>JAXDDX010000142.1:0-507500 GCA_034670405.1 Hoplostethus atlanticus | reverse complement strand
TGTCTTCACCGACCCACTGGACCGGCCCCTCTGACATTTGCAGTCTGGGCCTGGCAATAATATAGCAAAACTTTTCTATAATAGCTCTGAAAAAAATACACTGAAATGCTTTCTGTTTCTCCCACCCCCTCCTCTTCCTCCCTCCCTGTCTCCCTCCTCCGATGCTGCAGGTGGCAGTACCCCTCCCGGTATCAGCGCCCCCACAGTGACCAGCATCCCCTCCCCCATTAGTGTGAATGGTTTCACTGGTCTGCCACCCCACCAGCCCAATGGACAGCCCCCCGCAGAGGCCGTCTTCACCAATGGGATACACCCTTACCCCGGTAGGTCACGGACACATATGCACATGTGCGCACACTCACACAACCACACACACTCAGTGATACATACAAATACCACAATTCTCAAAAAATAAAAAATGACATAGTATACATTACACACATTTTGTTATGGTCTATAAGAAACTCTATTACAAAGTGACATTTTGGCATGGCAAAAGCTTGAATCCTAAATGACACACTCTTAAATAAACATATTTTCCCACACACATTCGTCGTAATAGGACAGAGAAAGTGTGCATGTTGCCGGCTTATAGATATGAATTACCTCGAAGCATGTTCAGGAGGCCGAGGCTAGATGAATGTAGCAGAGAGCATGTCGAGGAGATGAGTGTTCGGCAATGGGCTTATGGGCTGCTGGAGCCTAAGTATGCGCTTGTCTCATGAGCCGTGGCTAGTACCTCATTGGTTCTGTCTGTGAGGAGGTGGAAGAAAAATGTTTCTTTTCTCCACTCTTGTCTCCCCAGTGTTGCAGGAGGTGGTTTTTAGGGAGGACTCGGAGAAAAACGGCTTGGGCGTGGCTCAGCGGAGTTGTTTTGGGGTTCAGGGTGGCTGCTTCCTCTCCTCTCTCTCTGAAGGTAGCGGCTCCCTCACCTCCCCCCACCATCCTCCCCCTCTTATTTTCTTCTCTTGCTATCAGAACCGTTTTTCAGTGTCGCTGTTAGTCCTCGGTGTACTCAGTGGTTTTTTAGTGACGGTGGGGTTGTTATCGTACCTGTACGTGTGCGTGTTTGTGAGTGTACGTGAGACAAGCATGTGTGCATTTCCTTAGTGGTGTACTTGATGTGCATGTATGTGTAGAGTCGGGTAGCTATGAAGTGTGGCACAGCATCTGTGGTTACTACAATGTAGGGCGGACTTTCAGCCATTCAGGATCTCAAATTGGCTTTTTCACATCATAATTGTCGTAACTTTGCATCTTATCCATGTGAAGTTGTGCATCCAGTGTTGTGAGTGGTGTATTGTAATTGTATCATTTTGCATTTGTAACTAGACTAGATTGTCAGAGGGAGAAATATCTTTCTTATTTTCTTCACGATTCAATAATAATTGTGTGTAACAGGTACAGGTTGAGGACACCTGTCTTCCTTTCTGTGGTGATGGTGGAGCAGTCTTATTTTCTGTGTTCTTTTTTTAATTGTGGTCCTTCAAAGTTTTACTTTACTACTTTCTTTGGAAATAATGAGCTAGCCCTGAAATGATTGAAGAAAAAAATGTAAAATGCACAGCGAGAGAAATGGAGAATTCTATTCCTCACACAGACAACGAAGCGGGTTGACACAGCGTTGTTCGGCTCTCTAACCTTTCTGCTTTTCCACTCCTGTCTATTCCTCTTTTCATCGTCTCTCCTTCCGTCCCTCCTCCCTCCCTCCTTTGTTATATATTACTCTCGCCTTCCGCCGTGCCCTCTCCTCCCTCCCTCCATCTACATTCTCCCTCTGTCTCTCTCGCACCTTCTCTGTCTCATCTCCCTCGCCCTGCTTTGCTCGCACCTTGCCCCCCCCCCCCACCCCCCCTCCCCCTCCCTGCCTCCCTCCATCCATCCTCCCCTCCTATTCTCTCTCTGTCGGAACAGCTCAAAGTCCCACTGCAGCTGATCCTCTCCAGCAGGCTTACACAGGAGTCCAGCAGTATGCAGGTCTGTCTGTCACTCTCACAGGAGTGTGTGTGTGTGTGTGTGTGTGTGTGTGTGTAAGTGAGTGTGTGTGTGTGTGAGAGAGAGAGAGAGAGAGAGAGAGAGAGAGAGAGAGAGAGAAGAGAGAGAGAGAGAGAGATAAAGATTTATCTATGTTTGAATTTGAATTTTGTTCATGTAACATTAAGTGTGTAGGTTGGACTATATCAATTCATTCTCTCTGCCGTCCAGTGTGTCTATGTGTGTGTAACATGTACACTCTATTGTCTGTGTTATCTGATCGATTGCCTGCTGTGCCTATGCATATATCACAGTATGTCTGTGTGTATTTGTGTATGTGTGTGTGTACTCCAGTCATGAATGTTATCTGATCTGTGGTGTGTGTGTGTGTGTCTCAGCAGCCTACCCCGCTGCATACGGCCAGATCAGCCAGGCCTTCCCTCAGCCTCCACCTATCATTCCACAGCAGCAAAGAGAAGGTAGCATGCACACACACAGACACACACACACACACACACACACACACACACACACACACATTTCACATTACATTTTAGGCATTTTGCTGATGCTCTTATCCATACATATATACAACAATTTGCTTATTTTACCTTTTATGTGGTTGTTATTACTGGCCTGGAACAAACCCCTGAATTGCTAACCACACCCACTTACCCCCACTCCACCATATCTCAGCGATTCATGGTCAATCTTCAGGAATGAAATTCTCCTCATGCCAATCAGCATAGTTAAAAAAAACAAGCACTTGGCATACTAACATGGGTAAAAGCAGATCTTCTGATTGGCCGTTGGCTTGATTAGGGAAGACTGGCGAGAGAAGATCCAATCTTAGTTTAGGTCAGTATATACAATCTGCTCTTCTTTGGTGTTTTAAAAACAATCCAAGGATGACAGTTTCAGATTTAATAATGAAGCAAAGGAAAAAAGAAAGGATACTTAGTCAGGCTACGTTGCAGTGACTATCCCAGCTGGCTGTAGAATAACTATCGTTACTATCAATACTGAGTGTTTCAAACAAAGCTGGAAACCCACTGAAGAACTCAATGACCTCGGGGATATTCATGCTTGGGACTTTACTGCCCCCTTGTGGTGATGAACAGAATATTATAAAAAATAAACACCAGTGCAATCCCAGCGCATTTAAGCCTTTAGCTGATACTCTTATTCACAGTGAGTTAAAAAGAATGAGCCAGTAGGGATTCATTGTCTTGCTCAAGGATATATGACTGTTGTATTGAACTTGTGACCTTTCCATTATGGATGATCACTCTAACCGCTAGGCCACCATACCTACCTGAGAATCCAAAATTACTGTCAGCTGGTCAATGAACGCTCAAGTAAATTGCTCTGTTCTTTTCTCTTTTCTTTTGCTCTTTCAATTGGCTTGGTATTTATTTTTCAAATTGGAGTTTAATTTCAAAATCATTGCAAAAAAAGATATTATTTTACCCATAAACTGAGAATAAGAAGCTAAAGTAATACTTCCCCTTTCCTATTTTTTATTCTCTGCCTAATTTTTGGGGGGGTTTCTTTATATTGTCCTCCCTTGCTTTCTCTCATCCTTGAGACTCCCATGGTCCACCTTTATTGTCCTCACTCCTGATCCTACTTTCTCTCCTTGTCTCTCTTCCTCTAACCCTTCCCCTCCTTCTCTCTCTCTCTCTCTCTCTCTGTTTGTGTGTGCAGGGCCAGAGGGTTGCAACCTGTTCATCTACCACCTCCCTCAGGAGTTTGGGGATGGAGAGCTGATGCAGATGTTCCTGCCTTTCGGTAATGTCATCTCCTCCAAAGTGTTTGTGGATCGGGCGACAAACCAAAGTAAATGCTTTGGTGGGTAAAAACAAATAAAACCAAAAGATTACTGATTATTTATTCTTATTATTCTTTTACTAATCACCTTCTTCACTGCAGCCAACAACCTCCCGCCCCCCAACACCCCTGTTTAAAAAAATCATTGAAAACAAAAGAATGGGGAATTTCCCCCCAGTTGTGTGAAAGCTGGGGGCTCATGAGAAAGGGGAAATGGAGAATCAATGTGTCAATGTTCCTTTTAACCTGTTATTATTAATTTCTTATTTTGATATACAAGTCAGTGATAATTACAACTGCTATAACTCTTACATTGTGACCCCAACATAAATTGGGGTAAAAATGAGTTCTGTTGTAACGTCATATTCACACAGTTACATTGCCATTGTGCCCAATGTGACATATGAGTAGTGCATGAAATGCTGCTATTGTCTTTGAGGTTGGGTGGCAATCAATCACACTCAATCTCTGTTTTAAACATAAAGCATATGCTGACTACTGTTGTGCTATGACTCGCAGTTCAAATGAAGCCATAATTATGTGTTATGATATAGATTATAAATGGAAAGCATGATATTTCTTGCAAAATATCATAGAAGTTCTTATATCATAGAAGAACTTATAAGAATATTTGGTGGCGAGTTCATAAAGTGTAACTTGGGAATTAGCTTCTGCCTTTTTTTCAATTTACAACATCAAAAATATTAAATTCATCACTTTTCTAGCCTTTATTATTTTAAGATGACAGTATTATTTTGTGATTTGATGCTTTCCAGCTGTTCACTATAACATGGAAGTTAAAAATCGAAACCCCAAAGTAGTACAACCATGTTGATGTTGTTTTGGCTTCAGTCCCATCGCTAAGTTCATAGTGTGATTTTGGTTGCATGTTACTTTCTCTGTCATTATTGTGATGCTATTGTTGTTGTACTATAATGTCTGTAACTTGTTGACAATATGGATTCCATAATGTATTGCACCTCTCGTAAGCATTGTGGATATTTATATACTATAATTGAATTAATATGTTTACATAACAGAAAATGGCGAGGCACAAACCTCAGCATTCAATGAAATTTACAAATCACATTTATCTATCACAATGTCATGAAAGTGAAAGTCTGAGCTCATATAGGTAAGCTATATTAATGCTTACGACAGGTAGTGGGATTTGTTGATGATAAAAATGTTGGTGTTACAGATTCGTTTGTCATGGACAGACAATTGTATTCTCATTGTAAAGTTTTTAGACTTATTTGTAACCTTTCCCAGACTGGGTCAGTATTTTGAAACCCATCGTCATTGTCCATTCTTTTAAAAAACCTCTTCATCTAACCACATCGCTCTCTCTCTCTCCCTCTCGGTTCATCCCCCAGGGTTTGTGAGCTTCGACAACCCAGGTAGTGCCCAGGCTGCCATCCAGTCAATGAACGGCTTCCAGATCGGCATGAAGAGACTCAAGGTGCAGCTGAAGAGGCCGAAGGATGCTAACCGCCCCTACTAGCCCCCGCCCCACCCAGCCGCCCCCGCCCTGGGGGCTGGGGCAGCCGCTGCGCACAGGGAAACACAGGTCAGACATCAGGCTTGACTCATTTGCTAGAAACATTTGTTCTCACTTTAGTTTGATAGGTGATTAATTGAACCGACGCTTACACTACTAACGAATGTTATATTGATGAAAGCAGAAATGGCAGGCTCATTTATGGAACTGCCTGACGCGGTTTTAGTAACCTTTTATAAATGTCATAAAACATTTGCAGATACTTAATAACTGGCTGATCATCTACAGATTGCTTGTAAAGATTAGTGATAAAGTGTTACCCCTTAGTTGATAGTTCAAGTAGGTGTTTGTAAATGTTAATTCCACCCTCGTCAATAGGATTTATTATTGTTTATGATTTACTATAGAGTCCTGCTTATCCACTGTTACCCCTTATTTCACTGCATGCTATACACACGACTGAAATATCTTGATATTCTGGGACAAACCTTTATGAAACCTCAGTTTGTATGTCTGAGTTCAAACAAACATGGCGCTAACATATTTATTATTTACATGTAGTTTCCTCTTTTTGTAGGACAGGGTTACAGTAAGTGACCCCATATGTTACCCTGTAGGTAAAAGATAATTGGCAAATGGTTCAGTGTATTGCACAGGGAAGGAATTGTTTCCAAGGGAGAGACATTTATTACCCCTCAGGCGGGTAATTGTGCCGTTCCTCTTTGTCTCCTCCCTTCATCTATGTGATGGAGAGTTTGGGCTGTCGTTCATTCACCACTGATGACTTCATTCAAGGGCAACTTATCACCCACTCACAAACTAACTGAACCATACCAGACCGTGTCCCGAGGCAAATCACTGCAGGAAGAATAGTACAATCTGATATGAATGTGTTACAAAATATGTACTGTAGCTCCATTCCTTTTGATTTATCAAATCAAGTTATAGAGAATATTTGTCTTTTTGTGTGAGACAACAAAGATGACAGAAGATGATGACAATGCTTGGCAAAT
This sequence comes from Hoplostethus atlanticus, assembly GCA_034670405.1. Classification (NCBI taxonomy): domain Eukaryota; kingdom Metazoa; phylum Chordata; class Actinopteri; order Trachichthyiformes; family Trachichthyidae; genus Hoplostethus; species Hoplostethus atlanticus. The sequence continues at coordinate 501,182 of JAXDDX010000142.1, read as the reverse complement.
CTATTGATGAACATATTTTGTAATGTAACCCAGCCATCCTGTCGTGCAATAATAACACCAATATTTCTCATTTTTACATGCAAATTAATAATAATGTACTATTGTGGTACAGACTCATTATCAGACTGCCAAGTTGGGATGTTGGAGTGCTGCTTAACGTCTAATGAGACAGGAGGGTTAGACTCATCATGGTAAAAAGGGAATCCACAGCGCTATAAATTTGGTTTAAAAAAGCCTTCGTTTTATTGGCTTATCAAATAGAAAAAAAGATGAAAACAACATTACTGTCAGAGCACTAAATTAACGTGCTGCAGGTTCAGCGCAGTGCAGCACTGAGTTGTTTTCAAGATTGTCTTAGCAAAATGAGCTTTGTCCAGCCATCTCTTAGTATTGGCTAAGATGCTTTTGCAAGGGTCCTACGAATGTGCCACAGTTATCACTGTTACTGTGAAAACCTTGTATCTCCAATTTTGGTGATTTTCATGTTTTCACTTGAAAATTCTCAGACCTCTTGGACTTATGAAACCCTTTCAAAACTCACTCGATAATATCAAAAATGTCATCAAGCTCATTCAAAAGTGTCAAGAAATTCAAGATTGTCAAATAGAAATGATGTCCATTAACTAGCCATACAATAAAGGAAACAGTTTTGATACTTAAAACTCTTTTGAGCTGAAGATCAATCATGTAAAAGTGTAATTACCTAATTTAGATACATTTTAACTAAAAGTCAAAACTAACTGTAACATGTTATTTACATCGTTCAGCCACCTATACCACCATACCAATACAGGACACTGAGCCTTGTTTTTGTATACTACTTATTTAAGTATTACTGAATTACAGTATGAACAATGTATAATATTTAGTCTTGTCTTTCCAGGTTATGTTGAGCTGGATCACATATTGACTGCTTGCTACCCACCATTGAGTGCAAACTCAACATCTGGACCACTGAGGCTGCTTCAGAAACAGAGAGAGAGTGATGACCAAGTCAAGGACAACTTTGTTGGATGTACTAAAGCTTTGGAACTCAGAGAGAATTTGTACCAGCCTGGTTAGCCCCAGGACCTTTTCTCCTGCACACACACACACACCTCTTTCCCCACAAAACCCCGCTTGAGTGACAGCTACCTTTTCTGGACCACAAAGACTTTTAGTCGAACAATGAAAAAAAGTAAAAGTAACTAAATCAAACATACTTAAAATGACCAACCCCCACTGAACTGTTAATGGAAATATGGATGTCAAAAGTCCAACAAGAACAAAAACTTTTAAAAAACTTAACAGAGGATTGCCGTAGAAGATCTTTCTGTAAAGGTGGTTTGAATATGAGGCAATTGACTTTTGAAGACCAATTTACAAGACTTGAAATGAGAAAGGACAAATTCTCAAAGAGAGAACTTAAATAGGGAATGTGATATTTTCAGGACACAAATTGGCTTCGATTTGGGATGGCCATCTTTAGCTCGGAGTGCCTGTCCGTTTCCAGGGGATACCGTTGCCAAGGAGAGCCATAGCAACGGTCTCCAGGGAGTCTTACCTGTCATTCCTTAGTTGTTTTAGGGACCAAAAGACCAAACATTTTTATTGCTGAGGACTTGTAGCTCTAATATACTCGGACCACTGCATCTCTTTCAGTCAGTGTTAACTGGTTGAGGAGTTGCATTTAAAAGATGTGTACATTTCAAATATATACAATACATGTATATATACATATATATTGCTGATATGCTTTTTGAATACAGGCAAAACTATTTCAGATGACCAAATGGGGTCGCTCACTTCGCTAGTTTACAATTACTCAAAATGTTTATTTTTTTCTCTTCTCATTTTGTCTTGGGAGGGATGGCGAGTGCATGGGAGGGGCTGCTCCGTATCACAGCCTTACCTTTTCTAACTTGACATCCTAACCTCATAGTTAGAATAACATCAGAAACGTTTGAAATATATGAACTTGTTTATATTTGCAGTACATATATGTATAACAAGCATTCAAGCAAATGTATTCATATATACAGTATATATGGATAAATAGATATTAATCACAAACAAATATATGTATTTATATGCACATATTTTATATATGTGTGTCTGTATATAGAACGGCTACTGACTATGTTGAGCTGTAATTTTTTGTAGATTTTAGCTGGAGTTTGAAACATTGCTCTGCTTGGGAAGAATCGCAAATCTGGCAGCTCCCAAAACTGCAGGCATTCCTATCTCTGATTACCTATATGCTGACACACAATATATTGCTAAAAGATATATGTGTGAGTATACACATATGGTGTAAATACTATCTGAAAATGCAAAAAGCCACATCTCAGTAGCAGGCTTTAAGAGAATCAGGCTAAATGATTTTAGAGGAAAAGGACAATTATCTTCGACTCTATTCCAAACATATCTTTTGAGCTTCTCACACACACACACACACACACACACACACACACACACACACTAACACACACACACTAACACACATCACATGAGCATACTTACACATGCACGCACACAAACTCTCTCTCCCTTTCCCACACACACGCACACACACACACACACACACACACACACACACAAACTTCTCTTTGAAACTTGAACCAAAATGAATGAGTCTCACGACCCTTGCTCTCTTTTGCATTCAGTAAAGTGCATGTAGCGTATGGGCTGTCACCATGTCAAGGTGTGCCTTGTCACCTGCAGAATCTGCCATCAAGCACTGTGCTCTCAAAAAAAGAAAACACACTACTGCGAGCAGCCAACGCGCTATTATGATGTCAAAACTACAGCCAGATCCATATCATTTCTCAACCGTTTAGAGAGCTTCAGTGCATGTCCAATTTAACAAACAGTCTGACCACTGTTAATGTCTCTGAAAAAAAAAAAGAATTTAGAAGTAATGTAGACTCATGTGATTACACTTCAGATAAAAGTGGGCATTAGGTAACTGTTAGCACAGGTACTAACTATCAAAGCTGTGTGCAGCTGTGTGACTAGGTTCCACGGGTTTTGGTCAAAATTAGGGTAACATTCAGGGTCGCAACTGACTTGATATGGCAAATGATGGAGCTTTGCAAATGTCAGCTTATTGCACCTGGCATTAGGACTTAATGGTTATGAAGGTGATGAAATATTGATGAACATGTTACAATTAGAGAGCTGGCTTTCCCATTGAACAGAATGAAGGACAAGGTTTTATGTACTTTCTCACCCAGCACTTAATGTATGGATCTCTGCTGGTAATACTTAACTTGAAGCATATCCTTTAGAAGATGTTATATTGCCTTACATATATCCTTATACAATTAAATACCAACATAAAACACCATAATGAAACTGTAAAATGAAGCAATAAGCATGAAAAACCATTTACTTACCATACCTGCAATACCACGGTGGCTGGTGTCACGTTGCTTTAGCCTACAGTTTCCCATAATATTCTACAAAAATGGCATGAACACATACTACATACCTGGAAAAGGTCAAAACGCTTTATTGGACCTTGCATTCAGCACAGATTCAACTGGTGGAGATTACACAATGAATATTTATAGATATGAATATGTATAAGGCTATATGACACCTTGGAAGACGATGCTTCCTGTTGGGTGCTGTTAGTAGTTTTCCTATAAAACTGCTCATTATGCCATTTCCCTAGTGTCTGTCTAACCGCTTTTAGCAGCTTGAATAATTTAACATTTACCTTCCCAATACAATGAGGCCAAAAGATGCCATAACACCTCCCAGGACACCTCCATTATGTGGGCAACATAACAACGCCATGGGCACGGCATAAAATGCAAAGCCAGTGTCCCGTCATGATCATTTGGCCGTGACAGTATCTGCAGTGGGTTAGCTCAAAAACGTCGTGTACATCCACCCCAACTTTCTTGCAGTTAACATTATCAGCTGAAGCTAAATGTTGTATGTCTGGTATCCCCGCTCGCCACACTCTGTCTGCCCTCTTTGACTGCCCCCCACTGGTCTGAGAAGATTGAAAAGGTGTCAACAAGGTCTATTCTTTTCTAATGGTTTGTTTGAGCCTGTCACTCACATCTTTCACCTACCCAGTGTTTTCAAGTTGAGTGGAAGAAGGGAGGGGAAGCAGAATGACACAGGAAACTAGAATGCCATGCACCTCATCTTCATGCGCTCCAACTTTAAGCTGCAACTGTTTACATGAGAAAAGCAAAACAAAGTATAATGGTTCAAAAACAACGAGAAACAGAGCAGAAGTTTGAATATAAATATATATAAATATATACATAAACCGATGAATATACTGTAAATGTTTTTTTGTTGCTCTGTTTTCCTCTGTACATAGGTTTGCATATTTTATAGGACTTTTACTTCTATCTACAAGGACTGGATAAAATGATACTTTAAATACTTAAAAAAAAAATATATGAATGAAAACATGATCATACTCATTGAAACCAGGTACAAAAAAGAAGTCTCTAGGATACGGTACAACTGTAGGACCTGACCAAGGCATTTATCCAGAATACAGTCAGGGAGAGCATTGACCTCAGTTAGAGCTTAGACACACATTGACCTTTTTTATAAAAATACTTTGATGGATTCTAGTCATTTATTTGTTTAAATATTTATTTGAGTCATGTCTGAAATAATATGCATGCTTTCATGGCATTATTTTTCTATGAGTTGGTACGTGACCAAATAGTTTTTATAGGACATGGGTGGGCCAGCGTTGTGGTCCATTGATGATCATTGTTCCTGTCCGCAGGGCCATGCCTTCAGCACTTCTTTTATGATGGAGAAAAATGCTCCTAATGACCAAGTGATGTCAAAGACAGATATTATTGCTATTTATTTATTTATTTATTTATGCATTTATTTATTTGTGCTGTTTGATTCAAGATCTGAGCTCTATTGCTGCCATTGGTTTCTTTGCTTGTAACTGTTACCATATCTCCTACTTCATTCCAATCTGTTTTTACAGTTGTGTTATTTCTGATCTGAAGTATTGGCAAATACTCCTATCAAATTCTGAATTCAACAACTTGAGAGATTGCTACTATGGTACTATCCTGTTGCTGATCAATTGTTTCAAAACAATTAATGCAATCAGTTACTGCATTTTGAAAGCCTTATGTATATTTGTAATTATATGAATATTGTTCTGCTCTAACGAATGAACTTTGTTAAAAGATTGTTAAAAAAAAATCAAATGAGATGCCAATTGGAGGTTTCCTCTTCAAGATTTGTTTTGAGTATCCATTGCTTCTGTTGAGAAACTGTTACATACATCAAGATGAGGGGTAACAGCCAGTTACACTCCCTAGCAAGCTATCTGTTCAATCAGATATGTATTCACAAAAGATATGCCTTGAGGTGACCAAAAGTTTCTAATATTAATGAGGTAATGACTGATTAATTGGTTAATCAATGATTAACTGCTTGCATAAAAAGACAAATTTGGGTTTTGAAGACTATCTTCCCCTCCTTCTACTTTTCCCGTCCTGCTTTGTATTGTTTGACAGAGCTCTGATCTTGTTCAACTGTTGTGCTCTACCCAGAGTATAAATTCAATGAAAACTGCACTATGTCATCAAAAATTCAGTTACTACCATTTCTCCAAAGCTGTTATCAATGGTTTCATTTCATCAAGTCAATAGTGTTGCTAGAATTCCATTTTACTTCAAATGGTTTCAAAAGTATTCTGGAAATCTATTCCCAATTTCAGCACATGTGAAGGGAGGGGAATTGAATGTTGCATATAGAGCTTCGCCAGGTTCCTGATGAGCTAAGCTTCTGATTGGGCAGTGCGCTTTAGGCTCCCACCTCCATCTCTACAGACTGCACCATTCCTCTGGTCCCCTGGACTCTTTTTTTTGTAATTTTAAATGAATGATGCGTCTCAGCTTAGCCCAATAATAAAGCACAGTCTAGAATAAATTGACCTGTGTCATGTGTTATAATTACTGATGATAAATTAACAATACTGAACTACCCAAATCACTTGTTTTGAGACATTTGAGTAGTTCTAGGAATATCCCCTTAATATTTTAATGTTTTGCTGTTTAAAATGTAGGATTGCATTGCATAAAGTTCAGTCATGCTATTTATGCATCATAACTGTCAAATTCACCAAGGACGATCCATGTAGCTCATTGGACAACCCAAGCAAATGTAGATTTCAGGTAATGGCAAAGTATGAAATCAATTACAAACTGGGAGGACACGATTTCTGAATAAATAATGATTTATTTATATTAAAAACGACTGTATTACAAGAGAGTACAATCCACAACATCATGATCATTTCGTTGATCATGATGGATCAAAGGAAAATTAAACAAACAAAAAGTTAAGACCAAAGAGGTGAATATCAAGTAATTGGCTTCCAAGTGTTTCTTCTTTTTGTTGCAGGGGAAACACATGCATCCCAGTCAGCAAATGAAGAAGATCTCCTCCAGTATTTGACTTTCTTCCAGGTCCTGCTGGGAGCTCTGGGGGTAAGGCCCAGCAGGGGAGAGTAAGGCTCTGCGGACTGGTTGGGGGGCATTCCGTGTCATTTTGTGCCTTTGGGTGGAGGGCTTGCATTGCTCAGGCACAGAGACAGGACTGAAGACCTCCAGCAACTCAATCAGGGAAGACTCCAACCTGGAGAAAATGTACGTTTAGGAAGTGTTTGTTTGTTAATTTATTTTAAAGTGATCTCAGCCAAAATGTTAAAGGTTGACTGGTCATAAGCTACAATCACAATACAGAACTAACCCAATGGATCGGTGTACAAACCGACAGCAACTTTTGTACATGCACAACCTTGCATTGTTGCAAAATAAAAGACAGCTTTGTTAAGAAAACTGCACACAGACAGCCAGTTACGTGCCCTCAAAGTTAAGCAGAGAAGGTGCGAGCCAAGGGACCAACACCAGACATGCACAAGGCTAAAGTACACTTGTACTAGAATATTTGGTGTTCACCTTTCACTTGTTAACACAGACAATATGAAAGCAAATCCCTCTACGAATAAAGTGTTAACAAAATGTTTCTTGCTGGAGTGTCTACTGAACCTTAACAAGCAGCGTTAACAAGTCAAAACCACTGGGGCGGCCCAGCAGAAAAGCACAGCTCCTTACAGGTGTGAGAGAAAAGAGGGAGAGAGAACCCGGTGCTCTCTCTCCTGGAATAGAAATGAGGGAATGTGCCGAGAAATAAATAAACCAAAACGGGGGAGATTAAGCTAATAGAGATTCAATCCCTCAGTCTGGCTGGCTTGATAAATTATTCAGTGTATACACAGTCGAACGAGGAGCATTCCAGATACAAAACATGAATTCTTTAAAGCACGCTCCACTGATGTTGCTAACATAATTCTCGGCTCGTTTTAAACAGCATCGATTTGCATCCACGCACAGCTCTCCCAGGTAAGGGTGATCGCTGGCACGCACTTGTTGGCATGCATGTGGGTGGTCAGAAGACAGACATACTGGTGGGGTTTCCAGTCAGGGCGTATTCAAATTCCTCCACACATAAATATAGATAGACCTTGATATGTCCAGCTTTCACCCTGCAAACTTGAAACAGCCCGTATCAAAAACTGAAAGCTGTAAGAGGCTAACCATCATATTTTGCTCTAGCAATATGAATTAATGTATGCTTGTTGTTTGAGTGTGAGGGAGAGATAGTGAATGAGGGAAAGTCAGCTGAAGGGATGATAGCCGCTGAAAAGAGAGAGAGATTGAAGCTCAAGTAAGTAAATCTGTCTTCCTCATTTGGTCTCCTTCTGCCTGTCAATAGCAGTTAGCAGAAAGGAGAGAGAGTGAGCGCGTGTGTGTGTGTGTGTGTGTGTGTGTGTGTGTGTGTGTGTGTGTATGCTTGTACGAGAGAGATTGAAAGGGAGTGCGGCTTTGCAAAGAGAGGAAGCCAGGGAGGGGATGTGGGGGAGGGACTTTGGCTGGGCTCCCTTCTCTCGAAATGTGAGAATTTGCATTTTTATTTGTTGATTTATTTAACGGACAGGGCTCTCAAACAGCCATCCATCAACAGACGACATGGTGGTAATGAATAATGCATCACTTACCGGCGGTCACAATCTATAACAAGGGGGTGTACAGTTTGGGCAGGGGGGGGGTAGTGGGTGCAGAGGGGTGGAAAGTAGCACAGAGATTGCACAAGGGCTAGAGAGAATGCTAATAGATTTTGGAGGGGTATATAGTGCAACAAAGAACTTCATTTCTTGGCTCCAGTTTGTGTGAGGTAAAGTTGTGAATTGCTCCTCGATATTAATATTCCCCCAAGGGGAGAGTCCTGGCAAATCTGTTTTACTGCTCCATGCATACAGAAAAAAAGAAATGCATGAACAAACACCAGCAGGAACACAACACATTTTCATCGTTGTAAAAAAGCTTTGGCTTGGGGATGTTGGATCATTTTTAAGGGCTTCCAGAGGTAGGCCTTGCATCACCAACATTAATTGTCGTCACTATCTTTAAGATGCTTTAAGCTACTTTGCCTTTCACCTCTAAAAGGAAAGTGATATATTTTCAGAACACTGACTTAACAGTTAATGGTATGTCATTATGCATGCACAATTAATAATGACATAAACTTTTCAACATGACTAATTGAGCTCTTGATGTCTATGAGCCAGGGTGTGAAAAAACAACGTGATAAGCTGCAACCAAATTCACAGAGGTACTTTACAAGTACAGTACTTTAGAATTACAACCCGGGACACCTCAAGTCTGCTGCCCTACCAAGGGAGCACATATGGAATGGTACCCTTTAATAAATGGTACCCCATAATAAACGATGTTGTTGGGCTTCGCCTTCATACGCACAATCCCACATTCTCCAAATGCACCAATACTTGTGTGTGGTACTTTTGTAGCTCTGTGAGGCCAGACAAGATTTCCACGAAGATCCTCTCCACACGCTCCCCACCACCGTCTTCCCACTCGTATCCTTCACTAGTTATTTTGCTCCTCTCTTTCATTAAAGACAGCCGTCTCGCCCTGGCACCCCCTTTCATTTGCAGTCCAAACAGTAAGATAAAAAACCTATAATGGCCACTGCATATATCCCGCATGTCAATTTCGCAGCCAATCAATAGCAGGCGGGCAATGGCAAGCAGGATGGAGGAGAGGGGCAGGGGGGGTGCTGGAACTCTCTCATTACTAACTAGCACAGGATTCATGGAAGGATTAAGGAGGTCACTTCATGTTAACCCTGGCTTCGTTTTGCAATTTGCACATCAAGATTGAATTGGTTAAGATTTGATGGTCACTGGGGGCTTGTTGCCAAGAGAAAGAAGAAGGCTCAAGTAACAGGCCTAATCTTACAATAAGATCATCTTTTTTTCCAGGAAGAAATTGAGTGTGCTGTATACATTTCTTCAGCTGTTTTTGTACAAAAGCACCGACTGAAATTTTCCACAAAAGAAAAGCTTGTGATGCAACTGCATAGTGAAGCCAATGGATCATTTAGTTTACATCACAAAAGTTTAATTCCTATACGAAGAGATTGATTCCGGCTTCAGGTTAGACAACTGCTCGATCACTGATTAAAACACAAATCATAAAGGTTTGTTTCGTCTGGATTAGAGTGAAGGTGAAATGGGGGGCTGATGACTTGTCCATCTGTTTTGAACATAAGAAAATAAAATACAAGTGACCCCCCCCGACTAAAAAGGGTCTGAGAGCCAAAACATGTAGTCTTAATTTCATTCATTCATTTTTTTAATCCTCTGATTTATTGACACCAGTTGAAGAGTTTGTGTTTAGTCAAGGTCTGTTGTAGCTGGTGTGGAAAAGAATAACATATGTCTAATCCAAATCAGTGGATTACCAAAGGATTACAACGGCTATCTGAAAAGATGCCCATGAAAAGACATGGTGCAAGAAGGCCACAAAAGGCATCTGAGAAGCAGACTCACTACTGGCAGTAAACAACCTCTGTGCATAGCCAAGAGTCCAATGGTTTTAATAGGCTTTGGAGGTATAAATGGATTGTAATAAGATCGGATACCATGGGTCCCTTCCCTTGCTGGAATTAATAGCCGTCTGCTGGAGCTCACAGTTCAACTTGGACCACGCACTGCTTTGTTTAAGAGTTACTCATAGGAAGTTGTAAACTATCAGCTGCTTTGAAGAACTATCCTTTAGGACAAAGAGAGCGGGGCAAGCTGTCTGACAGCAGTATACTATCACATTCTAACATCCACTGTCAGAAGAAAAACAGGAGAGGAAATTTGGATTTGCAAGAAAGACTGAATAATAACTTTTTTTTTGTTTTTTAGGAGAAATAATGACTTGAGCAATAAAGGAAAAATGTTTGGGCTGGAGCAACACTGTTCCCTTTACAAATAACTGACATATTTTCATTTACAATGCCACACCAATGCACACACACGAGTGAAGACAGCACGGTGCAACATTAATTACCTTTCCACATAAAGGGTGGAAGAAAAACAATAATGAATTTCCTTCCCTTTTCTTAGAGAGTCTGACACTTGCCCTCGATGATTCATTCTTGTCCCCTCTCTCCCATCCTCCATCTTTCTCACCATTTCCAGCTCTATCCATTTCAACCTACTCTACCTTTTCCTTTTCCATCTCTCACTTTTTCCAATGCTCTCACCTCTCTCACCCTCAAACACACTCCTACCATCTCTCTCCCTCTTGCTTTCTCTGTCTCATTACTGTGGCAGAGAGAGAAGGGAGGGCAGTATGTGCATCCAGAAGTCTGTTCAATTACACCTGCTGCTGGGTCCCTGCTAGGCCGACTAATGGAACGCAGCGTGGCTCCTGACAGGCTGGCCACAGCGCTAGCTAGCCAAGTAAAAAGCTTCATTTAGCCTCTCACAGTTCGAAAAGTTACCTAGACCACAAAAAAACATCATTTAGCCCATCTAACACTGCAGCATCTGCAAGGGAAAAGCTTCAAGGGTTTTTATCTTTATTTGTATTATATCTTTGGGTTGTAATGTCGTTAACGTTTCTTGAGGGCCCCAGGATGAATAGTACTTACCTTACTAATGGGGATCAGAGTAAACAATAAACAAAAACTGCAGCCAGCTAACCCACAAATAAAATTCACCCAGTCTCTCACAGGCAAGTAGTAGCTAGGCCTAGAGAAAACCCTTCAGTCAGCCCTTGATGTAGAAATGAAGTCCTAGTTAGCCCTGAAGGAAACTCCATTAAGATTTTGAAACTAGCACAGCACAAAGACTCTTGGGTGGCAATCACACTGCACACATTTTAAGGGCTTACATGTGCTGATTTTCATTGTTTGTCATAGGGCAATAGGAGCTTGTGTTCTTGTGTTTTTAAGTACATAGGCAGTACTTCTGAGAAGCAAATTCTAGTAGGCTAGCTAATACTGCAATGTTTGCTCTAGTCCTACTGCTTTTTTTTTTTGCCAAGATCATGTGCTCCAGAATTTGCGTAAAGCTAAGGTCTACTGAACTTTCTATAAATTTCAGCTGAAGAATTAACCTGAAGCTCCTCTTGCTAGCAGTAGGCTTATAGAATATAGCATTAGGCTATATGCTGCTTATCTAGCCCAGGAAAAAGCTTCATTAAGTCCTGCATAGATACCACTGTACTGCTTCACTGTACTATAAAGTATTAGAATAAAAGCTAAATGTATATGGATGCTTTAATTATGTTCTGTATAGATGTGTTGATGAGTTACCTAGCCTCAGGGGTCCTAGGTATCAGGTCAGAAGTGGCCTTACTGAGGCTGGCAGGGGCCTTTACAGGAGACGTGGCCCTTCTGGTCTTTTGTAAGGCCTCTGTTGGGAGATGCAATAGATAGGAGTGTTACATTACAAATCAGAGCAACAAGGCTAGGAACCTATGCAAGCATAAGAACGTTTTAAAAATTAGCCCAATGTAGTGCTTCACCAAACTTTTCATGCACAAGAGTCAAATTAACCCTTTCTGGGGAAAAATCTAAAATTTTAGGCCCATATGTGGTTTGTGTTTTGAGCCGAGTGGTTCCTCTATATGGAACCAATAAGCACATATTTCTAACTAACTGAAAATATGTGCTCACAACTTACCACAAGTGTGAATGCCATTGTGCAGAGGGTCGGATGAAGTTTGTGGAAGCTCTTCATGGAAGGCCTGCTCCACAGGATATACCTCTGCACCATCACACTTACTTTAAACCACAGACACAGATTAGAACATAGATTTTGTGTGTGATTGTGTTTTGTGTGTGCGGGCATGCATGCATGCTTCTGACTTGGCTTTACCTGAAAGTTGAATGGTGGTCAGAAGGCCTGTCTGACTGTGGTGCTCCATTTCTAGTGACTGAGTTGCCGACATCAGCCTGAGTGGCTTGTTGAAACCTGACAGGGCAATAGAGAGAGGTAGAAAAAGAGAGAGGACTGAGGTTCTGCAGGTCTGCAACGATGGACACAGAGGAAGCAAAAGGACATGGGGGAAAAGGGAATCTAGGGGACACTATCAACTTATGCCTTGTCTAGTTTAAGTAGTAGATGATAACTAGCAATGTCACCGGATATAAGCCATTTCCCTCTAGCTTCTGTATTCTACCTGTTGTAGTCGAGTCGCGACTGGCGTAGCTGTTGGTTCTGTCTGCAGAGACGCTCCTCCTGTTCGGCCAGCCGTGTCTGCAGCCTTTCCCTCTCCATCTCCAGCTGCATCTTCTGCAACAACAGCTGGTGCCTCTTCTCCTCCCAGTCCTCGTGGCCTAGCAGAGGCCTGGTCAGGGCTTCCTTAGCCTCTGGGCGCATGGCCGCCCCACTGGGGAGTCTGTGTGGGAATATCAGCTTAAGATCTAAACACTCTTGTTTGTTTATTGATAAAAGATACAATTTGACTGACTCCTGGGAAGTGATGTGATCAGATGGGATGACAGTATTACAGTTTGGTGTACTGCTGTACCTGTCACTCTCATGTTGATTAGGGCTGCCATGGTGGCCATTCTCCAGATGAGGATCAGCAGTTCTCAGTGGTTGGGTTGTGCAGCCAGTGCCAGTGTAGTGTTCACATCTATGATGGGACTCTGAGTGTGGCTCACTCTGCCCCCCTTTCTGACTACTGTGAAGTTTGATTGGCTCCTCGGTTGGAGTGCTCTCACTCTCACTGGAAGAACAGTTGTTGATGGTCATGGTTGAGAGAGAGGCGTGGTCGCTGAAGGTCTTTGCTGCCCCTCTTACTCCTCCAGCCCTCCTGTACACTTCAGGCTGTCCTGCACGAGTGGCAGCGAGGCAGAGGTATGAGCCGTCCAAGGCTGAGCAGTTAGCTTTGCCGGTAGAAAGTCTGCTAGAGACTCCCTTACTACAGGACACCTAGACAAAGAACAAGAAGGACAATGAATGCATGTTGGCACATACAAAAAGCTTTTCATAAATTGATAGAGTATTTCAGCCAAGACAGTTATGCTGCTCCATAATTCCCTAATGTATGCCTCTACTGCTATTATTGCAGCAGAAATGCAAATCATCTTTTACAACTGTAAACTGGACAGTGGCCACAGGATTAAGAGGGTGATTTTCAATTGAGCATAACTGGAAGGTAAGCCAAGGTCAGGAACATTATGAGATAAACATAAGGAGGAAAGCCCATCTTACAGTCGACTGGGGGAGACTGTGACTAATTTGCCAAGGGTCGGAGAGCAGGCAAACACACATTATTCAGAGCAACAGGACAATGGGATCCAAGTCATCCTTACAGAGGCTGAGACCAGGGAGGAGTCTTTGCTTCTAAACCGTCACCTTGAAAGAGGTTTGTGGTATATGTGGTCAGAGCAGACCAGTCAATGAGGTGTACTCTTGATGTGATTTGTTATGCTTTGTTAAAGCACTTTGTGGTAGGGCAATGTGTTGTTGCGTATGTTGCTGAGTGTTTTCATGTGTCTGAGTGTGTGTCAGCGGGGAGAATATTGTGATGGATAATAACACGAGGCTGTTTGAAGATGGCTCACTAGGGTACACATACAATCTCGCTCTCTCTCATGCGCACCAACAAATGTGAAGTCAGGGACAGTCAGTCAGTTTGTGTACACATACATTTAACAAATACACTCAGCTTCTTTCCCATACCTTGCTGTGTGCTTGTGGTTGACTGAGCTGGGAGATGGACTGGTTGAGCTTCTCCTGCTGCTGAGAAAGGTACTGTTGGTAGAGCCCAAGCAGCTCCTGGCACTCCCTATACTGCTGCTGCAGGCCTGAATTACCAAAGCTTAAGGAACAAAGACGGCTCAAACTGGTCTAGAACATTAAACCCCTTCACTGGATTCAGCTGAGAAAAAAACAATGGTTTACATGAAATGCAGTGTACATAATTGATGAGTTCTGTGGCTGAAACTGATGCAGGCCTAAATAGTTCTTGATGAAATGTCCAGAAAATAGTTCCAGGAAATAAAAATGTTTACTGACAGAATAGATACGTTTCCGGTTTCTAAGACAGAACTCACTATATGGCTCAATTGAGATGTACCTCCAGGTAAAATGGCCACTTGGAAAAGGAAATGGAAAACAACTCCAACTTTTTTTTTTTTTTAATGTTAAATGTAAAAATGATGGATGTTGAATTTAGATTGACAATTAGAATTCAACCCTTGCGTCTGCCATCAATTGCACATCGGGGTGGGAAAGTAGAGAGAACGGCAAAGTTGAAAACAGAGAAGGGAAAAGCGGCCAGCAAAATCAAAGTTGTTGTTGTGGCACAGAGCTTTCACCATCTGGGTCGGGCCAAGCTGTGTTGAGCTGAGCTGGGCAGTGCCGTGCCAGGCTATCTGCCAGACAGAGAGCTGGCAGACAGGAGAAAACTAATCTGGAGCGGAACCACTGCTGCGCCTCAGGAGCCCACTAATGACAGTGGCAGCACCACACCACACCACACCGACTCATACAAAGATAATGAGCATGAGAATGGAAATTACACACACACATTCAATCAAAGAACACAGGCCTAACTCTCACTTTCTAGCACACACACACACACACACACACACACACACACACACACACACTCACCTGAACACAATTTTCCCACCTGCACTGAAGCAGCCAATACACAAACGCGGTACACACACTCCCACCCGAAGGTGACCATAAAGTGTGTTCCTCCAGGCCATATCCTTTTATGATGGTGGCCCTGTTCCCCCAGCTGATGAGTTTCTCAACATCGCTTTTTTTTTTTAAAAAGCCCCCCATTTTAAGAGCAAATCAAAGTTCAAAGTAGAGTCGTATTGAAGGAACAGTCGGCGGAACGCTCCACAAGAAAACACTTTGGTGTCAGAAGACTTCAATCAGGCTGTGGAAATGAAACAGAGGGAAGGAGAAAAGAGCTGGGATGACTTTGAATTGAGGGCTGGATGCCAGACAATTGCAATGCGGCAGCTTCCATAAACATTGGGGAAAATGGTGAGGAAACACTTTGATTGAACTCTCCATCTAACTAAGGCTTGTCTAGCGCTGCACTGATAATGTCCGTGAAAGCAGTTCTGTATGAAAGCACAAGGACATCACAAGGGCATCACATCATGTAAACCTGTGCTGGGAGGTCTATTTATGCAGCTTCAATAGGGGTCTTGAAGGGGAGATACTTATTATGCTTATATGGCTACACCTCATCTCAATCTAAGACAATCTAAGACCGAGAGTCCTGGGTGTTTCGTCTAAAACATTCAAAGCTCATATTTCAAACACACATCCTCATGAACATCCTCATTCATGAGGATGTGGGGATGTGTTCATAACACCAATGTGTCATTCAATGGACACAAATACACATGCAGTAAAAAAAAAAAAAAAAAAGTGGCCTGGGATCAAAGCCCCCATACAAATCTGGTACAGCCTCATGCCGTCACCAACTGAGCCAACCCCACACACACAAACAAAAACACACACACAAACACACACACACCAGTCTATCTGTGCTGCAGACAGGATTGCAGCATTACAGCATCCCAATGCTGTGAACGAAGGTAACGTGTGTTAATGCGTTGCCGGGCTGACGCAGTCCCTGGACAGCAAGCGCTAGGTAATCTGGACCGAGTGGAGCAACACTGATAAGATTCCACCTCTCTGCCCGTCGCTACACTAAACACGCTTCCTCCACAGCCTTGGACGTCAGCCAATCGGGGCCGAGCACTCGGCGAGCCCCTAGTTTACATCAGAGCTGCAAAGAACCAGCAATGACTTACTCCTCCCCCTGCTCCAAAAATACACAGAATCAAGGGCTTGTGTTGAAGAGGCTTCAGACGGGGCCTGTCAAAATGATTCACTCCCCTGTCAGGCCGAGACCCAAATGAAATAATGAAATCCACCTCAAGGTGGAACAAATTTGCGCAGGAGGGGGGATATTTTAAAGCCTGCTTTAGCACACTGTGCCAAACAGATTGAGCCTGAGCAGGAATGTGAGAGAAACGGGGGCGGAGACTGATGTGTGCATATGTGTGTATGTGTAAGAAAGCAATGATGGGGAATTGATGGAAGAAGACAGTTTACATAACTGCTTCAATACCACTGAATTTGGAGAAGAAAATGCATGTGCAGTGCACACAACAAAAAAACTGCACAGATCAGCAAACAATCTACTTTGTAAACTTCCAAAAATCAACCGATAGAAAAACAAATTTTCAGACATTTTCAATGAGATGTTCGCAACTGCAAAGTAATATCATTTCCATAAGTCACAGATTCCTATTCGCTGAATCATTAGACATCACATCTGTACAACTTCTTATGTGGGCTATGTCATATACATCAAGAGTGTACCTGTAATGAACAGTACACAACAGTTGGAGTAATTAAGTAAGTAACTCCAAAACCATAACCTGGACTGACTATGGACTACAAAAAAGAATCAGTTATTAACATCTGAAAGCCCTTACAGATTACTTTTTGGATAACGTCTTGGTGTTTTGGTGTTGTTCTACAGATTCACATGCACCCTCCAGACACTGAAATAATTGGAAATCAAACCAACTCTCATCTTCACACATCTATCGATTTAGAACAGCACATGATCAAACAATTAGAATAACATTTTTTGTTTTTTTTAAATCTATGTTTTCAAAATTGAAAAGTGTCCATGACAATGATTATTGGCACACTTTAGAACAATTCAAAAATCAATTTTGTTGGAGGAAATAGATCCTAATTTGCAACATAATTCAACTCACCTGTGACAGGTTGCAGGTATGGCCAATATGGTATAAATGAAACAATTATCCATTTTAAAGTGATAAAACAGTCTGTTCTGCTTCCCTGGTCGTCTGTGAAAACGGTGAAGAGAAAAGAGCTGTCTGAGGATGTCAGAAAAACTATTATCAGTGTTCACAAGGCTATAAGGCATCTCTAGAGACCTTGGTATTCCCGTTTCCACAGTTTGCAATGTTACTAAGAAGTTTGCCGCTCATGGAATTATTCTCCCCGGAAGTGGTGATAAGAGTAAAATTGATCTCAGATGTCGTCAAAGGTTGGTGCAGGCCATTGAAAAAACACCTTGCATGACATCCGAAGATCTCAAGGCTGACCTTGAGGTAATGGTTTCAGCCCGTACCATACGCCAGGCACTGAACTAAGAAGGGCTTTATGGTCGGAGGCTGCTGCTGAACGAACCAAATTAGAGCTCTTTGGCAATGCAAATCAGCGCTTTTAAAGCTATTAAAGAAAATAACATCCTACCAGTGGCCAGCGATGAGCCCTGATCTCAATCTCATTGAGAACCAATGGGGAGACCTGAAATGTGCAGTTCGTCAAAGGAATCCTTCCAACATTGAAGAACTGGAGCGAGTTGCATTTGAAGACTTGCAATTGTATACTTATTGTTTGATCATGCAATGTTAAATGAAACAGATGAACATGTGAAGACTGAAAGTTGTTTCAATTTCCAAACATTTCAGAAGATATTGTAAATTATAACCTATAAAAAATGCCTTTGCACGCAAATTGTCAATGGTGTGTTTGCCATTTAAAAGATATTATCAGCAAGCATGACAAAAAAAAAGAGCTGAAAACCTTTTTTTGTTCAATCTGAATGTAAGTTGGTCCAAGGAATCAAGTCAGACACTAAAAAGGATGTATTAAAAGCATTGCTCTATCCTGGGCCATTAAGTTGGGTTGCTCTTTGTGGTTAGAATTTTTACAAATGCAACTTCATTCATTTTACATTAATAATTCATGAATACAATTTTTGAAAAAAAATCCAATTAGTTACTTTGTTTTTGTAATTTCAGGATTAGAATTGCTACTCTGCCGAGTAAACCTTTAGCTAATCCAAAGAGTAAAATATGATTTTCAGAGACATTATCAAACCTAGACTCTGAATGTTATACATCCAAAACATGGGAGGGTAAAAAATGTAGGACTTGGCATTGGCCTTCCTCTAGTCCAACTTGAGACATCTTTCAATGAGACATCCTAACAGGGCTGCAATTCCCCTCACTCCACGGCCTAAGGATTCCCTCCAAATTGTTTCAACCAAATTAATGTCATTAGCTGTGGCACTTGCTGTGCCTTGGAACTTCTGGATACAGAAAGTGGCATGGTGTGCCATGTTAGCAACACAACCTTGACTTCTGTCCGAGCAAACATGCCTTGAAGCACAAAAGGCATCCTTCATTTCTAAAATCTAACATTTAAGCCTGCATGCCAGGTCAGTTCCAAATGTCAGCTAAACACGCAAAATAACAGGGGTACTTTTCCCTCTCATCCTTCGTGGCTTAGGGCTAAGATATCACGCTGCATCCTTTATACCCCGATAACCCTGAATCTTGGTTTGATAGCCTAGGCGTAATGGAATTAGACTTGACAAGACTTTCCTTCAGTATTTTTGCCTTTGGTGTCTCCTTAACCTTTCAGAGAAGTGCCTTAACCTTCTGCCTGAGAAGCGCCTCCATGACTCTTGCATGCACTTTAAAAGACTACGTTATCCCCCCCTGAGGTGTTTTGATCTGAACACTTTTTCCTCTCAAATGCCTTTTTAATAGAGTTTAGAAGTTTGGTGTAAATGCCAACTCTCCGAGCCAAAGTGCCTTTAATTGAGTTGTGCTTTCCTAATTTTCCCCGCCGCCGTTGCCAATTGTGCAATTTACCAGCCGGGTCAATTACTCTTCATATTTTGCAGTGTTTTTCAACCTAAATTGACTGCTGGCCATGCTCTGGTTTGACCTGAGTGGAATCGTTAAAGAGGGCAGTAGGTGGACTGCAGAGTGCAGAGAAACAGCAGACTATAACTGGAATTCCAATAGCAAACCTTTTGCTAGACAACCAACAACCAGCTGGTGATAAACCTGATCTGATTGTCATTCTACACTCAAGCATCCAGGAAAGGCCAGAAATATACAACACAAAAGCAAATACTCAAGCCTTGTTTGGAAAAATCCAAATTCTCCTTTTGATAACATGGTTCAACCATTAAACCGATTCTGCATATAACAAAGGATAGCTAAAAGCACTGGGAGAGGACATCTGCAGCAGGAAACAAACAGGTTCTCCACCTTTTGAAGCAAACTGGTTGATCTCACCTTAGTCAACACTGCCCCCTGCAGACTGTCCTGGGGAATAGCACTGAGAATGATAGTGTAGTGTAGTCATATACTGTACTTAAACAGATTTTTCATCTTACTATGAGGAAATAAGCGACTCAATAAGTCGCAAACATAATGGAATCCTTTCTCCCATTTCATACTCCAGAGGGAAAGGGGCAGATATGGAAATCACCCCCACCCACCACTAAGGAAATATAGGATAAAACACTGGTGTGTTCTTATTTAACTCATTATAGAATGGATACCCTCTCTCTCCTCTACTATGAGCACATTCTGCTGCTCCAGCTGTTGGATCTTGCGTTCAAAGGTTTCCTGTTCATCCCTCAGCCGCTGGACTGACTCCTCTTTCTCCTCGCTCACTCTGGAGAACAGCAGGAAATAACAGTGGAGGGTTGGACTACATTCTATATTCAGTAGTACAAATGGTGAACAAACAAGAATATGATGCAATATTAAACATTTTAATCAGATATTATTACTGAGGATGTGTCCTTTATAAAAAGGGGAAAAGGTTTTCCACTAGATGTGCAGCACAGCTCAATTTTACATTTAGACACATGTACATTAACACTCACTGCCTTGAGAGAGCTTATGGTCATAAGCTGCCTTACCTGGCCAGTTCTTGGATGAGGTTAGCAATGCGATGCTTATCCTCTGGACAAAGGTCCTTAAGACAGGCCTGGCTCTTAGCTTTGCTGGTCTCAGGCATTGCCTGTATGTAGACAAATGTTTAGAAGGTATTAGGAACTAATAAGACCACTGACAGAGACTGATGATGAGATGCAGTTTCATACAATACACCCTTGCTTTCTTCCTACAGAGTATTCAGACTGCCCACATGCTTTCTCCCACATATTCAGACATTTCCTTTTAACTACATGGACGAGAGAGAAAGACAGGAAATACACAACATTGCTATTGGTTTACCTGTGACGTGGGAACAAAGTTACTACTGGCTGGGAATGGGGTGTGTTCCATGGCTATAGCAACATTGGGGTGGATCAACCCTTTTGCCTTGGTATAAACCACAGAAGGACCGCTTTGAAGTGGGCCCCGTTTCTTGCCACCTTTGTTCAATGGAGCCTCAGCCTTATTTTCACAGCCACCCTTGGCCCTCATCTTGGTACCTCTCTCACTGGCGCTGCTGGTACTGCCTTGCCCCGTCCTGAACTTCACCTCTCTGTTCACTCCTGAGACAATTAGACAAATAGACAAGAAAAGGATTATTTGTGGACAAGTTGTGGGGGGAAAAGGAAGATCTCAGATTGTGCTCAAAGAATGTCACTGAGACTCACCAGGAACAAACACCATAGGTTGTTCTTCATCTGATACTGTGTAAACAAGTTTAGGAAGGAAAGCCATTGGTGTTAACATTCCCAGCTATCAAATCACAAGAGTTATGTTGTTATTACGACCAGGCAGCAATGAAACAAGACGTATTTATAGCTGTAACGTTGTTCTGTTGCGCTGAGTAGCATTAGTTAACTAAGTTAGCTAACCGGGATCTTAGCAAGTAACACCGAGTGTTAATGCTAGTTTAGGTAACCTCCGCCCCAGGGAATGGGAGATGGAAAACTGCAATGGGTAAGGTAACGTTACTTTTATCTTCTTCTTCTTCACAAAAATCCCATTTCCACTGACACAGAAGTAACGCTGGTGATACCATCGGTACTCTCTCTAAAACTTGTACGTTTTCCATGGCAAGATAAAACTAAATATAAGGATACCGTCATTAATCCAAAAAATCCCTGAATCTTCTCTTCTTATTGCAACTGCCGCCATATTGAAACAACCGCCACTCCCAGGGAGCCAAGCGTTGCGAAGGAATTCTAGTCCCGCCTTTCTGTCATAGCTGAGGAGACAATTGGTTGGTCTGTGAAAATGACAGTTTTCTATTGGCTCAAATAGCTGTCCATTTTGCGTCAAAACTATACTATTTCGTTTGTAAAACTACGCTTCCCATCTGTATGTTATGCCAGCTGTCTGTTGGATGATACAAAACAGAGTATGAGTCAAGGTTTTTCTATTGCTTTGTGATCTCCATCCTGGAAATGGAAGAGACCAAAGAAGGCTTAGCCTTTAAAGGTGTCGCTGAAAGACTGACACTAGGCATTACTCGAATACTTGGTGCGTAGCTGTTCTTTGTGCTTGCTATGACACTAGTAGCAACTACGTTAGGTTAGCTAACAGCTAACGTTAGCAAACGGATTGCTGTTTTCTTGCCACTAGCAGATGATAATGCATGGCAGTGTAAATTAACCAAACTGTTAATTTACTATGATACTGCTAATTGTACGTTATACTATACTGTTTAACCTTGAATCTTTTGTGCCAGAGAACATGCCTGGTGTGGTCGACGTGCGTTTCGTAGAGCGGGAGCCTGCAGAGAAGAGATGTCTGCTGTCATGGGAACAAGTGAGAAAAACACCCTCCCCAACAGCTAGAAGCTAAGATTTTGCGCTTATATAGTGGAGGACATGGTTTGGTGTGGCGTCATACCAGTATTGCCATAGGTAATATATGTTACCTATGTGTTCCCTCTTTAGAAAAACACCTGTATTCTGCCAGAAGACCTGAGAGATTTCTATCTGACAACGGATGGATTTACACTCACTTGGAGCGTTAAATTAGACAGTAGGTGTCCTCATTAGTTGCATTTTTATCTGTCAGTAATAATATCGTAGAATCACTCAGACAGCTCTTCATTTATCTTACAAATGGAATCCACGTTGAAATGTCACTATTAGAATTACATTAAGATGTTAAAATTGCACACAGCTCTAGCAAATTTATCATAAAGACCAATATATGTAAGGCTTTCAGGTCTGTGATATGAGCATAACAGGCTGTGTGTGTGTCTTTCAGATGAGTGTGTGCCTGTAGGTTGCATGATGATCAACAGTGTGGCTAGGCTGCGCCCACTGGTCCAGCCAACATCACTTTTCTCTCTTCCCAATGCACCCACTCTGGCTGACCTGGATTGGGAGGAGAACAGCACAGAATGTGGTAAAACTAATGTGGTCTTTATCTGCGCTTAACTCATCAATCATAAAATTGCAAATTCGATTAAGTCCGTGCGTGTGCTTGTGTTTGTAGAAAGAAGGGTAATGAATATAAATTTGATTGAAAGTAAATACTCACTCAAGATTCATTACTTCTATAATACCTCAGGGTCAGAAGGTGGTCCTGCTGCGCCCCATTTTGATTCTCGGAGCCGTGTCTTTGAGCTGGATTCCTGTGGTGGGAATGGCAAGGTGTGCCTGATCTACAAAAACTGCAGCTCAGGTGTTCTGTTCACAGCCACATTTTCACATTTTAGTTTTCATCATTTCCATCATCAATGTATTCCTCAAAACTATGACAATTTCTGTAGCCATAAATATATTACCTTCCTATGGCAAAACTATTTTCATTTCATTTAGGTGTGGGTGTTTGGGCATGCATGTATGTTTACCAGGTGTGGTGGCCCAGCAGAGTGAAATGTGGTTCCTGGACCGCTCGTTGTGCTGGCATTATCTGACGCCAACCTTCACCTCCTACTACCGACTGATGATCACCCACCTGGGTCTGCCTGAGTGGCAGTATGCCTTCACCCCATATGGCCCCAGCCCCCAGGCCAAGGTAAGAAGTGGCCCAGGCCCTAATCACCTATTTAAAGTCAATGTGTTATGGTTTAAATGCCTGGAACACCTTAGGTTTCTACTTCCTACTGCAAATCTACGTTGTTTCTGTTCATCCATCCATTTTCTCCAGTCTTTCAGAATTCTCTAAACCGCATTTAGTTAAAATGTATCAGTAAGGTTGTATGTATTATTAATAACACAGAGAGCTGTTTAAGGTATACAAAATAGATTTTATTTATTCCATTCACTGTACAGTATACTACAATTTTGGCTGTAAAACCTGAATAAGATGAGCCAAAACTTAAAAGCATTCACATTAACACATTCACACAAAGTATAACCTCAGTCTTCCTATTTGCGATGTTGAGGTAAAACACAGATTAGTTCTATTGGTCCTGACCAATAGCACCACAAAGGTCCTATTTCAGTGCATTTGCTTCTTGGTTTCTTATGGCTGAATAGTAATACATTTCACCAGTTTTGCCAAAGTTGAAGAGACCGCAGTCAAAGGTTGATATGCTTACACTATATGCTTATCATGCAAAACAGTGGTCAACTTTGCCATTTGTGTTCAAGAACATCAGATGTGGTTTTAAACCACAGTGTGATGATTAGCCCTGCCTCAGATGAGCATAAATGATATTTCATGCTAGGATCACAGGTAGTTACATGTTGCTAGATGGAGCAGTATTCCGAGATCTACTCCCTGCCTCAAGCACTAAGTGCACCATTTGAAGTAGTAATATGTAGTTTTAGGGAATCGGTCAAAAGAATAGTTTGTGGTCTTACAGTAACACCCAATAGAAACATTTCCAATAGAAACATTTTATAGGATATTTCTTGCTACCTTTTGTTCCAAATTGTTTTTGCTGTGTGATAGGCATAGCAATTGTGATGGATATTTTTTTATGAGTAATTTTTTTTCGCCATATAACTACATATTGCAGTTTTAAATTGTCTACTCTACTCTCCACAGCAGTGGGCATGCCTGTACCAGCCCCTGACCTTCAGCAGTGAGCTCAGCCTGGCTGATCCTGCTGGTGATTCCCACCTCAACAAGCTGGACCTCACCAAGGCTTTCAAAGGCAAAGCCAAGGTGCCCGCCCCCAAGAAGAAGCAGTCAACTCAGGGCAGCACAGGGGGCACTGCCAAGGGCCAAAGTGGCGCAGGAAGACAAAGTGGGGCAAGGCGGTGAGAAGGTCCGCATCCAATGAAGACATTTCAATCAACCACACTGTCTATATGACCAAAAGTGGCCCAGAATTCTCGATTAGCTGGACTAGGTGTGTTAGCAGTCCTATGCTCCAGTGTTGTCTAAAACCAAGGTTGGGAAGCTGTGCCCTGCATGGCTAAAAAAGAACTAAAGGCATTTCTGTTTACCTTTCACTGCTAATTGCGTGCAAATCTGAACCACAAAATGTTATATTACCATAGACTGTCAATGAACTAACAAGCTAGGCTTCTGTAATTAAGGCAATACAATGGCCAATGTATTGCTACAGTGCTTCTCCTCTGATGCCACTGATTCTGTGCTTCCATGAAAACGTCACAAGCATTATCCAAAATGTATGTAGGAAAGGTTGAGGCTTTATGATCACTTGCATAATGATATCTACTCTAATGATTACATATTGATGGATTGATGTCAGAACTTGATAGTCTAAGTGACATTTTGGCCACAACATTAATTTTCTATATCCAGTTAGCTCTTGATGCCAAAAGCACGTTGCTGGGATCATGACCAAATTGACTAAGACATCAACAATTTAATCTAGACTTCATTAAGAGGGGTGTAAGTATTTTGGTGCTTAATCATGAGGCATGTACACCCCCTCGGTTACAAGCTGTTGTGTGCTGGACTGTGGGGGAGATGAACATTTCCTTTGGATGTGCTGCTGCCCTTTCAAGCCTTGGGGGGGGCAATTTCCTTCTGTTTTGAATTTATTTTCCATAAGTTATATTTATTTAAGTGTAATGTATAGCATTTGTGTATTTATTTTTTTATAAAGGCACACTAGTGTCTGAATTCACATCAGTGTTTGTCTGTTATGTCAGATGATATTCATGGTTTCTTCCACGGTTATGTCAGCTGGTATTGCCAATGAGGCCAATGAGTTTGCTAACTACACTGACTGCCAACAGTCTGCAGGCTTTAGAGTGCAGGGCATACAGAAAGCCTCCCTGCACAGGAAATTTAAGAAATCAGCTATAGTTGTCAGCACCATGGCCCAAAATATCTAATATTTTCCACAGCCTTTCTTCATTACAGTAATTTGAGTTCAGTTGAGTAACTTCAGCTGAGGTGGGATTCTGATATCTCACTCTCTTTCCTGCTGTTGGGTGATTGTTGGTTAATATGACGTTCTCTCTGATTAAACAGACTTTCCTCATTTTTGGATTAAATCAAATTCCAGTTTTCCATGTAAATCATGCTCATATTCCCTATCGAAGCAATGCACCTTGGTCTATGTTTACCAGTTTACCATCATTGAATGTTTCAGCTGCATGCAAACATTCACATATATAGACAAACACACACAGATCACATAATTGGGGGTGTCATACACACACATCAGCTAAGATGCTTTTCTTTTTCTCCAGAGGGGCAGTCTCTTCAGATTCTTCTGCCACCTCTCCTCTCAGATTACAAGGGGAAGGGTGATGCAGTTCCACAAAGACCTTGTAAAGCCCAGCACCCACTACACCTCCTACAAGGGGGGCAACTATTGGCACCCACCACCACCCATTTCCAGCCCTGCACAGGGAAAGACAGTGAAAGGATAAAAAATTAGAGAGCTATCTCACAAACCTATCACATAAAAGAGAATGTGTTTGCATGAATTTAAACTAAGCATTTTTTTTTTTGCATGTATTGTCAAGCTGAACCAAACCCTCCCCCCCCAAACAAATGCATCAATCCTCTATACCTGAACACGTCAGCTCCCCAGCCTGCTAAGGCAGTGAAGACCCTGGGTGCCAGGTCTCTGGTGGGGTTGATGGCATAGCCGCTGTTACTGCCCAGAGAGATGCCAATGAGGATCACCAGGAGACCCACTGCCACAGGCTCGCTCCCTGCCGCAGCCGGCTTGTTCCTCTGGTCAGACAGCGCCATCAGGCACAGCAGTAGCATGGCTGTGCCAAACACCTGAGGCACACAGAACAGATACCACACATACAAACATGTAAGGATCGCTGTAGGCAAATTCAGAAAGCAAAGGGTTAGTGTGCTATGTGTCAGATGATAGTGATTTGTAGTCTTGCTGATAATTGGATAAATCAAATTTCATGGGAACCTGGTCAATGAATCCAGCCTGTAAGGAAAGGTACGACGCAGGGTAGGTGGCAAAGATCCCAGCTGTGGCTTTTGGACCAGTTACAGTCAAATTCCCCCCACAGTAGTCATTAATGGCATCTGTGAACAGCAACAAAACAGATCCTCTTAGATGTATGCTACAAATAAAAAGACCATTATATAGGGGCAAGGTGCAATGTATGTATTTCTCATGATAGTGTTGTGTGTGGCAGTACATGCAGTATAGCCTCACCATAGTAGACAGCATAAATTGTCCCCGCTGCCAGAAATGACCCCAATAGCTGGGCGAACACGTAGACAGGCAGCATCTTCCACGCAAGACGGCCAAACACAGACATTGTGAATGACACAGCTGCGTTCATATGAGCCCCTAATGGAAAAAGAGAGTAAAAAAAACAAATCATATTAAAAAAACGTGTGAACTACATAATGATTGTGATTTTTGATTTTAGGATTTTTTTTCGTCTATAATGCATGGAAGGGTTGGGCTGTCATACCTGAGACATTCCCTCCAATGTGCACTCCCATAGCAACTCCCAGACCAAAACCCAGGTTGATACTGAGGTATTGTCCAAACACTCCCTGTCCTGTCACTACCTGGGCCACAGAACCCAGGCCAAACGCCTGGACACAGAGAGGACCCATCAGACACAGGCAAACACTCTGACGGAGATTACAGGCAAGCAAATTACAGAGAGGAAAACCTCCAGACAGTCTAATTAGGAAAAGGAATTCACATAGACTATTTGTGGGAAAGCCTGCGGGAGTGCCCCCTTTTCCCACACCAGAAGCAAGATCAGTTCAACGCTTTTTTATTTTTGGTTAGTTTGTGTGGTTTTTGCACAGCTAATCATAACACAGTTCTGGACAAGGGAAGTAACCAATGATATTTAAGGATGCAATGGCCTTGGTTGGGCCCACGAAAAATAAGTGTTGAGTGTGCACATTGAGCAACCAATTAGCTAAAATACTAAAGAACAGCACAATAAGTAAGCTTGTTCATCTTCTGAACAAAGCTAGGGCAGCTTTTGTCTGAACTGTTGTGCGCCAACAGACAGACAAAGGTTGGTGAATCTTTGGCAGATGTTATATAATATATACAGCTTGTTGCATGTTGCAACATGTTGGGTCCAATGTCAATGTACAGGTTGAAAGATCATTGATCATTGTAATTTATATGTGGGTTTTTTTGTCTGAATGTGGACCTATCTCTTTCTTTCTTTCTTTCTTTCTTTCTTTCTTTCTTTCTTTAATTTTTAATTAGATTAAAGAGTTGCCACACTACTATAATCCATCTTCTGTGGATGCACCCAGACTCTCAAAATACAGGATCAGAAGCTGGATTATTGGCACAACAGAGCAACCTTTAGAGAAGGCATCATCTGTATGTTAAACTTGTGGAAATTTCAAGTTCAAGTTGAAGTTCAAGAAGTTTATTTGTCACATACACACACGGGGTGTGCAGTGAAATGTAAAAAGTGGCAATGCTCAACAGAAATGTGCAAAGGGCAAAATAACAGGTTCACACTATTTACAATTTGTTTTTAAAAAATATATATATTTACAGTAATTACAGTAAGAGCTCTATATAAAAAAGCAACAACACAATATTTACAGTAAGAGCACTTGAAAAATAAAAATATAGTAAAAAAGGGAAATAGTATGTATGTAATATATAAATTATGTGTAGTCGTTACCTAAGTGTATGAGTGTGTGTGTGCATAGGAGGGGCAGTGTGTGGGTCTTGGTGGGGGCCCTGGTGAGGTCGGAGTTCACATTCCTGAAGTGTTTGGCGACATTTAGATTGACTAAAAGGAAGAATCCAGTGATGAAGATCTTGAAGACCTCGAAACACAGTTTTAAAGATGCAAGCTATCCTTCACATACATAAGTGCTGTACAGGAAGTTATACAACAGCTTTGTCAGCTGTCACAACCAGTACTGCACAATAATGTTCAGGCAGTTCTCAAGTATTATGCTCACATTGATGAGACATGGTTAGTGCTGTGTCAGCGAGTAAAATGATCACAAGATTCTGTGGAAAAGTAAAGGCTCTTTGGCAACTTCTAAATTAAGAGCAGCATATGTCTCAAGGCAGTTTCCTTTGGTAATGCCAGTTGAATATGGTTGATAAAGATAGATATAAAGATATTTTAAACAAAGCTGTATCAGAATAAGAACATGAGTACAGAACCTAAGTACAGCCTAGATGGTTCATTTCTGTTCATTGTGGCTCATTGATTTTAAAGAGAATGGCCATCTTACAAATGGTGAGTTTACAATTGCTCTTGGCCTTTACATTGATTTTGAAATCGCCAATTCTTTGGGGACATCTAAGAAGTAACATAAAATGTGTGCTGTATACTGGGTGATTGCTAATATACTAACAAAATTTAGATCCACATTCAAGTCTATCCAGCTTGCTCTCTTATGTAATACTTCCACTATAAAAGAGTGTGGTTATGCAAAAATTCTGCACCCTCTTATTCAAGACCTTGTTTCACTGGAACAACATGAGTGTATTGAGCAACAAGGATCAAGTGTCAAAGGAACGGTTTTATATGTGGCAGCTGATAACCTGGGTGCCCATTCTCTGGCAGGATTCAATGAGAGCTTTACAGAGGACAAATTCTGTAGATTCTGCAGCTTTGGAGAGAAATGTCTCCCTCGATCAGTATTTGAAACTAGAAGGCTATTTATGAAGTTACTGTTTCACTGTTATGTTTACGTGGTCCATGTAAACGAAGCGGTCAAACAGTAACTTTCTAAGCAGCTTTCTTGCTTCAAACAGGGTTCAAGGGAACCAATTTTTCTCTGAGGACAGTTTATATTCTGTTAAGAAAATATACTGTCACAATATACTGTTATTGAGTTTCAAATTTCTCCCAAAGATGCATAGTGCACCTTTTAATATGCAATTACAAGTTCCTTATGGGCTGTCATCTTTTGGTATGCCTAGTGAATAATTTTGTGCTCAGAACATATCCATACCTGAGTTCAACAATTTGTCTTCGTCACAAAGGTTTGCATCACTGAGATACCTCAAGGATGGTTACGTTTAACATGTCTAGCATAGGCAGTAGTCATTTCCCCCCAAAGGTTTGTGTC
Organism: Hoplostethus atlanticus; assembly: GCA_034670405.1. NCBI lineage: Eukaryota > Metazoa > Chordata > Actinopteri > Trachichthyiformes > Trachichthyidae > Hoplostethus > Hoplostethus atlanticus. The sequence goes on along the minus strand of JAXDDX010000142.1, from coordinate 471,635 downwards.
ATGTCAATGTGTTTACATGTGAACACAGTGTTAAAAGTTAATAGTTAACCTTCAAGAAAAGTAACCAAGTTCAAGGATCAGCAGTATGTGAAACTGTACAACACGTCTACCTCTTTAACTCATTGTAAGTACAGTGGATAAAAACATTACAAGATCATTTGCAAATGCAAATGTTTTATTTTCTGAGTTTGCACCACTGAGATGTCTCAGAGGGTGGTTGCATTAACATGTGTAGCATAGCCAATAGTTGTTCAAAGATAGAGGTTTGTGTCATGTGAATTCATTAGACATTGTGTTTGTTTCTCCTTTGTGCTGACCATCACCAGTATGTGAAACTGTATGATTGTGACAAAACCCAGGTCATACACACAGTACAGGTGTTCCACACCTCTCTAATTCATTCAAGTGCCACATCAGATGGAAACGGAAACCTTAACATTATGAAATAATTTTCCATCTCAAAAGTTGCTTCACTGTGCGATAATCTGTGGAGGCATCCAGGTTCTAAGAGACTGGATCAGAAACTGGATTATTGGTTCAACAGAGCAACTTTTTAGAGAAGGCAACATCTGCATGTTAAGCATGGTGCTTTCATCCAAGAATATCCCTCAGTTTGAGTTGTACATTTGCATTGTTTCTCAGGGTTCCCATGCAACCTGGAAAACCGGAAAATTAGTTTTTCCAGTTATGGAGAACACATGGAAAATGAAAAAATAAACTGAGGATGGCCTATTTCTATATGAAGATGTTTTACTTGTTATGAAGTTTAAATAAATGATTGAAATGAATATGATATATATAATATAAACAAGATGAGTTAGATAAGTGGAGGAAAATAAATAATTTAGAAAAGTTGACTAATGCTAACCTAAATTAAGTGAAGTAAAATGGGGAGATGATTAATTAGAAAAAAAGATTCTAAGTTTTTCAACAGTGACATGAGTGCAGTGAACCTAAACGGTTAGTTATATTCCGCTTGGTCTCTAAGTACATCCAACATAACCCCTCAACTATGCATTACTTAATTAACTTAACTATGCATTACTTAATTAACTTAACTATGCATTACTTAAGGCAACGGGTTGCTTACATTTTTTCAAGTAATTTCTACATATTCGGGTTTACAGTGTAACAGGCGGGCAACATGTGACTTGCAACCCTCTCATGTGGCCCACTACCACTAACCAATCCCTCTGGTGACACTAGATTTCTGGTGACACATGCAGACTCCACCAATCCTCACCCACTGACCCTGCCATGTGACTGGGGAACATGCTTGCAAATGTGTGCAAGGGGTGGAAGTCATGACCATGTTATAAGAGCATGACATTCATAATCAATGACACATGGTTCTTACAGATTATCGTACCACAGAATTCAACACAAAGTAAACAAAAAGTCAAGACGTCATCACATTTCTGGCATGAAAGGATATTATTTTTGCTGTTACAACACATTGCCGCCATAGCATACTATCATTTTTCAGACTTGAAAATGTATTCTGTCTTACCATCATGACATATGTGCAGAGGGTTTCAGCAAGTCCCACACGTAAAAGCTCATTCTTTAGACAAAGTTTGGATCGAGTTTTGTAGCCCCCTTCCTGCTGAGGACCCCCCAGTTCCACTGACTGCACCAAGTCTTTCATTCTTTCTTCTTTCTTTCCCCCCTTTCTTGTTTTGATCGCTTTTCTGCTTTGCAAAAGTCAGGCTCAAATTCAGAATACTTTGTCACAGTTTCCTGAAGAAACCAAGAGACACTTCCCCTATTCAACTTGTTTCAACCAAACAGGTCTCTTTGTCTGTTTTCCTCCTCTTTTCAAGCTTCTCTCCACACTCCACCCCTTGAGGTCTGTCGACATTTTATAGCCTCTACCCAACCCCCTCCCCCTTGACATTACCATATACATGCAGTCTCCAATCGTTTTTCAAAGTCTGAAGAGGGTTACTTGGCCAAAAATCAGTCTATATTAGATTAGATTATTTATAGTATGTATAGTATAGTATAGTATAGTATAGTATATATGTATAATAGTATAGTATGTGTGTATAGTTTTTTAGTTTTTTTTATCTGTGAATACATATTTGCAAAAAGTACAGGTTTACAGGAGAAATAACTTCATACACAAGGAAACATCCTCCTCTGTGACGTTCACCATGGTCATCCCTCTTCCTACATGGATCAGTTTGAGAACTATATGTGACTTTCAAATGATGTTTTGTGGAGCAATAATGAACCGGAATTTGCCTTTTTGTGTTTCTTCATCTTCAGTCAACAGTATGTAATACCACATTGCATAATGCCTATTCTGAAACACCTTAACTATCTGACCTGTGCTGTTACAATCTTGGACCGCGGTGGAATCTTAACTAGACACCTTGACAAGCTTGGCAGATATTGACATGAAGACATGCAGATATTGACAAAGTTGTTGTATTCATAAACAAAAACACCTATTGAGAAAGCCTTTCATGAAAGAGAGGAAGTAAAAAGAAAATCACTCATGAAAAGACACTCACAAAAGGCAAAACACATTTGAAAAAGATCTCATTCTAAGTCACTTTGGTTTTGAAAGTGGGTCCTCTGTGCAAGCTTTATACAAACGTTTTCTTCTGATCCAGAGACAATAACAATATTGTTATTATGAAAACAAAATGCCAGTGTCAAGAGTTTTCAAATAAGATACATTTTCAAAATGTTTATTTAAAGGAATGAATACTTGAGCAATCTCCAATCTTTAAAATCAATCCTTAAAAAATTGCCCAAGCAGGGTCAGCTTACTTGGGGAAAACCGATGCACAGAAAATTGAAAACTGAAAATTACTACTGAACTAAAATGATAAAATGTAAATACAGACATATTATACAACATATCGTTCAAACATTAACAGCCTCAGCTGGAAAAAGTATGTGACCCCCTCTAGGATAATGACTTCTATGAAGGGGGGTGATTGAATTCAGGTGATCCAATCAATGAGATGACAGTCAGGTGTGGGTTAGAGGTGTCCTGTTATATAAACCCCACACAAAGTTTCGTAACCAACCGCGTCTGCTCTTGAAAAAAAGACATCTGTTGAAGTGGAATATGCCATGGTCAAAAGAAATTTCAGAGGAGCTCCAGAGAAGAGTTGCTTTTTTAGAGGCTAAAAAAGCATTTCCAAAGACTTGGGCCTCCATCAGTCTACAGTCAGACAAATTAAATACAAATGGAGAAAATTCAGTGCCATGGCTGCTCTCCCTAGGAGTGGGCGTAAGGATCATAGCAAGAGCATGCCGCAGAACCCTAAGGTAAAAGCTAAGGATCTGCAGACATCTCTTGAACTTTCGAACATGTGTGTCCATGAGGCCACAATAACAAAATGACGAAACAAGAGCGGTGTTCATACCAAGGAGGAAACCACTGCTCCCCATAAAAAAACATTGCTGCCCGTTTCAAGTTTGTCAAAGACCACCTGGATGTTCCACAAAGCTAATGGAACAATGTTCTGTGGACAGGAGAATATACAGGGTAACAGTCTATGATCTGAAGCTTAACAAGGGTTGGGTCATGCAGCATGACAATGAGCCCTGACCTTAACCCCGACGTTTACGTGCATCTACGCAGAAGATTCAAGATTCAAGAAGTTTATTCGTCACATACATACACGGGGTGTGCAGTGAAATGAAAAGTAGAAGCATACTTGGGCCTTTAGGCGTTTAGGCCGAAGTATATTTCGGGCAAGCAGTAGACGTGCACACCTCCCAAATCTCAACAACGCGTCACTGCGGTCGTGTGTCAAACAAACGCTGAACCCTGATTTTGAACAGAAAATTACATCATGTAGTGATCTAACCTAAACGTCCACGTCTTTTTTTACATAATCTTAGTTTGCATAGGGTAGCTGTCAGATTATGCTGTGAAACACATCCTGACACACCATGTGTCGTGGAAAGTGACGATGACATTGTCACGTTTTTTGATCGCTTGTTGTTTGATAAAACAAGCCACAAATCAACTTTATTACATAGTGGAGCCTACCTAGTCATTACTGCCGGAGAGGGACACATCAAAGAGTCCGTCGGGAGGACTGACTGATTTACGGCGAGTTTTCTCTGTATACATTTGACGACTGTTGTCTGATCTCATAAGACTTTTGTATGGGTCTATGTGAAGTACGGGCTGTTTTCTCTTGTATTTTGAAAGCCCAGCAAAACAAGATGGACGTTTTGTTGTCATACTGTCAAAGATGACAATGAAGGAAGGAGCCTTCATTCATTAATACACATTAATACACAGGACAAAATGTTACTATCCCTTGTGCCATAATCCAAGGAAAACACTTGTAGAAGCCCAATTCAGATAAAAAATACAAATGATACAACCACCACCAAATGAACACCATAGCAGACATCAGGCTACACCGCCATAGATCTACAGAGTCATTCGTCAGATGGCACCATTCGCCAGTTACCTACCCTAGCCAACAGTGGTATGCGGCATGTCATTGGGGTTATCAAGTGGGCACCTTCCTTCACTGATGTGTCGTTGAGTTGGGCCCACGACACCTCAAGAAGGCTTAACAGTGTATTCCAGCGTCCTGGAAACATCCCCCTCTATGCCACCACCTCTCAACTCCCCTTTACCCTCGCCATCTAATGCCTGCCATCAACCTAGCATTAACCTAGCTTTGACTCAGCATCAACATACCAATACAAACCTGTCTATCTGATGGGGGGGGGGGGAGTGAGTGTGTCTGATGGGCACTTCCCTAGCTAGCGGGAATTACACCGGAATTTAGGAGCGAGCACTTCTTCCCGGAAAACTTCAAAATAAAAGCCCACAACCATAACCAAACATACTTAATACAAAATAAGAGTCTTAGATTACAAATACCCAACACATCGCCGCTTGTGATGTACGCGATTTCAAATAGACTGAATAAACTGCAGTGAAGTCTCATTATGTTCTCTCGTGACGATTGTATACAAACATTGCTAATTTTCCGACAGATTAATAAATGAATCAACCAGTGGGGACATTTAAATCCTGAAAAAAGAAATGCATGACTAGTCAGCAGTAGCAGCAATAATTTTAGTTTTATGTCATACAAAATTATATTTCTGTAGTGTTGTGCAATTATTTATTATCCATAGCCTACTATTTCATTAATAGTGTGTTATTATTGTTATACAACTACGATATTTATTCTTGCCATATCCAGATTTTTAACCAGCAATATGACATCGAACATAGTTCTATAGTTCGATGTATTGCAGATGAAGAATCTTGCTTATGTATTTCTTGCACCAAATGGGAAAGTTGCACGACGCTGAAGTTGGTTTCGGATTCGTAGTTTCGGATTCGGCAGTTAAGGGGAAAGTTAAGGGACATTTATTGCTGAGCGACGATCCTCCGTTTTTTTTTTCACCTCTTACAAAAACCACTGTACATAGACCTGTCAAATCTGGACTAGACTATCCCAGAGAGGCTAAAGATTCTTTAAAACACAGTTTCAGATTTGTGAAACCTTTATTCTATTTGTGAAAATGCAAAAAAGGGACATTTCACTGCTTTTTTCACATCTAGACCACATTGGACCAGGTCCAGATCCAAAACCACTATACCTATACCTGTCAAATCTGGACTATATTATCCCAGAGAGGCCAGAGACACTTTAAGACACAGTTTTAGATTTGTGAAACCTTTATTCTATTTGTGAAAATGCAAAACAGGGACATTTCGCTGCTTTTTTCACATCTAGACCACATTGGACCAGGTCCAGATCCAAAACCACTATACCTAGACTTGTCAAATCTGGACTAGATTATCCCAGAGGGGCTAAAGATTCCTTAAAACACAGTTTCAGATTTGTGAAACCTTTATTCTATTTGTGAAAATGCAAAAAAGGGACATTTCGCTGCTTTCTTCACATCTAGACCACATTGGACCAGGTCCAGATCCAAAACCATGATACCTAGACTTGTCAAATCTGGACTAGACTATCCCAGAGAGGCTAAAGATTCTTTAAAACACAGTTTCAGATTTGTGAAACCTTTATTCTATTTGTGAAGTGTTGTCACGCTTTTAAACGCTTTTACGAACTTAAAACAGAAATCGCAGCCTTCCTTTCAGAGAATGACTCGCCTTATACTGAGCTGTTTGATCTGGCTCGCACGAGTTGCTTATCTTGCTGATGTGTTGGAGCACCTCAACACATTAAACGTGTCTATGCAAGGGAGGGGACACAATATTTTTGAACAGTCTGACAAAATCGCTGCGTTCAAAAAGAAGATCGCAGTGTGGGTAAATCATGTATCCAAAGACAGACTTGACATGTTTCCCAACGCTTGTCATGAAGCACAACAGCTGGACACAACGGCCAAAAATGCCCTGAAAAGAACTCTCACGGCGCATCTCACTAAACTGCAAGCTTGGTTTCACAACTACTTCCCGAATCGGCATGGAAAGCGTCACGTTGCCAAGCAATAAAGAGAATCAGCTGGTGGAGCTGTCATGTCATCAGACGCTGAAAAGGAAATTCGGTGAAGCCTCCCCCAGTTCTGGTGCAACGATGTGATGGGAGAGTATCCGTCCCTCGCATGCAGTCAAAATCCTCCTACCATTCAGCACTACCTATCTGTGCGAAAGTGGCTTCTCAACTTTGGTCCAGCTCAAGTCAAAGCAGAGGAACAGGTTGGACACTGAGCATGATCTGAGAGTAGCTCTGTCTACCATCACCCCAGACTTTGAAACTCTTATCAGGAGTAAAGCACATCCCCAACTATCTCATTAGCTTCCCCAAATGCCTGTTCAGTGAAAACAGCCTGTTTAGGCCTACTAGGAAAGATTATCATATTATGTGTGTAAACACAGTTATGCAGTTATGATGTTTTTATATTCACCAGGATCAGCAGCACGCAGTTGTGATGTTCATAGTAATGTGCTCTGAATGTAGGGATGAAAATGTGTTTATTTTATGTTAAAAAAAGGTCATGATGACATGTTGTATGCGTGTTTACTAGCCCATTTTTGAGAAATAAATTTGCTTGGTTTGAATTCTATAAAAGTGGGTCGCGACTTAATGACCATGGGAAAATGTGGGTCCCAAGGCCAGACCAGTTGAGAACCACTGGTCTAGTAGACTACTCAAATCTGTATACTGAGATTTATTTTGCCCTTACTGCAAAATCCCAGCAAGGGCGAACGGGCCATATTTCAAACAAATGGGTCCGATGTGCTTACCTATTCAGACAGACCAGAAGATTCCTGTTCAGAGGAGGTAAAGAGTTTATTCCAAAAACCATTACTCAGTACATTGTTATGTTACGGAGGAAATGGGCAGAAATGTTACAGAAACAATGTGATACAGATTATAAACTAACTAACAGAAAGATTAAAAGTCTGGAAAAGATGCACGGGTCATCGGGGATTTAACACATCGCGTTGGTGGCTTCATGAACAGCTAGTGTAAGTCATAATGACCACATCGTGGCAGGCTATACGCTTACTTGTTGTACTTCTCAACCTTGTTCTTGTTCTTTACACCAAGGGTGGAAAGTAACGAATTACAATTACTCTCATTACTGTAGTTGAGTGCTTGCTTGAGTTTCTGGTTAAACAAAGGTCTATCTCTGTAGCTCAGTTTCAGATTTGTTTGTTTTGGACAATTAAAATGCTGCTAGGAGTGCAGAAGAAGCTACTAAAGCAGATCAAATAGGCCTACTTGATATCACACTCAGTAAATCAGAAGCCAAAAGCTTAATAAAAAGGCACAGTGAGTGGGATAAAGAAGCAAGGGGTCGACATTTAGATAATATCCCAAAGGAGGTAGGAAAAATAGGTTTAGGGCAATGCAGAAAAGAAAAATAAATCATTACTCGAATGAGAACAGGTCAGGATTAAATAGTACATTGTTCATTATGAATAAACATCCAAACAGGAAGTGTGATTGTTGCCATCAAGTGGAGCATGCATTATTAGTGTTCAAAAAACAGAGACAGAGAAAGACTGACTGAGACTTAGAGAAGTACTGAAAGATACAAATTAATCTCTAAGATATAGTTGGAAGGTCTTGAGGAGATGTATGCCTTAAATTTATGTTTCAATTCTTAAATTCTACAGAATTATTGCACAGGATTTGAGTATAGAATGTGTTTTATTAATGTTAAGTTCAGTTATTTATTATGTGTGTATATTTGTGTGAGAATTGACAAAAGGTTGTTTGCCAACCGCCATAAAGATCCAAAGCAGAAGAAAAGGGAATCCAGTTGTCTCCTATCACACACTTATAGTGGTACAAAAGTGCAGTGAAATGCTAAACAGTACAAGAGTCATTATTGGTTGGATGTGTGTGAGTTTAGTGTTCTGATGGCCTGAGAATAGAAGCTCCTCCTGAGCCTCTGTCTGCGGTAGGTCCCCCTTTTGTGGTTTTTGATAGATTCACTGAGAAAGGCTAGGTCTGTTATCGCTACGTCTTGGAATTTGGGTGGGTGGTGATGGGTTGCATTTGATAAATATTGTAATTGGTTTGCTAAGTAGTAGTGTTGTCAGCGATAGCAGTTACTAGGACCCAGAAAGGCAGACCAGGACAACGGAGTAGGGAAAAAGGTGATTTAATGAGGAAGCAGGTGTAGGAAGGTGGGGGGTGCAGGGACTGGGCTGGACGGAGATGATCCGGGTTGGTAAGGCAGGAGCGAGGGACGCGGGTTGAAGCTGGAGCAGGCAGGTGTGGCTGGAGCGGGGGAGACAGGCAGGCTGGTGGATACGGCGAGGAGACACAAGGGGTCGAACACACAGGGAAGCTTAGGAGACAAGAGAGTTGGGTTAGAATAGCCGAAGGCACACAGGGGAATAAACTCAGATAGGGATCTTGAGCGGCCGAGAATGCAAATACCACGAATAAGGCAGAACAATCTGGCGACGAGTGGTTGAGGAGCCGGGGTTTAAATACTGCTGGGCTGATGGCTTGATAGGTGACAGGTGTGGAGGAGAGGCAGGGCCGGGAGACGGAACCACACCCACATAGACAGACAGTGACAGACAGGGGAGGTGAAAACATGGGGAAACCCCGGAGCCGGGGCTGGGGCCGTGACAAGTGTTGGAAATTGGGTGCTTCTAGCCCTCCTTGATCTTTTGATTGTTGTAATGTAGTTAGTTTTATTGTGGGTTTTTTGATTTTCCAATAAAATGTTATTTGTTGTTGTTACGTGTCTAGTGTTGTAGGAGCCAATTCTGGTGTTATGTATCTATAGTGTATATATTTGTGTACTTGGGTTGTCACCACTAGAGGGCAATAGGCACGGGGTGTGGTAGGTGTTAAAAGGTAACAGGAAACAGTTTCAGCTTGGGTGGCGGGAGCCACAAACCCATTCAATTCTATGGCTATAGTGAGGACTTGCAGCCAACAATATTTTATGTATCATAATTACCTCAGTACATTACTCACTATTCAAAAAGAATCAAGGCTATAGGAATGGTTGTAACACAGGATAGTTCTAACACTTTCAATTCCTCCAATCGAGAGCAAGCTAGAAATCGTTTGATCAACTGTGTAGCTGCTCCTTTCAGTCCCAAGTCTAAATGTCGAAAGACGCCAAGTATTTTTTCATCTATTTTTTTTTGGATAGCACAGTCTGTGTAACTGTCAGAATGATAAAACTTGGTTTGGATAAGGAGCCGACATTGGCGGTAAGGTTCAAAGGTTTATTTGTCAAAGCCACAAAGTTGTCCTGGTCTCCTAATTACGGTTCATTGCTCTCACCTGTGTCTAGGGAGATTTAACTTAACTGTGCTCTCCACCAGACACTTGAGCAACCTTTGCTGAGAGAAGAAGCTGTCAAGCTGTGGTCCTTCAGGCTTATTCTAGTGTTGTTTGTTATTTTGGTCCCGATTGTCTGTACGGGACTAATGCTTAGTTTAGTAGCCTTGTTGGCTTTGTTATTTTTACCACATTATATTAAACGTCCATTCCTTGATTTCCATCCAGTCCTGCCTGCTCTCGTCTCTTCTGCACTTGAGTCCTCACACCCCGTTGTAACAATGAGGCATTGGGGAATGCATAACACTCGTGTGTTTGTGTGAGAGAGTAACATTTGTCACATGTTAACATTAAATGTGAGTTTAATATTCACCACAAAGAACTGTAATAGTTTGTCACAATAAACGGTGGTAAAGGTAGCTGATAGTGTGGGTTCATACATCCTTCTTTAAGAGAACTGACAATATTATCCTATTTTATCCATTCAGTTTAACAAACCAATACAAAGGAAAACCCTCCAAAAATTGACCCCCTAATAACGATTCTTTTAAAAGCAATGCAGAGGAAAAGTGACATGTTAGATTGTAGAATAGAATGATGAAAGGCATCAGGGACTGTGCAGGCATAATCCAAGATTATGTGGGGATAAATTAAGAAAATAATGTTTCTCTCTTAATCAAATGTAGAATGACATTTCCACAGAAGTCTAAAAGCATTTTCCTATGACACAACTGTACTGAATATCTATTCAAGCATGCAGCCTCTCTCCAATTGTACCCTTTTTTGGATAGAAGCAACAGCGTGTCCAGACCAATTTAGTGGGGGCACGATGAGTGGGGGCACAAATAGGGCACAAATAGGGCACAAACCCAAACAGGCGTGGACATTGTTCATAGGTTATAATTTCAGACAGTTTTAGATTAATCAAATACTGTAATACATTTCTACCATCAGTTATTGACATGCCTACATGCCCTCCGATTCTTAAACATCCAGCTCGGCAACTGGGTTCCTCCGAAAAGTTTTCACAGTACTGTTTTCTAGTATTTCATCTGCGCTTTCATCTCGTAATTACTGTTTCCGGCAGCACTTGAAGACGGGATTAATTCCTGACCCTTGAGGGGTGGGACTGAATTCATACTTATCGTGCGTGTCCAGCTCTCAGTTGACAGTTATTTCACTGTCGCGGGTGTTTGTGAGAGGTGCTCGACGGGTGCTGAGATGTCTTGGGTTTGGACTGATATATTCTATCACCCGTTATGGGTAGTTTCCACGGTGTTGCTTGGTCTCGTAGTGCGCTCACAGCGGAGAGGCCGGTGGGACCCGAAAGCCTGCACCGTCCAGCTGAAAGGGAAAACCGCAATAGTGACAGGAGCCAATACAGGTCGGTGGAGTTCTTTCGCATTCTGATGTAGGCACTAAAACGTTTGATTTATTTTATAATAATTGTCAAGTAAAAATGCGCACATTACAGTAACCCTAGCCCTACTGTCCTGTATTGACATTGACTTTTTACCGCACGAAAGCCCGATAACGCAACCAATACGTCGAATTTCACTTACCTAAACAGATGTCCATAATCTTGTTGCCATCAAGTGGAGCATGCATTATTAGTGTTCAAAAAACAGAGACAGAGAAAGACTGACTGAGACTTAGAGAAGTACTGAAAGATACAAATTAATCTCTAAACTATAGTTGAAAGGTCTTGAGGAGATGTATGCCTTGAATTTATGTTTCAATTCTTAAATTCTACAGGATTATTGCACAGGATTTGAGTATAGAATGTGTTTTATTAATGTTAAGTTCAGTTATTTATTATGTGTGTATATTTGTGTGAGAATTGACAAAAGGTTGTTTGCCAACCGCCATAAAGATCCAAAGTAGAAGAAAAGGGAATCCAGTTGTCTCCTATCACACACTTATAGGGTGGAGTCAGCTAAAATGGGCCACTTTTTGGTAAATGATTTATAAGACCATCAAATAAGCTATGCAGGAGATCTAATGATATTTTTATAAATTGGCATGGGTCTCTAAAATATTTATTTGTTAAAAAAAATGTGAAAAAATATAATTGTTTTGGATTTATGAGAGTTAGAGTATCAGCAGGTTCCCTCTTGAGCTACAACACAATGTTCAGGTAAAATGGGCCAATATAAAGAGAGAACAACACAGTAATTTCAGCTGAAATCATTTTAATTTTAACAGTAAATTGACACTAACTATTGTCTTTGGTGTACCATATTAACAACACCGTAAATACATTTCATGCAATAAAAAGTTGAACAAATATTTAATTGAAAAATGCATTTAAAAATTAACTGATTATGTTGTATGGGTGTGTGTTTCTGCGCATTAGTGTCTTTGTGTCTGTTTTGTGTGTGTGTGTGTGTGTGTGTGTGTGTGTGTGTGTGTGTGTGTGTGCGTCTTTCTGGGACTGTGTGTAGCTGTGTGTGTGTGTGTAGGTGCATGCTTGTGTCAACATTTGTCAAACATTATGTTAAAAAGTAGAACATCTTCAAACACAGTCTTTGCAGATGTAACCATCATCATCATAGATGCCATTATCCTCTCCACAGCTCTTGTGGTACCATGAGTTGCACTGACAAGAGCACACCCAGTCCTCCGTGGCCTTTGGGTCATTCACGTCACCATACACTCTCTGGCAGGCCGTGCAGGGGGGTTTGCCACTCTTGCTTTGTGCTATTTTCTTTTTTTTCTTTTTTCCCTTTGGTTGTTTTTTGTTAAGATTGTTAAGATTTTGCTTGGATACATCTAGACCAATGAACCTGTTTTGCGCCCTCAATTTCTGTGTAACTTCTGTGTAAGAGTGTGTGTGTATGTGACCCATTTTAGCTGAAAATCGTGGCCCATTTTAGCTAGCTGGTTAAGCTAAATGGGCCAATATCTAAAATTACTTTTTTCACAAAAATCAAAGTTTCTTTTTAAATTTAAACTTTTTTATTTGAAAGAGCCTGTCAAAACATTGTTCATAAACATTTTGCTTTGTTGGTAAGCTTACTTATAAATGCTTTATCACCCTTATTAGTGATGAGTGAAATTTGCTATGTCATGCTCACTTACCATACAATTTCTCTGATGTACTTGTTAGGAATTATTTCTTGTTCGTGGTGATGAACGTAAGAAGAAAGCAGCAACAAACTACGTCTCTGGATTCAATGAGTATTTAATACAGTTCAGCGCTGAAAGGGAGAAATATCCGGCAGCATCTCTGCCTACGAGGATAATCTAAAGAACACCAAGCAGATACAGTTCCTTTATACAGATATTCATGTGATATTTTACATAGACCCTTTCATCCCCCTCAGCCTCTGTCTGTCATCCCTATGTCAATTGAGTAGAGTGGAAGTAGTTCTGTCTCACCTTCCTCTAGACCTGTGAACACCATGTCTCCTGTGCTAATTTCCAATTGATTAAAGGCAACCAAACGGCCTGCATTGTATTGTAGAAGAGGCCTCCAGACGGCCTTAGTGTATTGTATTTTAGTGTCTTGCCGAGACAAGACAATCTTGCCTCGGCCAAATATACAATTCCCAACATTCCCTACTTTTTGACTTGAGGATAAATGTTACAATTTATTCTCATATTACAAGAATTTTGGTATTCCGAGGTCTAGAGTCTTCATGTTGGGCCAAAAGACCTCCCGGATCTTGTCTGTCAGGGAGGCAAAAAGACTCAACAGAAGTTGTGAGCAGAAGTGACCATTCTTGAAAAACAAAACTCCTTGTATAGAGGAAACAAAAATCAAGGCAGGTCATACATGATAATAGTACGTGGTGTAAATACAATAGCACATTACAATCACACTATTGGGTATTTTAAATCTACTATTTCCATAAATAATAACTCAGTTATTATTCATAAAACTGGTGTGCAGTGGTGTACTGGCTAGTCATCATTCATATCAACATAACATAATCCACATATCTTTATGTTTGTATCATATAAAATAACTGTCCTTAGTTACACTGTCCGTCTGTGTGTTCGCTGGAGCTAAATATGACAAATAGTTTCCCATGTTCTGTTCCAGACCCATCCATGACCTCTCTGGCCATCCAGTTGTTTATAACATTAATATTTTAGCATTACATTACATAGTCTCGTAGATTTTACCCTCAGACTAGCTTAAATTGTCCCCCTATAGTGGTACTCTGATCTTCAGTATATACACCTGGCTTGTCCTAAATAATAAAAATACTTAATATTCTGGATTAAACAGTAATGGTCACAACATGGGTAAGGAAGTGCACATGGCGCTTTGCATTATCAGTGAGGTCCATGGTCCACTGCTGTGGTGTATAGCCCTTGGACTCTGTGTGCTCTTCTGCGCATGTTCAAGAGTGTCGGGGATCCTGGAGTCATCCTTGGCTTTTGAGGCCTGGGCTGGTGTCTTTTCAGATGTGTTCATGGATTTGTGTATTTCAGATGTACCCAGACTGGAATTCCCGTCACTCAAGCTGCAGTACTGGTGACAAGGAGCACTGTGTGCAGTCCGGACCATGTTGTGCTGAAGAACTGGATGTAGTCTTCTTTCACCAATGCCTGGTCTCCAGGCTGTACCTATGGAGACTCATCAGTTGTTGCTGTTCCTAGTCGTGTTCTGATAACTTGGGAGACAGATTGCATTAACAACTGGCAGTACTTCACTACTTGATGACATGTAGCTCTCCTCTTCCTAGGCACAGAGCCCCAGGAACCCTCATGGGCCACACAATGACATAAATGACATTGTTGGTTGTTAGTTGTTAGTTTGTTAGTTGTCAGTTGTTAGGATTAGCGTGCATGGGCATCAAAACACTCAGCAATTGCGTCATCCCTTCTTTTTCTGGAATAGAGCACATACATTTAGTTAGTTTAGTTTTTAAACTTTTGTTTGCTCTGTCCACAAAAACACTGACCGTTTCATGATAGGTACAATGGAATTACTGATTCATTCCCAAAGCTTTTCATACTGTTTTCCTAATTTTCCCGTAACATGAAACATGGTAACCTATACCTTTAGAATAATCTAAGTGACCACAATGTCTGTTGTACATGAAAGAAAAACCTCACCCCTTTGTGTGAAGTGGTCTATTTGTTTTTAACTGCCAGACGTAAGCCTAGCCTTCATCCTGTTGAATGTAGACAGTTCTGAGCAGTAAACAGCATCATGGAGATCATGCATTACCATGCACTACCCCCCCCTTTTTTGAATGGGAGTTCCTGCTCTCGTCAGGAAACTCCTAAATGCCCAAACACTTCTGCAACTTTGGCAGACCCTCAACAATCCGTTTTCCATCAATTTTGCAAACAGTCCAGCCTGTTTTCCTTACACCATCAACGCAAATGCTGCCCCATCAGTATTCAAGTCTCTGGCCCCTGGGATAGCTTCTTTGGGTATTGTCATACTCAATGCTACCTATACGTTGTGCCCACGTCATCATTTCTGCATGTTTCTCTGGTTGATAGCCTGAGTTATTAACTGCAGTTCTATATTTCTGATGTGCTCCTGTTATGACTGCTGTTATAAAAGCTGGATCATCTCGAGTTCCAGTCAACTTCCCATACCTGCGATAGAGCTGAAATTTGATTTCAACATAATTTTCAAAGGTTTCCTTAGGCTTTTGCATTCTTCCTATGAACAGTTGGTATAAATTCTCTCCTGTTCCTACTGCTTCAGACACTTTATTTCTAAAGGTATCAATAGCTTTCTCCGCCTCCTCTGTACTGTTGAATATTGTTACAGCCCATGCATCCTTGTTATACTCATCAGTGATGGAACTCCAAGCTGTTGCTGGACACTTGGCTTTAGTCAACAGGAACACATCATAAGGATGGAGATTACTAACTATGCAGTATTCATTTAGCTTTTCCCAAAAATCAAGATTCGGGTCCATCAATTTCATGTCTGGCAATTCCTTCACAAGGTTTCGCAGATCAGTTCCAGACAGGGGGGAGTGTTGGAGTTGTATTCTGGTTCTAAGTTCATTCTCACCGGTTAGACCTGTGGGCACATTAACAAGTTTTACTGGGGCCATTACAGCTGTTGTATTGAGACCAAAATCGCTGGGGGGAGCAGAAAGTTTAGGTTCTGGTATTGCGGCTACCTGGTCTGGCTTCTGCTCTGTACTAGGACATGGGAAAGTTCCCATACCTTGACTACTATAGGGGGGTGGGTTGTTACAATTTCCCCCTATCGGTGTGTCTATAGCAGCCACATAAACCTTTGTTTATGGTTTATGGGCTAATTCAGCCTGTAGCTGGTTAATCTTTTGTTTCAATGCATCACACTTGCGTGTTTTGCGTTCTGCCTCTAAAATCATCAACATGTATGCAAACTTGGTCTTATATTTTTTCTTTGTTACATTCTTCCACCATTGCGACCACTCCCCTGGACTCCCACTAGGATTCCATCCATATTTGATGGCTTTAGATTGGATTACATCAAGACTGTTGGTAGCATGCATTCTCAACTCATCACTAAGATATTCACCAGTCTTCAACTGTTTAAACACAGTTACCTTATATGGCTTAGGCTCTCCCATATTGGTAGGCTCTGTTTAGTGATTTATCTTAGTATAGCTGTCCTTCTGTCTAGACCTCCCTTGTATGTAATCTATCTATACCTACTCTAAATCTATCCCTAATATATTTCTAGTTTTGATTAATAGTTTCAATTCCTATTATCAAAATGAGGCATTTAAATTGGATGCATCTTGTATGTTTATATATCTATAATATAAATATATATATGTATATCTAGAGTATAGGGCCTACACAACACTGTGACATAAGCAATAACCTTGGCAAAGAACCAGTCACTCTCGTATAGTCGGCGCAAAAGTGTACTAGTCAGAACTTTGGTGACTTACTCAACACATAAACAAAAACCACCAACACATAATACAGGTTAGGAAACATACACAATATATCACACTGCCGGCACAATCACACCAGAGCTCTCATTCACACAACTAATAGTCAGGAGCAGTACTCCTGCGACTTCTCTACATGACTACGATCATATAGAACCGTGAAAATGAACTAATGCGGACTTCTCTACATGACTACAATCATATAGAACCGTGAAAATGAACTAATGCGGACTTCTCTACATGACTACAATCATATAGGACCGTGAAAATGAACTATAGGACCATAACCCCGGGCCCAGATCACCTAGTTTACTTGCCCTGTTGCAACACCCAAACTCACAATCCTTGACGTGCACTCACGTGTTGCGCTATGTTCTCACACTCAATCACAACAAGAATTAATTCAATACTTAATTTGTTCTTTATCAATTAACTGATTCAAGATTCAAGATTCAAGATTCAAGAAGTTTAATTGTCACATACACACACGAGGTGTGTAGTGAAATGCAAAGTGGCAATGCTTAGCAGAAATGTGCAAAATAACAGGTTCACACTATTTACAATAACCAACACAATATTTACAATGTCACAGTTTTTAAGAGCTCTATATAAAAAACAACACAATATTTACAATAAGAGCACTTTATAAAAAAATATAGTAAAAAAAGGGAAAATTGTATGTATAATATAATATAAATTATAAATTATGTGTAGTCTTTACCTAAGTGTGTGTGTGTGCATAAGAGGGGCAGTGTGTGTGTCTTGGTGGGGGCCCTGGTGAGGTCAGAGTTCACAGTCCTGATGGCCTGAGGAAAGAAACTCCGTCTCAGTCTCTCTGTTTTGGCAGCGTGACTACGGAGGCGCTTGCCTGACCGCAGCAGCTGAAACAGTCCGTTGTTAGGGTGGTGAGGATCCTTCATGATCCTGCAGGCTCTGGTTCTGCACCTCCTGGTGTACAAGTCCTGCAGGGTGGGGAGTGTAGTTCCAATAGTGCGCTCAGCCGAACGCACTACTCTCTGCAGAGCCTTCCTGTCCTGAGCGGAGCTGCTGCCAAACCAGGCAGTGATGCTTCCTGTCAGGATGCTCTCTACAGCTCCAGAGTAGAAGGACTGAAGGATCCTCCGGGAGACTTTAAATTTCCTCAGTTGCCTGAGGTGGTAAAGGCGCTGCCTCGCCTTTCTCACCAGAGTGTCAGTGTGTGTGGACCATGTGAGATCTTCGGTGATGTGGACTCCCAGGTATTTATACCTGCTCACCCTCTCCACAGTATTCCCATTAATCCCCAGTGGTGAGTACGTCCTCTGTTGTTGTGTCCTCCTAAAGTCCACAATCAGCTCCTTAGTTTTGGTGACATTCAGGAGGAGGCTGTTGTCCTGGCACCAGAGTGACAGATCAGCAACTTCCTCCAGGTAGGCCTTCTCGTCGTTGTTGGAGATCAGGCCCACCACCACTGTGTCATCCGCAAACTTAATGATGGTGTTGGAGCTGAACCTGGCCACACAGTCATGTGTGTACAGGGAGTACAGTAGGGGGCTGAGGACGCAACCCTGGGGGGATCCTGTGTTCAGTGATGTGGTCACAACCAGGACAGCTTAACCCTGTTACTGAGGCGACTTTCTATTTCATCACTCATCAACTGAACAATGAAATATATAATATGAAAGTCACTCACCTCAGTTTAGGTTTCCCAGTCCGGAAGATATTGCACATCCTGCCGACAACGCCATATGTTAGGAATTATTTCTTGTTCGTGGTGATGAACGTAAGAAGAATGCAGCAACAAACTACGTCTCTGGATTCAATGAGTATTTAATACAGTTCAGCGCTGAAAGGGAGAAATATCCGGCAGCATCTCTGCCTACGAGGATAATCTAAAGAACACCAAGCAGATACAGTTCCTTTATACAGATATTCATGTGATATTTTACATAGACCCTTTCATCCCCCTCAGCCTCTGTCTGTCATCCCTATGTCAATTGAGTAGAGTGGAAGTAGTTCTGTCTCACCTTCCTCTAGACCTGTGAACACCATGTCTCCTGTGCTAATTTCCAATTGATTAAAGGCAACCAAACGGCCTGCATTGTATTGTAGAAGAGGCCTCCAGACGGCCTTAGTGTATTGTATTTTAGTGTCTTGCCGAGACAAGACAATCTTGCCTCGGCCAAATATACAATTCCCAACATACTTAATGTAACACTCTGCCCTGTCCACCTTAACAACCTCAGACTAATCAAAACTATTGTTACATGTCAACTAGTGTTGCAGCAACAATGCAAGATCAGTTATTGTGATTGGCTGTAAAATTTTAAAGGGCTATGAAGCTCCAACCTTATCTGGCCCATTTTACATGATGGCCCATTTTAGCTGAGTCCACCCTAGTGGTACAAAAGTGCAGTGAAATGCTAAACAGTACAAGAGTCATTATTGGTTGGATGTGTGTGAGTTTAGTGTCCTGATGGCCTGAGGATAGAAGCTCCTCCTGAGCCTCTCTGTCTGCGGTAGGTCCCCCTTTTCTGGAATATTTTTGCTTAAACGGACAATTTTGGTGACTTTGGTTAATATTTATTTAATTTAAATAGCCTAAATTCTTCTGTTTTCATTTAGGCCTACCCATGGTGGTCCACCATTGACACAGCCTGATCTTGGTTATTTGGAGGCCATGCCTCCATTGTAAGAATTCCTGGTCAACCACCTGTTCTCTGGCTCCACGTCACAGAGACAGCTCTGCCTTCAAAGGCATGCAGACTTGCTGCTGAAGGCAACTGGTATTTTGCGATAAGTTGTTGGAAACTCAGCAAGGTGTTATTGTCAAAGATGTGATGTGTCACGATACAACAGGTGGAACCCAAATGCAAACTCGGACTCAGAGTATGGAGATTTATTGAGAGGGAATCCGGGGGGGAAAACGGGAATGGAGGAAGGAGGAGGTCCAGCAGGCGAGAGCAGGGGGAAGCCGGAGGGACTGGTGGTGAGCGTGGCTGGTAAGACAGACAGGGGGTGAGCAGGCAGGTAGACAGGCAGGATGTTGAGCAGGCAGGCAGGCTGGCAGGATGTTGAGCAGGCAGGCAGGCAGGCTGGCAGACAGGGAGATGAACAGATTGGCTGGGTAGCGAGCAGTGATCCTGGAGAACAGGATTAACAAGGCATCGAGAAACAAAGAAACAAACTAGAATGCACAATTCTAGGAGCCGGTGGCGTGAGCTAACCACAGTGGCTGAAACAATGATCTGGCAATGAGTGACTGGAGAACCGGGGAAGACATACTGCAGGGCTTGACCAAGCTGTTGAACAAGAACATTGCAATTGCCACAACTCTGACAGCTTGGTGGAAAGTCATCAAAATAAAATAGTAGGCACTAAATGTAAAGAAAAAGGGATTACACACAGCCGTGCCTCCAGTTTCCTTTTGTTTCTTGTTTCTCCCTCCCCCTTGTGTTTCCAGTTGTGGTTTTTGATAGATTCACTGAGAAAGGCTAGGTCTGTGATTGCTACGTCTTGGAATTTGGGTGGGTGCTGATGGGTTGCATGGATCCATTTGATAAATATTGTAATTGGTTTGCTAAGTAGTAGTGTTGGAAATTGGGTGCTTCTAGCCCTCCTTGATCTTTTGATTGTTGTAATGTAGTTAGTTTTATTGTGGGTTTTTTGATTTTCCAATAAAATGTTATTTGTTGTTGTTACGTGTCTAGTGTTGTAGGAGCCAATTCTGGTGTTATGTATCTATAGTGTATATATTTGTGTACTTGGGTTGTCACCACTAGAGGGCAATAGGCACGGGGTGTGGTAGGTGTTAAAAGGTAACAGGAAACAGTTTCAGCTTGGGTGGCGGGAGCCACAAACCCATTCAATTCTATGGCTATAGTGAGGACTTGCAGCCAACAATATTTTATGTATCATAATTACCTCAGTACATTACTCACTATTCAAAAAGAATCAAGGCTATAGGAATGGTTGTAACACAGGATAGTTCTAACACTTTCAATTCCTCCAATCGAGAGCAAGCTAGAAATCGTTTGATCAACTGTGTAGCTGCTCCTTTCAGTCCCAAGTCTAAATGTCGAAAGACGCCAAGTATTTTTTCATCTATTTTTTTTTTGGATAGCACAGTCTGTGTAACTGTCAGAATGATAAAACTTGGTTTGGATAAGGAGCCGACACTGGCGGTAAGGTTCAAAGGTTTATTTGTCAAAGCCACAAAGTTGTCCTGGTCTCCTAATTACGGTTCATTGCTCTCACCTGTGTCTAGGGAGATTTAACTGTTAACTGTGCTCTCCACCAGACACTTGAGCAACCTTTGCTGAGAGTAGAAGCTGTCAAGCTGTGGTCCTTCAGGCTTATTCTAGTGTTGTTTGTTATTTTGGTCCCGATTGTCTGTACGGGACTAATGCTTAGTTTAGTAGCCTTGTTGGCTTTGTTATTTTTACCACATTATATTAAACGTCCATTCCTTGATTTCCATCCAGTCCTGCCTGCTCTTGTCTCTTCTGCACTTGAGTCCTCACACCCCGTTGTAACAATGAGGCATTGGGGAATGCATAACACTCGTGTGTTTGTGTGAGAGAGTAACATTTGTCACATGTTAACATTAAATGTGAGTTTAATATTCACCACAAAGAACTGTAATAGTTTGTCACAATAAACGGTGGTAAAGGTAGCTGATAGTGTGGGTTCATACATCCTTCTTTAAGAGAACTGACAATATTATCCTATTTTATCCATTCAGTTTAACAAACCAATACAAAGGAAAACCCTCCAAAAATTGACCCCCTAATAACGATTCTTTTAAAAGCAATGCAGAGGAAAAGTGACATGTTAGATTGTAGAATAGAATGATGAAAGGCATCAGGGACTGTGCAGGCATAATCCAAGATTATGTGGGGATAAATTAAGAAAATAATGTTTCTCTCTTAATCAAATGTAGAATGACATTTCCACAGAAGTCTAAAAGCATTTTCCTATGACACAACTGTACTGAATATCTATTCAAGCATGCAGTCTCTCTCCAATTGTACCCTTTTTTGGATTGAAGCAACAGCGTGTCCAGACCAATTTAGTGGGGGCACAAGTAGGGCACAAACCCAAACAGGCGTGGACATTGTTCATAGGCTATAATTTCAGACAGTTTTAGATTAATCAAATACTGTAATACATTTCTACCATCAGTTATTGACATGCCTACATGCTCTCCGATTCTTAAACATCCAGCTCGGCAACTGGGTTCCTCCGAAAAGTTTTCACAGTACTGTTTTCTAGTATTTCATCTGCGCTTTCATCTCGTAATTACTGTTTCCGGCAGCACTTGAAGACTAAGACTAAGATTAATTCCTGACCCTCGAGGGGTGGGACTGAATTCATACTTATCGTGCGTGTCCAGCTCTCAGTTGACAGTTATTTCACTGTCGCGGGTGTTTGTGAGAGGTGCTCGACGGGTGCTGAGATGTCTTGGGTTTGGACTGATATATTCTATCACCCGTTATGGGTAGTTTCCACGGTGTTGCTTGGTCTCGTAGTGCGCTCACAGCGGAGAGGCCGGTGGGACCCGAAAGCCTGCACCATCCAGCTGAAAGGGAAAACCGCAATAGTGACAGGAGCCAATACAGGTCGGTGGAGTTCTTTCACATTCTGATGTAGGCACTAATAAACGTTTGATTTATTTTATAATAATTGTCTCAAGTAAAAATGCGCACATTACAGTAACCCTAGCCCTACTGTCCTGTATTGCTCCATTGACTTTTTACCGCACGAAAGCCCGATAACGTAACCAATACGTCAAATTTCACTTACCTAAACAGATGTCCATAATCCTTCACTTGTCTGCTTGCATGGCTGTGTGTGGCACTCCATCTCCTATGCACAAATAAACTTTTATACTTTGTTAAAGACAGGTATACTCCAACATCTCCATTGTAATGAAATCCATGGCGTCTCTCTCTCTCTCTCTCTCTCTCTCTCTCTCTCTCTCTCTCTCTCTCTCTCTCTCTCTCTCTCAGGCATTGGAAAGTTCATTGCACTGGACTTTGCACATCGAGGGGCCCGTGTTATCCTGGCCTGCCGAAGGCAAGGAGAAGGGGAGCGCAGCGCTTAAGGAAATCCAAGACAGAACAGGAAACTCAGATGTTCACCTGCGTCTGGTGGACACATCCTCTCTGGACTCTGTCCGGGCGTTTGCTGAGAAGATCATTGAGGAGGAGAAAACTCTTCACATCCTTGTCAACAATGCTGGGGTGTCAGGTGAGGATCAGCTATGGACAGAGACATGGTCAGTCAGAGAGACAATTACTACTACTAATTCACCTAGTAGTAGTATTAGTAGTGTAGTTAGTAGTATAATGTAATGTATTCTCTCTATCTATCTATCTATCTATCTATTTATCTTACATATACTATGGCTCAGGGTAAATATAATGTCCTTCATTATGTGCCAGCGTTACCAAACTGGCCGGGGCTGGGCGAGTTTGGCCTCTAGCTAGCCGGCCTCCTAACTGAGGCTGACGCCTGACACTGGAGGGTGATGGTGACCTAGTTAAAACAATACCTGCATGGCGGCTCACGTGGCGGCACCGATCCTGAAAGAATGCCCTGTATAACTGTGGTGAGAGAGGTTACATTTCTGCAGGACCAATCTTAGGTGGGTGTTGAACCATGGTTTGGACATAGGGAAGAAGGAAGGAGTCAGGAAAAGAGGAGAAGTGGGAGGAGTGGGAGGTCTGGCTTAGAAACCTAAGCATGGATTTGTAGGAGCAGATGCGGAAGTGAAGGTTGGCAACGTCTAGAGCAGGGGCATCCGGTTCTCGAAAGCTTGGATGCGAGTCTGAGAAGGCAATGTCTCAGAGGGTCAAAATGGTTGGGTGCAGTGGCGATCTCGCTGATCCGAAGAAGCTGAAATGCTAGTAGGAAAACGCAATTGAGGAGGCAGTGTGCATGGGATGTGAAGAGGCCCTTCTCGTGAGCTGACAGCATTGGGGCAGATGAGGTAACATATGGGGAGCCTGCATCAGCAACGGGAGGAGAGGCTTGCTATTCCTTTTGGCAACAATATTACGGCTGGATTGGCAAACAGGCTCAGGTAGGAAGGGTTGAACCACCTGGCGAGGAATTGCACGCCTGCCAGCAGGCTTCGGATATAGGGGGGGAAGAGAGCGCCTAGCATCTTGACAGTAGGTGAGGAAAGCACAGACCGTGCATGTAGGGATAGGCAGTGCAAAACCTCGGCAACTCAAACTATTTAAATTTTCATTTCAAAGTTCAAACAACAAATAACATTTTTTGCTCAAAGCACTTCTTTCCAACCAAGTCAAACCTTTTTCATTTCCAGTTCCAAGTATTCTGTGGTTGGCTGATCCTGTGATTTTCTATGGAGCATTTTACACTTAGAACGTTGCATGAAACTGCCTTTTTTCATTCTGTTATTTCTATGTTGCCTGGTAATACCTTCTTTCCGCTAAAAGGATTTGATTCCCATCTCAAAGTAATCATGTCACAGTACCGTGTCCATATCAGAAAAAACACCAGGGTCAAACAGCATTTGCAAACATTTCGTAGTGTTTGTTTTGTTCTAGTTGGAGTACCAAATGAGTGGGGTTTAATGTATCAGGACGATGCAGATAGTGTCAGTTGTAGATAGTGTCTGATAGTGTCAGAGTGTATTCTATTACATTGACTTTTAAATACTTTTTAATGATTCTTTTTAATGACATTGCTATTTGTGCAATGTGATAAATGTCACCCATCTGGCACTCAAAGCAGGTTGAATCACAAGAGGCTAGGTTTACAATTATAAACATTTATTAACAGCATGACAAATGAGCACCTTGTACCTGCTGACAAAATATGAATGGGGGAAGTAGCCTTCCTGATTGAACTTACGCTAAGCTTCATTTAAACAGTTGAACAGTCACAATACTGGACCCTGATTGGCTGACAACACCAGATCTTCTAAATTAAGTTAAACCTGCTGTGGGTTAGTCTGAACCTGTCTGTAAAAAAAAAAGGTAGATTTGGTTTTATTTAACCACCCAAACAACATCAAATTTTAACGTTGTCTGTCCATCCTATCCTAATTTGTAATGATTCTACAATTAGGCTTACCCAGGGGGACAACCAAAGATGGGCTGGACGTTTCTTTTGCCACCAACCATCTGGGACCCTTTCTTCTTACCAACTTACTGCTGGGTAAGACGTTGTGATCCCTTTCTTGTACAGGAATTTTGGTGGGTGTTATATATTAAACCTTTTGACATTTGCATTGCATGACATCCCTTCATCTTTCATGATATTCTATCTGTCTCTTGCGTCTCTTTTTCTTTCTCTCTATCTGTCTCTGTCTCATTCCAGACCTGATGAAGCAATCAGCTCCGGCGCAGATCATCACTGTCAGCTCAATCAACCACTGGAAGGGTAAAGTGGACTTCTCTCATTTCTGTGGTGACAACCTCATCTACAGGATGGATAATGTCTACAACCACACCAAGCTACACAACATCATCTGTACCAATGAGCTAGCGCGCAGGCTACAGGGGACAGGTAGGCTAAAATCAAGAAGGTTATCATGATTGTTACTAATTAGTACACAGTTGTTGCAGTTTCTATTCTATCCCTTTTGGTTCCTCAAAGAATCTTTTCTTTCTTTCTCTGAGAACATGTCCTACTCGTTATGCACCTCCAGGGGACATTTTAACCTTTTCTCAATGCTAGAGTTGGTGGGGTTCCTGGTGGGGAACCTTTAGGGGTTCTGCTTGCAAATTGTTTATAATATCTCTATCTATTTAACTTTGTTTCTTTCGTGTGTGTGTGTGTGTGTGTGTGTGTGTGTGTGTGTGTGTGTGTGTGTGTGTGTGTGTGTGTGTGTGTGTGTGTGATAGGTGTCACAGCAAACTCTGTCCACCCTGGTGTTGTTATGACAGGTGTGTTGCGACACTATCATTTTATTGTTCGAGCCATTTTCAACCTAGTTGGAATCTTCTTTTTCAAGGTGAGTGCTCTTTGCATTTTAATGCAGAGTCAATATCCATGTAATTACATATTTCATTGCCTAATATCATTCATTCATTCATTCAGACTACTATAAAGCTGTGATAACAAATATTCAAACAGCCTAAGTTAACTGTTAACTGGACACCTCAGTCAGTAGAGCGTGAGACTCTCAGTCTCAGGGTTGTGGATTCAATCCCCACATTTTATCCAAAGATATATATATTTTTTGGATAAAAGCATCTGCTAAAGGACTGTAATGTAATGTAACTGCATGAGGACCCATAATGTCATACATTTTTGATCATACATTTTAAGATTTTTGACTTTGATTTTTGATTTTTGCTAGGATCAGTTCTATGCTTATATTGGTAAATGGGTAGACTTCTAGGCCGACTGACTCTGTGGGACTGCTTGGCACCAGCTTTTGTGAAAAAGCTCTGTTTGAAGTGCAATGTGTTCACCAGCCCACTCACTGGAAACTTCCAAAGAACAAACTAAAGACTACCACATGTTCCACTGTGAGAAAACCATGGTGGAAAGTTACTCAGCAGCTGTGTAATCTTTTGTTTTCTGGGGAAGGTTCTTATGTGTGTGTGTACACACATACATTGCATACATTTCTAGCATGGGCAGACCCAGTGGGAAATTAACCCCTAACCCCAGGAGTGTTAGTGCCATTTTCTACCCATTGGGTGATTGTTTGTGTGTATTTCTGCATGCAGTTTGTTTCACTTTTGATACGGAACATTTCCCTTTGAACAACCATTTCGAATCAGCAAGGAGATAATATGTTGCATCTTATCGCGTGACTTCGTACATATAGAACTGTTAATACTCCTTTCACTTAAATTTTGTTCATTTGCCAAAATACAGTTTTTCCACCTTTATTGTGAGGGAACTGTTTGCTGAGCATGCATACTCTTTTCAGCATGGCCCTTCACACCTACTCGTTCACTTTCCCCATCTGTGAGATGGCGAGATCTGTGAGAAATTACACATGCCTTAGCTGGATGCATATTAGATTTTGACACTGTAGTGATATGTGTATACCTTTCTTTGACTGCACTCTCCCACTCTGTCACCTTTCCTCTCCATCTTTCTTGTCTCCATCTCAGTCACCAGAGGAGGGGGCTGTGAGCACCATCTACTGTGCAGTAGCTGAGGAAATGGAGGGGATAACTGGGAAGTTTATTGACAGCGACTGCTCCCTGGTTCTCCCTGCCCCTTTAGCCCGGGATGCTGCCCTCGCAGTCAAGGACTTTGAAATCTGTGAGCGACTGACAGCAAAGCTCTGAACAATTATCTGAGGCTTGTCAACAGAATTGGGATCAAATTCCATTCTCCTGCAGTAAAAACCTCTGTTGAGTGCTAAACAGAAAAACTTAATTAATTTAATCATGAATTGCAAGTTGAACTTTAATCATTTAATTTGCAATGTGAAGGATTGGAAATTGTAATATTTTATAAAGGAAATAATTACAGGAAAGTAATACAAATGAAATATGTATTTTATTGTTTGAATAACCACCAAGAACATGCACTGTATATTGGTATTGTTAGGGATTCAAGCCTGTAGGGCTGAGACCCTTTTGTTTTTGTGCTGGTTTCTTCTTCTTTATCATCTTCTTCCTCTTTCCTCTTCTTACTTCATCTTCTTCTTCTGTCATTTCTCAAATTGCCATGATATGGTACATAATAAAGACATGAAGTTTGGCATATCATATCTGTGCAAAACCTTTATGGACAGAAATCTATTCTATTAATCAAATCAAATCACATTTATTTTTATAGCCACTAATCACGGTTACAGTCTCAAAGGGCTTCACAATGTCCATAGTGTGAAAACAATAAATGGTGGTACACACCCTTCAGCCTTGGAAGCCAAGGAAAAACTCCCACAAACCCTTTTAGGAAAAAAAAAATTAAGAAACCTTAAGGGGCTACTCAGAGAGGGTAGATAGATAGATAGATAGATAGATAGATAGATAATACTTCACTGACCAGTGTTCATGTACAGCAACTCATTCAAAAACAAATGCTGGGAGAGCTGAGTTATGGGCCTGTTGTAAACAGAACAATGCATCCAAGTATTAAGGCAACATGAGTGGTCAGGAGAGTGCATCTTATAGCCCAATTCACTCATTGCATGTATTCTGGTAATACTGTGGCCTTAGCTACATAGCTACGGCCTAACTACATATAATAACTGGTGCCATCTTGTGACGACTCCATTACATTACATTACAGTCATTTAGCAGACGCTTTTATCCAAAGCGACTTACAATAAGTGCATTCAACATAGGTAGGCAAGAAAACTACTAGTCACCAGAAATCGTAAGTGCATTTCCTTCCTAAACAAGCAACTAAGAGCATAACTAGTGTTAAGGTAAGAGTGCAATAAGTTAGCAACCTACTATATCTTAAACAAATGAGACAAATAAGAGAATCAAATAAACAAGAGCTAAGACAAATAAGTGAACCAAATAAGCAAGAGCTAAGACAAATAAGTGTATCAAATGAACAAGAGCCAATAAACAAGAGCTCAGACACATAATTGACGACAAATAGGCAAGGCTAAGGGGAAGAGTCAGGGTAGTGCTTCCTGAAGAGGTGGGTTTTCAGCCTGCGGCGAAAGATGGGCAGCGACTCTGCTGTCCTGACATCAGTGGGGAGTTCATTCCACCACTGCGGGGCCAGGACAGAGAAGAGCCGTGACCGTGTAGATCGGCCGCAGGGACCTCTGAGCGACGAGGCAACCAGTCGCCTCGAGGCAGCAGAGCGAAGTGGTCGGGCGGGGGTGTAAGGCTTGACCATAGCCTGGAGGTAAGAAGGAGCTGTTCCTTTCACTGCCCTATAGGCTAGCACCAGGGTCTTGAACTGGATGCGAGCCGCTACAGGGAGCCAGTGTAGAGAACGGAGAAGGGTAGTTGTATGGGAGAACTTGGGGCGGTTGAACACCGCACCGCACATTTTGCCTTGTTGAAGATATTGTTCTGTGTTACTAGACACACATATAAACACATGAAAGCACAACCCAGTGGCAGATGTAAATGATTTTATTTTAAGTGGATTAAAAAAATAATTCCCAAGCCCAATTCCGCAGGCCTGGCAACATTGACTGTGAAGAAAAAACTGTTTTGAAAAGTGTGAGGTAAAGATCAATGCTACCTATTGACTAACTATTTGAAGTGGTCAAAAACAACCCAAGATACATGATGTTGTTCATGTTAGCAAACGCTAAAATTACACTTAAAAACCATTGAACTGGGCTGTCCTGGTAGTTTAGTGGTCCAAGGCTAGAACCATGTAACCGCAACGTCATGGTTTTGAATCCGAACCTTTGTTGCATGTCATCCCTCTCTCTCGCTCTCCATCCTTCCTGTCTCTCTCAACTGTCCAATAACTGCATTTCCGCTGTAGCAGACAAGGGTTTCTATGGGCTGGAATAGCATGTGCAGCATCTTCGTTCAATGTGCAGTAGGTGGCATTAATTCAACCGTAAGTTGTTTGCCAAATGCCAATAAATTAAAAGACTGTAGGCTACAATATGTTGTTGGTTTTGATGTCATTTTGTAGCAACAGCGAGCCCCTCGGTTTCATTTTCTCCTGTCTGCAATATGAGTGGTGAGTTACCTTATTAGCCTTTGGGTTGTGATGGGCGATGTGGGCGTGGCCTACAAAAACATGTTTTATTATTGGCCATTGTTAAATTCACCTTGAGATGGTACATGATAGAGACATGGAAATTTGCAATGATAGATAATGGTGTGTGCTGCTTCCCCAGGGAGGATGACTCCAATAAGCCTAATGGGGGCGCTGTAGTTAAAGATGAAGTTTTTTACCTTTAAAGGGTGATAACTCCCACACTGACACAGGTCTCAGTATACTTATGGAGCTGTATGTGCTCTACAAAGTATTGGTGGAACCAATCATATCCAACATACTAGCAATCAATTTGTAGGTGTTTGTGATGATATTCTTCATCATTCATTGAAGAATGATGAAGAATATGAGGAAAGTGAGTGGCTTAGATGTATGGTGAACAGTTATTTCCGAAGAGATGCTGACACCCTGTGGCCAGTTGAAACTGATGTGCATCTCCAAGAGTGGAAATTGGATGGCATACAAGAGAAGCTCAAGTGAGTGATACAACCACTTCCCTTTATTGATTGATTCATGAAAACATGATAAAACATTTGTGCATTCAGTGCTGATTGGAGAGTTTGTGCAGCATTTATCTCCTAGTGTCGGTGGTCTCCCTATTTGGCTGCAGACAGACAGAGATAGTGAGAGAACATTGTGAGTCCCATGAAAAATATGCACAGATAATCAAACACTATCACTGTGGAGACTTGTATTTGTCATCTTTTGATAAAAAAGAACATGCAAGGTCATAGTGTATGTCTGCTCAAAAAAAATGTCAACGACTGTGCCTCCAGTACTTCTTGCACAAATCATATACTTTCTACCTTTCTCACGCTCCTCCACTATTTCATGGATGATCTCCTCGAGCACAGGGGCCACATGATCCAACTGTTTGGCAGACAGACGGACAGCAATCTCCACTGTTTTGTCCTGGACACACACATACACACACACACAGGGAGCATTAAGATAAATGGCTTATACTGAGAGTAAGTGTTACAAAAGACTTTGGAAGTGCTTTGGCAATGGACTAGATCAAAACAATGCTGACGCTGGTGTTGGAGATGGTGATCCTTGTGTGTGTGTGTGTGTGTGTGTGTGTGTGTGTGTGCTCTTACAAGATTGCTACCACTTTCCACCTGAGGAAGCTGTTGGATGGTGGCTTCTTCAAACTGACCGTCCTCTGACCTAGGCTCCATGCTTTTCCTACCCTCCCGCTCCTATAGCAAAGAAACGTGCGTGCGTGCACACACACACAATATCCAAATGCAAAACTGTTAAAAATACAAATGAATAGACTAGTACAACTTCCACTTTCCTACTGCGTACAGATTTGGGATCTAAACCAGGGACCTCCAAAAACCTGCAGATGACGGTCAGAACTCACGGGAACTGATGAGTCTGTATCTGTCATACTCTACTGTATACTACTATCAAAATCCTCTTACCTTCATCAGCATCATCTCCTTGGGGCTGAAGAAGGTGATGTGTCCCTCTGTCCTCTCAGCCAGCAGGGCCACCAGGCACACCAGCACTACGCAACCAGCCACTGCTCCACGCATGCTCATTCTGCTCTGTCCTGAAGGCGCGCATACACACATGCACATACACAAACACATAGATACGTACACACACCCATACACATGAGCATATGTACTCCCACATGAAGAGGGGTGAGTGGCACTGAGGCCAGGCCACTTACAGAAAGCAGGGGATGTTTTTTCAGCAGTGGGAAAGTAATTCAGCTCTCAAAATAGATCAGCACAGCATTTGACATGAGATACCGCATGTGTGCCAGAAACAATGACTGAGGATTGGAAAGAGTTACAGGGGACCCTGTGTCATTATGCAAGGGGGCCGATAGATAAATAGATAGATAGAGAGGGGGAAAGAGAGGGAAAGAGAGAGAAATGGGGGAGTGGTAGTAATAAACAACAAACTGTCCCAGTGACAAGAGAGATAAGAAGCTAGAGAGAACCAGCCATACTTAAGACATACGTAAGACACAAAGGCGAACGGAGAAAAGGACAAGAAATAGTAGGATGACAGGAGTAACAGAGGGAGCGAGGGAGAGAGAAAGAGAGACAAAAAGAGACAGAGGGAGAGAGCGAGAGAGAGAAGCAGAAAAAGTTATACTCACGTGCCTTGGTCAGTTGCTTAGGGAAGTGTGCTTTAAGATGAGCAGTACAATGCTGGTCTGAGCGTCAGCTTGCCCCAGTCAGCCTTTATATCAAGCCTTCTCCTAATAACAAGCTTTTTACTGTCCTCCCTCACATCCGTTCCTCACCAAGCTACTTCAAGGCCTCTCCTCCAGACCCATGGAAACACAGATATTCCTCAGGAATCCTGCTTTTTATTAGGGCAGTAAGCTGTCAACATTGTATCTAGGCCTTTGACGAGATTCTCTGAATGACACATTGGTGAGTAGTTCAGTGGTGTCTGGATATTATTCAGTGGTTTGCATGTAGAAAGTACTGTAGATGTTGTACACATATTCACTGTGGATATATGATTGTGAATGCTGATCCTGGACATCAGGGTTTTGGCAGATTAACCTTCATACAATTCAGGAAGTGAATTTTCTCCATAATTAAAAAACTGGAAACTGTGTGTGTGTGTGTGTGTGTGTGTGTGTGTGTGTGTGTGTGTGTGTGTGTGTTCAGCCTCTTAATCATTATTTTAAAAGCAATTCCCAACATGCAAAGGACTATCTGGCCAAAGAGCTCAGTCATAAATTCTCAACTCTTAAGTAATATCCAACACAATGTGACATTTATGACATGGCAGTAATTTCTATTTCTGTACAACCAGACCCACATGCATCCATTCCTTGGAAACAGATGACTCTAAAGGACTTTTATGGTGCTGTTTCCAGATATGACGCTTAACCTTTTTCCTGCATGATACCTCAGTTCTGTTTAGGATTACGTTGTTGTCAGAATGCACTGCAACAGTTGACAATTAAGTACATTGTAGACATTGTAGACATTGTATCTGAATGATTGCATTTCAAGTATATGAGTACATGATTATTTGTATCATTTCTATAGCACTTACCACAATGTTGTCAGGTCTCTAAATTAAAAAAAACAACTTATCAATTATCAATGCAAAGTTATCAATGCTTTTATGGAAATATAATTTAATTTAGTTGATATTGGTAGTTGTTTGCCAAATGATTACCACTGACTGGACGTCATAGATTACCCTTTTTTTTTACCATTATTTCATTGCTAATAAACATTTAATATTTCCTTTTTTCTCCCTGAGGTGGCGAAGTGACTCTCTGTTCTGTAACCAGCAGGTGGCAGATTGGAGGCTAAATCCCGGATACGTCTCGCGATATATGGTCGTTCTCGCGGTGTGGTCATGTGGCAGTTTGCTGAAGTCAGTGAGTTCTTTCTGTCGAAGTGAAGCAGGGGAGCGGACGCGCGTGGCGTGTCGCAGGAAAGATTTTTTTCTAATCATGGTAAGAATGTGGTGTACTTGGTGCTAATTGCAAACAGTTTTCAGTATTGCACCATATCGAAATGATTTTCTAGACTGTGCATGCATTGAGTGTAGGAATAGCAATTTCCATGCGTTTCTAGGATTGTTGACTTGTAGGCCTCGACAGCATGACGAGTTGTGAAATTAGCCACCCATATAGCTAACATTAGCTGAATAATTAGCCCCCAATCTAAGCTAAAACGGCCAACACGATAACGAAACTTGAACAGCTGTTTGCCGTATTAATGCATGAAAACGTTGGATCTTGTATTTGCGGCTGCCCTTGGGTTAGTTGGCCTTCCGGAACTAACGTTAGCTGTTCGGCTAGCTTACGCAGCACCGTTCAAACACGTGGGTACAACGTGACTAGAGCAGAAGTTACTTGTTGGCTTATCTGCTGCTGTTAGTTTGTAATGAAATGCCCTCATCTGAATAGCTAAGTTGATCTCGTGAATGAATGAATGCAATTTCTGAAGGTGAGTTCCATTTCTACTTAATATAGAAACGTGGGTTCTTTTGACATAATTTACAGTCTGCCCAGATGTAATGATGCTTCTATAATCTGTCAATCCACTGAATGTTTGTGCTGACACCATAATGTAAATCCTGAACATCTGGGCCAGGCTTTTTAGAGTACATTGCAAGTCTCAGTAAGTGACCTGAATGTAACCAAATAGCGAACCGTTCTGGGAATCACGCGGCAACATTGCTAACTACCTTAGCGTTGCCACGTGGGAGTTAGCTAATGGCAGTTAGCATAAGAAGTCAATGAAAACTGTATTATTTGCTATAGCGAGAAGTTAAACGCGGCAAGCTAATTTCTTGGCGTATTGCGTCTCTCTCCCAAAGGTGCTGTTGCACGTATTGTTTGAGCATGCGGCGGGCTACGCTCTGTTCGCCGTCAAAGAGGTGGAGGAGATCGGCATGCTGCTGCCTCAGGTGGGTCCTCTAGCCTCACTCCCCACTTTTGGTTGAACCCTGAATTATTTTTTTTCCCTTTTTCTTTTTCCCTCCATAGTTTAAAGTAAATCACTTACGTTTTTCCTGTTTTAGGTCGAGGAAAGTGTTCTAAGCATCGGGAAGTTCAACAGCATGGTTAGCCTGGCTGCCTTCTTTCCTTTCAAGTCGGCACAGACTGCCCTGGAAAACATGAATGCAATTTCTGAAGGTGAGTTCCATTTCTACTTAATATAGAAACGTGGGTTCTTTTGACATAATTTACAGTCTGCCCAGATGTAATGATGCTTCTATAATCTGTCAATCCACTGAATGTTTGTGCTGACACCATAATGTAAATCCTGAACATCTGGGCCAGGCTTTTTAGAGTACATTGCAAGTCTCAGTAAGTAGAACTGTTTTGCTGGATGAACGTACAGACCTGCCAACCTTGGACAACGTTTTGCTGTAGCAAACTCCAGTATGTCTGCTCTTCAGGATTATCAATCTGTAGATATTTAATACATATCCATGACACATGTGACACACCGAAATAGACTGTAGCGAGGGTGAAGAGCTAAATTCAACTGACAAGTACATTTGTCAACATTGTTGGGCAGTTGACTTAATTACAGTCAGACTATGCTAACTACAACACTCTACTGATTAAGCGCCTAACGCATTAAACCACGATATGTTTTATTTCATGTTAATCTTCACTTTGATGTTCACACTGGGGTGCAGACAGCATTGACAGAATGTGATGATGGACTTGATTGACGTTTCTTGTCTTAGCTACTTTTTTGTTTTGGTAGTTGGGTCAAAAAACAAAACGCATCATTTGGTGTATTTTAGAGTGACAACCCAAAATACTGAGCTGTTAGGCAGAATGTGTAGAGGTTGGCTGGCCTGAATGTATCATCAGGTGACATGCATTGGCATTGCACTGCTCTACAATCAGAGCTAGACTACTACTGATGTTAAGTACATGCAAATATTTCAGTGTCTGTCTCTCCACTTGCAGGTGTGCTTCATGCTGACCTGAAGTTGTTCCTCGAGACTAACCTGCCCCGTGTTGGAAAGAAGAAAGCTGTGTTGGGGGTGTCTGATGGCAAGATAGGAGCAGCTCTGCAGGAGGAGCTGGCTCTGTCTATCCAGACCGGTGGGGTGGTGGCAGAGATAGTTAGAGGTGAGGAGCCAGTTTGCCTGTGGCGTTTGTAAGGAGTATGTGGTCGCTCAGTTCAGGCCTACTCGGATTTGAGGAACTTAGGACATTTATTACTGTTCTCCATCAGCAATAGTCATGTACTGTATTACAAACAATCCTCTCAGATTGGAGTGTAATGACAGGATTTTTAGAATCCTGGTAGGGACACGACCTGGCCTGTTGTGATGCGATCTTGTGACCCTGACTCCCCTGATGGTTCATACTGAAAATCTGAACAGCCAGCGATGGTTTGTTGATCCCTGCCTCCATCGTACTTGACTCCAACAAACCCCTCTCTGTATCTGTCTTCTCAGGTGTGCGTCTGCACTTCCACTCCCTGGTGAAGGGGCTGACGGCCCTGGCCGCATCCAAGGCCCAGCTAGGTCTGGGCCACAGCTATTCCAGAGCAAAGGTCAAATTCAATGTCAACAGGGCAGATAACATGATCATACAGTCAATTGCTCTGTTGGACCAGCTGGACAAGGACATCAACACTTTCTCCATGCGAGTCCGGTAAGGAGCTGGGCTTCCATCAGATCAAAAATACTTTGAACTGGCTGAAGGAGGATGCACCTGTAGGCTATTAAGTAGAGTTCTGCTCTGTACAGTATAGGTCAAAGTTTATACTTCTAACTTGAGTAGGATTTGACAATGGTTGTGTTTTTGCTTACAACCTTTATGTCTCTAGTGAATGGTATGGCTACCACTTCCCAGAGCTGATCAAGGTAGTGCCAGACAACTCAACGTACTGCCGCCTGGCCCAGCTGATTGGCAACAGGAAGGAGTTGTCAGAGGCGAGTCTGGAGAGCTTGGAGGAGGTGGTTATGGACAGTGCCAAGGCCCAGGCCATCCTGGATGCATCCCGCAGCTCCATGGGTCAGTACACAGGACAATCAAAACCAGATTAGGGAACACAATGTGCCCCTTTCTTGCGCATCCTGGACTAATAATTGTCCTTGGTGGCTAACACAGGGGGGCAAAGTAACTCTCTCATAAACCTGTAGTGAAGACACAAATCTTCACTGCGGATCCTGTCGGGAGAAACAACCCAAAATGTTTGTTCCATGGACGTGTTAATACTAATGTTACAACAGGTATGGCATATACCACAAAGACTTGATAGATGGAAGATGGTATCTGTCTGCTCAACATCCTCGTTCCTGACTTGTCCTTACAGGTATGGACATCTCTCCCATTGACCTGATCAACATAGAGAGGTTCTCTAACCGCGTAGTTTCTCTGGCTGCCTATCGGCTGGAGCTACAGGAGTACCTGCGTTCCAAGATGAGCCAGGTGGCCCCCAACCTGGGAGCCTTAATCGGAGAAGTGGTGAGTCTATTAATATCATAAGTCATTATGTTACACATGGGACCAATGATGTTTAACCACAATCTGTCAATCCACTGAATCTCTGTGCTGAATCTTCCATCTGGTGCTGATGGTCCCCCCCTTTCCACGAGTTTTAGCTGAAAACCAATAACAAAACAGAACCCTCCCATGCTACTAAGGATGTGATTGTGACTTACAATATTTTCTTCTGTCCTTAAGGTGGGAGCTCGTCTGATCTCTCATGCAGGCAGCCTGACCAACCTGGCCAAGTACCCAGCCTCCACTGTACAGATCCTGGGAGCAGAGAAGGCCCTGTTCAGGTACTGGGGCACCCCCTCCCTGCCGGGGGAGAGAAGTGGCTGCAGTGATGGCAGGGCTGGGCTGGAGCAGAGAAGGGTGACTGGAGAAGGCTAACTTGTAAAACCTCCTCTGGAGTGATCCCTCTCGCCCTAATGCACCCCCACAGTCTGAGCAGCCACACACAATGTTGAGGTAGCGAAACTGAAAAGCTGTTTTTACGCTAGGAGTGAAAAACAACTAGTTTCTGCAGCAATCTGTAGTAAAAACAGTTCAAGCAATGTCTTATGATTGATCTTTAACAGTGCCTATTAGCAATTTGCCAAAGCAACATTCTTTTCACACAGAGCCCTCAAGACTAAAGGAAACACCCCCAAGTACGGCCTCATCTTCCACTCCACCTTCATCGGCCGCGCCGCTGCCAAGAACAAAGGACGCATCTCCAGATATCTGGCAAATAAGTGCACCATTGCCTCACGCATTGACTGTTTCTCTGGTGAGTGGAGTTGATCCAAGAGGCAGGGATAGCAGCTTAATGTCTACTGTTATCAGTAGAGTTCATTCTTGGATTTTGCCAGCTTATGGCGTAACTTGCAATGATGCTCATATTTTTCGTCAACAGTATTCATCCCTTGGGTTGATGTTGATAAGCTTATTCCTGAGCAAAGCCACTGTTCTGTGCTAGGCTACTGCAGTCCCCTACTGCAGCCCCCTGCTGGCTCTGAATTATTTGTTTTACACTTGACAGAGGTACTCACAAGTGTCTTTGGGGACAAGTTGCGTGACCAGGTGGAGGAGCGCCTGTCCTTCTATGAGACTGGTGAGGTACCACGCAAGAATGTGGATGTCATGAAGGAGGCTATTAAAGAGGTGAGCTCGGATGAACAAACTTATTTTGTTGCGGCTGTACCAATGTGTTGGTGAGCCACAGATGAGCATATGTATGGTAAATAATGAAAAGGAGAGGGGTGGGGTGGCAGTGAGTAGAGACTGCCCTTCAACCAGAAGACCTGGTTTTAAGACCTGGTGCTTCTACATTCTGATTTCCTCAGTGCTTGTTTAGCCTGCTGTGGATGATGACAAGTCTTTCCCTGACTTAGATTGTGAGGGTTGAAACTGATTTAATGAGCCTGACACAGCTTGACCTGACAACTTGTGAAACGGCTGATACGCCCTGATTGTCATGGCAGTAACTTTTTGTTTTCTCACCACCATAGGCTGGTGATGTTGCAGCCGACATGAAACGGAAGCTGGAGAAGAAGGAAAAGAAACGCAAGAAGCGTGAAAAGAAGTTGAAAGAACTTGACGCAAATGGTGAAACCAACGGTGAAGCAGAGGTACGGGATAGTTAGAGTACCTGGCTAAGCATGTTTTGATTTGAGGTTTGACCCAGTTCTGTGGTCCTGTCTCAGTGTACGACATGCCAGATCAACTCGACTCCGAACCATTGACTGGTCCCACCAAATGGATTTGGTC
Source organism: Hoplostethus atlanticus (assembly GCA_034670405.1). Taxonomy (NCBI): domain Eukaryota; kingdom Metazoa; phylum Chordata; class Actinopteri; order Trachichthyiformes; family Trachichthyidae; genus Hoplostethus; species Hoplostethus atlanticus. The sequence continues at coordinate 433,674 of JAXDDX010000142.1, read as the reverse complement.
ACTGAAGCGAGTCAGACATCAGAATCACTCTAACAATGGGGGGAGAACATTCATTCAGTGTGACTATACTTTTCCTAACCACATCCTCTTGCTCCTAGGAGAACGTAGATAATGGGGATGCGGACACCAGCGCAGTGAAGAAGAAGAAAAAGAAGCAGGCAGCCGAGGAGGCCCAGGAAGAGGAGACCCCTGTTGCAGAGGAAGCTGAAACCCCAGCCAAGAAGAAGAAGAAACGGAAGGCTGAGGACACAGCGCCGGCTGAAGAGACCCCAGAAACACCTGTGCCTGAGAAGAAGAGAAAAAAGAAGAAAGGGAATGCCGAATAGAGAATTCGGTGAAAGACTGAATCATTGTACAGTTTTGTTTTTTCCATTTTACTCATTGGACTGCAAAATCAACCTGTGGTTGAAAGCAGATTCAAGTAATTTCATTCTATACCCCTTTTTAGAAACCTCAAAGCCAGTCAGACTGACATGAACATTTAGTCCTGTGCCTTGAAGTCCATATAATTTTGCCTGTACTTTTGTAAATAATGCGGTATAGTCACATTGTCTTATCAATGTAAACTTTGTTTTTCAAGTAAAAGGGTCTATGCAATTCCCAGTGTCAGATTGTTGCTTTTGGAAGGTCACTTGTTATAGAGTGGCTCTCCAGTAAAGTTTTTCCTGCTAACCACAGAGGCATGTTAAAATTGCCATATCTTCGGTGAATTGTTCAGACTAGTAGGTGTACTGACAAGTTGGTGGTTGGCTGTTTTGTTTGAATCTTGTCTGATTGCCTGCCTGTCACGCACAATCATTCCTGCATATATTCAAATAAAGGGATAAAAATGAAAAGGTTTCAGTACTTAAAAGGGTAATTCCTGTATGTTTAAACCTGGGACCCTATTTGTACCCAAAATATGTACAAAAGGTTTTTGAATTGGTCCAGTAGATCGCCTCAGCCGGCTGCAAAGTAATCCTTTGGTGCAACTGCGCCCGATCAAAGTACGTCTACTAAAAGTGCTCGTTTTTGCCACTGACGGGCTCAGATTGTTATTCGAAGTGTCTGACAACATTACAGAAAGGATCCCTACAGAGGGAGATTTTTTTATATTTTTTTAAGTCTAAAATCTGAAAGGTGAGTTGTTGCAAGAGGTTGAACAAAGGTCTATCTCTAGGGATCCTTTCCATAATGTCAGAAACAGAATAACAATCTGAGCCTTTTAGTAGACGTACTTTGATCAGCGCACTTGCCATAGCAGCCTGTTTCGCGATTGCCGGTTGACGCAATCTACTGGAGCAATTCCAGAACTTTGTCCCTATTTTGGGGTATAAATGACTAATATGTACAAATAGCCAGGTTTAAAATTACCAGAATTACCCTTTAAGTGTTAAGATAGGTATAACTGGGTGTGTTGTGGCCAAAGCTGAATGGACACTCAAATCCACATAGCATAACTGACAGTGATAATGTATTAAATACTGGCAATCTGGAATATTGGCTGCACTGAAGCTACCAGTGTGCTTGTTGCCTTGACTATCCAGTGACAATCTCATATGGCGAAATTTGTAAGCTTTATTCAAAATCTAGTTTAGTCTCAATATTTAAATCTGAATCCAATAAACATAGTTGGATGAACTGGTGTGAAGGATACCACTAGACCATAATTGTTCAGAACTTTTAATTTGTTGAACAAGGATTAAACCAATGTTAAAATGACATCAAATCCAAGGCCTAGCTGGTATGACCAGCCAACTAGTAAAATGACAGACACAGATGGAGGGAAATGGGGCAAAATGAAAGTCAAGCTATCAACTCAAGTCACCCTCAATATAAGGATTCACAGATGGGAGACCAAAGTTACAAAAATTTCTTCTAAAATAAAAAGTCCTTTGCCATGAAAATGATGTGTAGCCTTTATGTACATCATTCTCAGAGTTCATGTATGCATACAAAAAAATATCCACGTCACATGATGCTTGTTTGTGTTCAAGTATATTCACCATCAACTTCATTAATTTTCCATGATTTAGCATTCTCATCTCATTTTTGAAATAAAATGTCCTTCAAAATAAAAAGCAAATGCAGAAAACCACATTTCATGTCCTACCAATACATATATACTGTATAAATACATACATAAATATATTTTACATACAACAGCCATAAATTTGAAAAGGGGATATATAGAGCAAAAGGGAAAGGGGTGGTAGTGTGTGTGTTTTAGCTTGGTGCTGTAAAATGGTTTGTCCCTCTATGATCTGATCAGTCAGATGGGCAGGTGTGCTGTGTGTGGGCGTCCGTCCATGCACACGCACGTTTACGTAGGCCTGGCCATCTTAGTTGGCCCAATAGGGAGAGCTGCCATAGCTGGACTTGTTAACCTGGCTCTTCTGCTGCATGCTGCTGGACTGGCCGCGCTGGCTAGGACCACCCTGAACATGGAAAGACAAAATAAGGTCCATATCTTTGTATAACAACTTTTTTTAAAAAGGTACCAAACTAAATGCATCATGAAACACTTGGACACACACACACTTTGTCCTGGTTTTGCTGAGCAGGTATTCTGTTTTTCAGTACCATCCATGCAATTACATACAGTCACATCTGGGAGCTGCTTAATGCTAACATAGTCTACTGTTGGCCACTGAGCCTCTTCAGTGGAGCAATTTGGAGATAACCGCCTTGCTCAAGGGCACCTTGTCAGTAGTTGACAGGACCGGTTTCTTTTATTTATTTTTTTTACATATTAATTTAATCTATTGAGTGCTTTCCAGGAGTTATTTTGTGCTATTACAATTTACTTGGTTGCTGTACCCATTTCCCCCTCAACCTGCCTAGTCCACTACTACCACCTCAGGTAGTAGTTTCCTTTCTACAACCCCCAGAGAAGGGCATGGACTTGTAGCTTTCAGTCAAGGGTAGGTGTATGGGCATACAAATATAGCTACCTAGGCCAACTACTTGGTTAACATTGGGGCATGTCTATATCTTACTCAAAATACAACATGTGTTATGGCTGCATGGCTTCTGTCTGTGGAGGAAAAAAATGGTAAGAAAAATAAACTACAAAATAGGGCCAAGAAATGCAAGGTACATGTCCAATAGCTGTGGGTTTTTTTTTTAAGAGGGGATTTTTTCTACTGCCCCTAATTACACGTGCCTGAAGCATAATTGAATCGTCTCAGCATATATGCCACACAAAGTGAAAACCCGAGTGACTGCTGGAAAATATCTGTGTGACATGTTTCACCGACTGCATTATTAAAAAAGGTGTGTTACCTGTCCATCCTGAGCCAGATGGTGGTGCAGCAGCTGCGAGTGTGGTTGCTGGTGAGGCAGGATGTGTAGGAAGGGGGCCGGTGCATAACCCCCAGGGGCTCCTCCAGGGTTGAGAGGCCCTGGACCCCCCAGCGCTGATGGCAGGCTGAAGGGAGGGGGGGTCCCCGCATGGAAACCCTGCTTATCAAAGGACTGGGCAGGTAGAGGAAAAGGGACATGGAAAAAGTGGGACGATTGGAGTATTAATCAGTATAAATTCAACAGAACACCACCAGAATCACAGAGAAGAAACATGAATGTAAGAGGGGCTTGAGCCTCACCTGGGTCTTATTGTAAACACTTCCACTGATGTCTGGCACACCCGAGTTACTGGACGTCACTGAGACACCTGACAGCAGGACAGCAACAACATGAATCCTAAACTTAAAAAAGGCGTGTCTCTCTGAAGTCAAACGTTGGATGTCCCTAAACTTCCTGCTTCTCAATGCCAACAAAACAGAGATGTTGATCACTGGACCAGCTAGACATTGGCATTGTTTGAGAATACTACCCTGAATTTAGACGGCTGCATGATCTCCCAGAGTCCATCTATCAAAAAGCTCTGCATTACATTTGATCCTACTCTCTTGTTCGCGTCACACATCAAGGACATTACGAAAGCATATAAGAGAGTGATATTCCAGTTCCCCCTGTACCTTTCCCAGGCCCAGTAGCAGCAGATTTGGCCTGAGCCTGTGAGGAGTTGTTGTAGCCTTTGCTGTAGTCCACTCCTGCTGGCCCTGCTGTCAGCTCCTCATACCCTGCACAGGAAAACACCAACTTCAGAATTCATACAATGCACACACTTTCCTGTACAAAAATAAAATGACTTACTTGACATTGTTAGAGTGCTTGTGTGATTTACTTAACCAGGAATCAAAAGTTCCCAAGCTGTAGATATGCTTCATGTAAGTTGCTTTGTGTGTTTACATGCGTGTGTAGACGTGTCACTAACCTGAGCTGAAGGTGTGCTGGCCATAGCCACTGGGCTGCTGCTGGGTCTGCTGCTGGAAGGGGCTGGCTGAGGGGTTGCCGAGGCCGAGGCCCATGCTGTGCTGCTTTGCTGAGGCTGGCCCCGGGCCCCCAGGGGGGACAAACATGGTGGGGCCGTACTGGAAGGCAGCAGCACCGGCCAGAGCACCAGGCACCCCGGCGTAGTAGGGCAGGCCTGTGTAGCCGTAGCCCGGAGGCAGAAAGGCCTGCTGACTGCTGTGGTGCTGCGGCTGGCCCTGGGGTTGGGGCTGAGCCTGAGGAGGCTGAGGCTGGGCCTGGCTCTGACCTTGGCTCTGGCCCTGGGGCGGCTGGGGGGCCGACAGGCTGGTGGGGGGTGCTGGGGAGGTGGAGTCATTCCTGCCAAACTTTGTGACTTCACCTGAAAAACAAGGGAGAAGTCCAGTGGGGTCAGAGTGACAGAACGGCAACAATATTTGAGGAGGCCATCCAAGGCTGAAGTTGCTTTACCTGAGTAGGGGTTGTTGGCTAGGCTCCCGTCTCTACCAGAGAGAGTAGCTGTGGGGCCAGGGAATGTGATTCCATAGTAATCCTGCAAAGAGGGCTAAAGAGACAGAAGAAGATCATGATAGGATCCAACCAAGAGAGACTGCTATGTCTTTTTCAGAGGAATCATCAACAATTACTTCAAATCTGGTCTCACTTTTATTTCACCATCTAATAAAAAGGCAAAAATGCCAAAATATAATCTTACTGTTTTTTTATTAATTAAAAAAACAAAAACAAAACACATCACAGGGTCAATGGACTCAGACGAGTTTATTAAAGTGATCATCAGTGAAGAGTTCTCATTGGAGGATGGTGATAAGATACATGCTCACCATTGGCAGTCTGGACTGAAGCATGTGGAGGTCCTCATAGCCATAGATCTGCTGTGGAAAATAAAAGGACAGGCGGGGTCAGTCTCACAAACTCCTTAACATGTGGTGTAAAGATACAAACAGGTATACACTGTCATTGAATGCTCTGTAAGGCTGGACCTATAACTGACCACAATGTCACTTGTCAGAAGAAGTGCAACACTGTGTCCTCTTCAACTGGTCATACTCCTATTTTTTGTGGAGTGAATTGCTTGGTTCAAGATGCGTTTGTCTAATCACTGACAAAACAGGCATAGTTCAAGAATAGAGTGATGTGTTTGTTGGAAAAAAATAAAAATAATGAATGCACCACACCAAAATGATTTAAGTCCTCTGTACTTACTGGGTATGCTGGCAGCAGCCCCCCTGGGCCCATGATATACTGGTTGGGCAGAAGAGGTGGCACTCCCTGGGACAGGTTAGGAGGAGCTTTGCCTGTCAACAGATAGACACAACAATCATCATGTACATATATTTGGCCATTTGGCCATTTGGCATTCTTCCTAGTAAGCAAACAGTGTAGTGTAGGGAATGTAGTGTGTGTGTGTACCAGCGGAGGATGACAGCAGCGGTGCGGTCCTGGGAGCTGAGAGGTTGGAGGTGACAGTAGCTCCATTGGAGCCAAATCCCAGCGTTGTGCTGGAGGCAGCGACAACAGAGTGTAGTCCACTTGTGCCAACCATACTGCTGACTGCACTGCTCATATTGCTGCCCATGTTGGGCATGTTGGGCATGTTGGGCATGTTGGCCAGGTGGCTGATACTGCTGCTACTGTTGTGGGTCACATGGAGCGATGGGGCCGATGCATGCAATGACGTGTACGAGCCAGAGGAGGGAGCCAGAGAGCTCACGCTGCTGCTGTCCACACTGGTGTACTGGACAGAGGAGGAGCAGATGGTTGGTTCATTTGAAACTTGTCTTTCTATCCGTAATATTTTCTGATTTTATTTGACACTGCAAGCATTGCCTGTGTATTGCCCTTTATACAGATGTTCGCCTGTGGCTGCTGTTTGATTCCATCGGATATAGCCATGTGAAGATGTTACAGAATATTATCAATACTGGGATTGTGTAGATTAGCGTTTCTGTGTGTGTGCGTTTACAAACACATTCAGCAGTTTGGTTGCATGTCATTACAAAGGAAGTAGTGTTTCAGCCATTATGCTTGTGGTACCCAGTACTTACAGTGAGAGAGCTGGAGCCGAGAGCTGAGACTGAGGGATGACTGCTGGCATGGCTGCAGAGGGGAACAGAGAGTGAAGGCAAGTTAGCAGGGAATGAGAGCGATGTGAAAAAGATCAGTCCCTCCTCAACATCTCTGCATCTGTACTGCCATGACAATAACAACTTCATAGCACCTCATAGTTAGCATTTCACTACTCCTCTCAACTCAATGTATTAGACAAGAAGTAATGTCTTTGAGTCAAATTGGGATTATTTGGAAGTAATTTATGTAGTGGGAAATATAAAAGAGCAGCTGCAACAGGCGCCCACTAGTTTAGAGCCATCTTGAGTATTCAAGTTGAGTGCACATGAATGACTCAACGAGGTAAATATCACCAGGCAATTCATATTTCCATTTATTTCTTCTTTGTCTCTGTATGTTCTACTGGTTTATTTTGCATACTCTCATATATGTTTTTACATATGCTATTTTCTTCCTTGTGAACTACGTACTGCGGCAACAGCCCAAGTCCCCCAGATGGATCGTTCTGTGTCTTATTTTATTACATACATATTGCACAAACAAATTCACATTTTCTGCCAATTTTCTACTCACCTGTTGAGCGTGTTGAGCTGGCTGGCTGAGGGCAGGTCCTGTGCCAGGCTGGAGAGCGTGGTAGAGCTGTGTGAGGGCAAGTGGGAGGAGGGAGCTGGGGCACTGTTGGTGCTGATGCTCAGAGACGGTGACTCCGGCTTTGGTGTGGAGGACACTGACGAAGCTGGGAAGAGTAGTGGAAATACAGTTTTTAAATCAAAATGACTATTCTTGCCATGGAAGATGATCTGATCAGTTCTTTACAATATAAAAGCATGCATTGAATAAAATAAATCTGTAGTAGATAACTTACTGTCTAGAGCAGCAGAGGTCCTCACGCCATTCAGACCATTCTGGTGGCAAGAACAAACAACTCAGTGCCTCTGTAAACTGATGACTGATCACCTTTATGATATTTATGAATCATTTTGAACATACAAGATATACAGAGGATATTTTGTTTAGTTCAACGCGGCTTCAAAGTAGTATTTTATGGCAGAACATGCACTGCATTAGCCTAAAGCAGAGTGTGTAAAATCCTACAAAGCAATAGCCCTCGAGGCAGACATGAGTACAGATTGTGTACCATTTCTACCCACCATGACTGGACCAGAGGCCTCTTTGCTCTGAGAGAAGGCCAGTCGTGAGTGAGGGGGCATGGCGCCGTCATAACTTCCCCCCACTGTGGAGAAGGGAGAGGAGGAAGAGGGGGCAGAGGAGGACGTGGTGGGGGCGGTGGAAGAAGAGGAGGGAGGATTAGCGGAGCTCGCAGTGCCCAGTGAAGAGGGGGTAAGGCTGGGCAGCGCCACTGAGGGAGAGGGATAGACCGGCTCTGATGAGGAGAGGGGCAGAGGCAGGGGGACGGAGAGAGGGCTGCCCAGTGACTCACTGTAAGACAACAGGAAGAAGAGGAAAAGATCAAAACACAAAATGACATATGGAGGCTTTAGCTGCGATTAGCCCGGATGAGGAATAAAAACTAAAAAAAAAAATTTGAAAATCATCATTTGAAAAGAAACTGACACCTATTCTTATAAAACAGTTGCTGCTATGAAAGTAAAGCACATTATGGGATACTATAAAAGTCATGAGTCATTTAAACATCTTTGATTATAAAAAAAGAAAAAGAAAAGTATTGACTGATGAATTTCAGGTAGCAAAACCTTTTCCAAAATGGATCTAGAGCGTGGATATGGAGTGCAAGTGAATTTTGTGCATTAATGTAGAGGTGTGATTAAAAACATGATGTCATTTATTTAAACATCCCAGCAGAAACGGGCTGAGCCAGCAATGACAGTACCTGAGCGGTTTGGAGTACAGGCTGGTCTGGCTCTGTGCTCCTGGTCCCGATGCAGGTGGTGCCGGGGCAGGTGCCGGTGTGGACTCCCTGGACTGCCCGCCGACACAGTTGTCCACGACGCCAAAGTCCGGCAATGCCGACTCCGAGCCAAAGTCTAGGGCCCCAAACTGGAGGTTTAGACCAGGGACGTCAGCCGAGCCTGGCATCTCCACCGCCGTCGAAGGGATCTGACGAGAAGGTGGCGCATGGTGATTGTAGATTCATATAATTGATGATATTTTGTCATTTAGCAGGAAATAGTTTGAGGTATTTGGGGTCCATAATCTACGAGGTTGCTTCATGTTCAATCTGAGAGGTTTGTGTGCATTAGTGTTTTAGGGTAAGGCTTTTTGATCTAAAACCCTGAGTAGCCCAATTTGCAATAAAGACCATGCATCAGAGTGTCACTGCAACCTTCTGTCCATCAGTACCCAACCCTACCTTAGATGTGGGAGGTATCCTTCGTTTCTGGCCCTTGAGCTGTGCCCGTTGCTGCTGCGGTGTGTTGCTGCCCTGAGGGTCCAGCCCTGCGCTGGGGGCAGGAGGCTTGGCACTGCCGGCAGCCATCAGCGGGCCTCCCTGGGCCGGCGTACTGGCCTGGAGGGCAGGCGAGGCTGAAGTAGGTGTTGCTTGTTGTGGTTGTTGTGTTGGGGGGCTGGGTTGGCGTGCCAGGGGCAAGGAGGGGCCAGTGTGCCTCTGGACCAGCTGGCTCAGCACCAGAGAAGGCTCCGGCTGCAGACCAAACTCACCTGGAGACGCACAAAAACACATGCACAGTCCAAGGGATTATCATAATCATGTGTACACCTACACAAACACATGAAAAACACAAGCGGACACAAAATTGATTATTTGGTGTGTTCGCATGCATGCCTGCACACTGTCACTCCCCCATTGGCCATTCCCACCACAACACTTACGGCTGAACTGCGAGGAGAGAGAAGAGGCGCTGGATTCCGAAGCCTTCATGTCCCAGCTGGAGGAGGAGGGTGGAGGGACGGGGGCTCCCAGGCCCGGCAGTCGGCCAATGGGGGTGTTAGTCCCCTGGGTGCTGGCAGGAGGGGCAGCCTGGGATGAGGGCAGCGGACCCAGACCAGGTCCCTTGAGCTGCTCCAGGATCTGAGCTCCAGCGCTGGGCTGACTCCTCTTGGATTGGCCAAGGTCCCCAAAACCAGCTCCCAGCACTGACGACTAGCACAAACAGAAGGAGAGAGTAAAACATACCACCTCTGTAGCTGATTGGAAACAGTTAAATAATTGGGAGCAGTCTTTAATGAGCACACGAGTGTGGCGCTTCAAAAGTGACTGTTTACCAGGGCAGCGTGTGCATAGCTTGTGCTGCCGGTGCCATTGCGGCTGGGGGGTGGCTGCTGCTGCGGCTGGTGGTGGTGGTGGGAGTTGGTGAAGACCAGACTCTGAGAGGAGGAGGAGGAGGGTACCTCTCTTCCTCCAACCACAGGCTTCTGCAGCAGAGAGGCCAGGTCCAAACTGAAGGGGAGACGTTTATTCAAATCAATTTAAAAAATGTTTCTTTTCAGGACACAATAAAGAAAAAAGTTGGCAATCCAATAAATTAATAGGTACAAATGAATCCTACACCATCAATACTCTTGTTAAGTGTTTAATAAGCTTTACGTATGTGACTGTGAATTTTACGCAAGCTGATAGTAAATCTGATGAGAAAATGCTACAAAATAGAGTACTGGTTCTGGGGAAAAACACTCTAGTGTAGTACAATTTCTTAAATCAGGTACAGAGGTACAATTTTACTATCAGTATATTGTGCTGGTCTGTGAGATTGAGTTACACCGTACCAGGAGAGATGTGAGCCAGTTAATTACCTTTGCCCAGGAGCGATGTGGTTCTCAGCAGCAGGTGCACATGAGGAAGTGAACACTTTGGTCTCTGAGAGCTGAGGGGACAAAATGCTTGTTTTAGTATACACTACAACCTTTTTCAGAATTGTCCCTTCATTGTGCTCCATGTTCCTGTGACGGACCAACCCCCTGGTTCAACTCACACTGACATCCTCACTCCAGTCCTCAGCTGCCCAGTCTTCCAAAGTATTCCTCCAGGTAACTAGGGCACAACCAGGAAAGGATCAAAATCTAAAATACACATGGGACAAGTAGGAGCAAACAAGCTACGCTGCCTGGAACACACCATGTACTGCAAATGACTATATGTTCAATGTATTGCAAGTTCTTTTCCAAACTTGCCTCTAAAGCCTGATTTATGCTTCTGCGTGTGCGAGTCGACAAACATGCGCGGGTGTCGCCTAGACGTTCACGTGGGTGCTTGCCAACATACATGCATGTAGCATCAAGGCGTACACAAAGGGTAATGTCACACTTACTAAAACTAACAGTACAGAAAACGAAGAAGAATCCAGATACCCCCAGTAAAAGTGTAAACAAAGAGTGCTTGTTACATTTGATTTTTTTGCGAACCTCACCTGAGAGTCGCTCCTCAACCTGCTCCATTGCTATCCTCCTTATGATTTAGTTCCGTTTTGGGTCTTGGCCAAACACCCAACACAACTGGCTACAATACCGCAGCTACGCGCACCGTGTTGTTGAGGTGTGCACGTCTGCCCGTCTGCGAGCATCTGCAGGCTACGCTTACTCATAAAACCCTTGTCTGTGTAGCTACATGTAGACGTTAACATGTAGCTACACAGACGTATAACTGGCCTTTAGCTGAAAGCTGCATCAGTGCTGCTCTGTGGTACTAACCTGTCCCATCTGTGCTGTTGTTGGCCCCTGTTTCCCAGACCTCTGTTTGTGTGGTCCCCGCCCCAGCCTCCGCGGAATAATCTGCTGGGTTGAAGGTCCTGGGGAGGAGCAGAGGAATGGAGGGAGGTCAAGGAGAGGACTAATGTCAGAATTACATAGAAATTAAATTGAGAGCAGGGAGAGGTTGACAGTGGGTGACAGATTATTACATTAATCTGGTTCTTTAATGAACAAAATGTCCAGCGTTCTGAACGCTGGATAAATAAAAGCTCCCTTGGTGGTCCAAGGTTTGTACAGTGGCTGTATGGACAGCACAAGAAAACTAATTCTGCGCACGTGTGTGTGGTGTGTTTGTGTTAGGGTTTCTGGTGTTTCTGTAGAGGCTTAGGTGGAGCAACTATGGGTTGGGTGTTATTTGAAGGGGATTGGAGATTGAAGACTCACAACAATCTTTTAGGAGCAAACATAAGGCTATAGGAACGTATTCCAGATGCATAGCTTGCACTCATTCAAAAGCCATATGCAAAAAGCCTGAAAAACACCCACGGTGGCCACTTAAAGAGTGTGTGTGTGTGTGTGTGTGTGTGTGTGTTATTGCCATACCCCATTCCCTGGGCTGAGAACCTGCTCCCTGCTGGTGCTCGGCCTCTGCCTCGACCTCCAGATCCTGCATAATCAAACACACCAAAGTCAACAATGAGCAGCCTTGGCTCTACTGACAGGGTACCCAGAGTATGAACGGCCCATCCGCTCACCTCGGCCACCTCTGCCCCTCCGGCCTCTTTCCGAACCTCTGTCCACTGGTGTCACTTCCACCCCATTCTCCTCTGGACGCACTGAACGTGTACACACATATACACACAAACGAGAGGAGAAAATACATTACTAATGAGACAATATAAACAATCATGATATTTAAGGCTCGAGAAAAAATAGCAGATGCTGAACTAGCTTTGAAAAGAACTGCAAAAAAAGGCCATGTCTAGACTCCATACCCTGCCGGCTACGACTGGCCCCCTTGGCCCTGCGATTGGCGGCCCCGCGGCCCTTGCTACCCTCCCTCTCTCCTTTCTTCTCCCGGTTCTCCTTGTTCTCCTTGCTCTCCAATGGTCCCTCCTTCACCAGGGGCTTCTTCTTCCCTACCGTCTCCCATGAGGTCTAGATAGAGCCGAAGAGACAGCAGAGGAGAAAGAAAAGACAAAATGTCAGTAAAACAGGAGAAAAACATGTTTCATTAATATTTACTACTAATACAGAAAACATTTACAATCTAGCTATACTGTTGATAAAGATGATAATATATTAGTAATTTGTTTTGTTGTGAGAAAACATAACGTAAACAAACGTAAATAGGAACTCGGCAGAATCTCAATAGCTGTGCTTAATAATTTCCACATAGAATAATGTATTGAATATTGTATTCAAAGTAACATGCTGCTAATAGCTATATAGTCACTTCAGTTAGTATGTTGTTTTACAATGGGCCACTTTCATGTCACACCTGGTCTTAATACTCCTACAGCATACCCAACCATAATCATCAGGTAAGCATTCCTGTGGTTCATGACAGTGAGGATCAGAGTAGAGGCAGATGTACCCCCAGGATTATAAACAGTATATAATCCTATATGAGTGACTTTCATATACAGGAGAAAACCAGCTGCTTGCTATTTTGGGACTTCCATGAAACCAAAACAACAACACGGGGAACTAACAGGCTAGCTGGCTGGCTGGCTGGCAGGCTACCCCCGCCCCCCTCCATGCTGCGTTATAGAGAGCTAACTGGGCACTGGGGCAAGGGTGGATTGACAGATTGAGGCTTCCATTTATATTGTTCTCAATCCTCCATTTCAGAAATAATAGCTCACTTGCATGGAGCCCTATATGTACTATATTTTAACAGCCTTGACAATAATTATGGTTTTTATGTGCTAATGTGCCTCCACAGTACCAAAAGCCGTAAGAGTACCAACTCTTTTTAGGAAATTATGTTCCAGGACATTGCATTTATTTTTAATTCATTTTCAATTACTTGAAATCTAGTCTATAATCTTACAGGAATGTGTGGGAACCACACGTTTCAAAGAAATCCACATGAACAAAAATTTAATTCTGCTTATTTAACTAGTTCCTAACTCAACATGAGTAGACAGACCACAGTCTCCCACCAACTTGACCACAAATCAATCTGAGGTACTACTGAGGAGAGGAGAGAGGAGCTGGAGAATGTACAGCAAACCTGATCTCCCATCTTTAAGCCCCAACAAAACAAACCCACCTGTTGGGGTAGCAGAGATAGCAAAGTATAAGAGGTGATAACAATGTAGGCTGCATTTAGCTGACCAAACATTTTGCAATGGAATGGGAGTGACATGACAGAAAAAAAGTGTGCAGCAATGTCTCATCTGTATACATCATCAGGCCCTGATTCAAGCCCAATGTCTGATAGAAAATTTACAGAAGGTATTCCATGACTCCTAGCCATGAGAGAGGAGAGCTGAATCAACTCCAGGTCCTGCAGTGTTACAATGTTTGCAGCACATGCTCCTAACCTAGAAATTTGGAAAGGGAGCACTTGCACAACTTCAGATTCAAAGTGGTGAAGGGAACTGTTATTTTTACAGATTATGCTCCTAAATTTCATTCCTGTGCTTGTAAATTTTCCAATTTGACATGCACAGGGGGAAAATGTCATCATAGAACGCTGCCAAATATTCTAACCTCCAACCAGCTGTTAACACACACCCCTTCAAAAAATCTCAAAGAGCACATTCAGATGGTAGAAATAAAACAATCCATTAAGTGACTTTGAAGACATAGAGTGGCCTACCGTATCCGAGGTGCTCTCCAAGAGGAAGTTGATGGCTCTGTTGACATCCTCGTTGCAGTCGTGGAGTGCTACCATACACTCATCCTGGTTCTTCCCCGTCACCTCCATCAACTGGGGAAGCAAAACACGTTAGAAAAGTCTTGTACCAGACAAGAAAAGGTCCACCAATTTGCTATAGGACCTCTGAAGCATCTTGACAAATGTGTAAGTCAAACCCAGTGGTTTGCACCACAGCACACAGTCATAAAGCAACCATAGTATCACATATCAACACAAGTGTTTTCTTCGCTGGTCGGATCATGTGTCCACACGCAGGAGTCTGTACATTCATGGAAGAAGCCAAGAGCCCACACCCTGACTCAGCCTAGTACTTAGACAATGAGTCTTGTATCCTGGGGCCAGCGCCGCCATGGCAGAGCCCAGCGTTCCTCACCTGGTTGACTTTGTCCTCAAAGTCAGCATCATTCTTGTCATAGATCATCTGGGCGAGCCGGATTTGCTCTGCAGTAGCCTGCAACATGAAGAGACACAAAGACACAAGGAAGAGATTTAGGGTATAAAGGATGCAAAGAGAAAGAGCAAAGTGAGAGGGCTAAAGAAAAAAGGTTGGTATAAAAGATGGTTGGAGAATGTTAGCTCTGCTTTCATTGCGTGAGATCTTCGGCAACTAAGAACTAGCTGCTAGGCAAGTGCATCTTACCGCTACCATGAATGTACTGTATGCTTCTAATCAAAAACATGTTTTTATACAATATTGACCAAGCAGGTCTCCATGCTGTGTGTGAACTGTGAGTTTGTCTCAAACCGGTGTCAATATTTCTGTGGCTGAGAGGTTGTGGTGGAGTGTGTTTGCATAACTCTTCAGGTTTATGTGGTTGTGGTGGCTCACCTGTATCTGTTTCTGTGGTTGTGAGGCGTGTGTTGCAGCGGGCAGCATTTTTTCCCGAGGGCCCCGGGCCTTATCGCCGCCCAGCGAGCTCATCATATACAGTATATACAAAACTCTGTATGTACAAAATAGAAAAATCTGCAAGGGAAACAAGAAATGCGGGAGGAAGAGATAATAAAAAGTCAGATGATGAATCTCCACCTTAGAGATAAGTCTCATTTATCAATACACAGGATAAGATGTTATTCCAGCGTCCTGGAACAACCCCCTACATGCCACCACCTCTCCTCTCGACTTCACCCTTGCCATCTACTGACTGCCATAAACCTAGCCTTGAATCAATAATAGTATAACAATACAACCTGACCATGATATAACAACATTGCCAGAAGAGGTAAAGACAGTTTGTGTGAGTGCATGTGTGTGGGGGGAGGGGTGCGAATCTTGTTTGGGATAAAGGATGAGGGTGGGAGTGGGTTAGCCCCGACTGGATACTGTCCAGGATACTGGATACTTTCCCTTTAACAATACTCTTAAACGATACTCCTTGACTTACTTGGCTTCACTTTTATCCTAGCCCACTTTAGATTACTATTCAGCTTTCCTGAAACACTAATTCAATTAAATTTAGCAGTCCGGTACAACAGAGCTTCAACACTTTCCTTCATTTGACTGCACATAGACTATACAGTGTCTCACATATCATCAGAAACACAGTTAGGCCAAATTGCACAACCATGAATACGTCCCTTATGGAGGCTCTAACACACACTCCACTTGGCTTGGTGATGTAACTGCTTTGACGAAAATCTAGGTCAAGGAGGGGAGAGCGACCCAGTGTCCTCTTACATGCTCTAGGGCCCCAAACAGCACACCCCACAGTGTTGGGAAAGCAGAACCAACACTACACCATCACACACCCTTCTCCACTCTCGTTGCTGGAGAGTGTATAGTACCTTAAGGTTTGGTTAAGTGTACACAGCCTGGTTGAAAATTTGACAAAAGTTAAAACTTCCTCTAAAACTAACGCAATAAAATGTAAAACTCATCTCTTCATCAGTCCTGCACATCAAAACATATGACTAAAAAGTTCCAACAAAAGTCACATTTTTTACTATCAAAAGCAGCAAACACTTAATAAACTGCCACTACCACAAACACACTATGAGGCTTTATTATTCAATTAAATGTGGTATTATTATAATTATTAGTGTGTGGAGATCCGCCTATATACCATCACATGGAAAACGCAATTATGCAATATCTTGTACTACAATTACAATGTGCAAACTTTGCTCATGGTCCCCATTAGTAGAATATGCCATTGTTAATAAGTACAGATATCCCCACTGACCCATTTGGGTGTTTTTGTCGGAGAACAATAGCAATACAGCGCCGAGTGGCTGAGTGACGTTTGCCAATACACTGTTCCCATTGGCTGCTGGAATGAACAAAGCTAATGCAAAAGCACGGAGGGGCTCTCTGTTTTAGTGAAAAAGCCAGTGAAGCTACGACAATATACTTTTTTAATATTTGAGAAAGCTCTGGCATTAGTTGTAATAAGAGTTTGCGAATCAAATATACCACTCGAAGAAAATTCCACGGGCTTCTTGGCCACAAAACAACAACAAAAACAACCATTCGTCAAAACTATGCTAAACACCGACCCCGAGAGTTGTAATCCATCTCATCATTTATCCAGCATATTTCTGCCAGGGTGCAGAGATGAGAAGTAGCACCAAGCATGTGTGTACGTGTGTGTCTATATTAACAGCTATCTGGTTATTAAGTGACTCTTAGCAGTAAATATGATAAACAACAATGCCATAGGTGCATTGTTTTGAACCTAACCGTTTCTGTTATTTTGCAAGTAGTCTGCCAATGTGACTATTCAATAACAGTTAGCTATCCAGTTGGAAAAAATAAATCCGATTCTCGTGGTGTCGTTTAAAACGACACTGACCGACTTGGTGCTGTGTTGGTACTAGGGACCCTTTGTCCTCGCTAGCGTTAGCAACGATTAGCTAGCTTGCTCGCTACCCTTAGTTGACAATGCCGTCGATATTTAACGAACGATGCGGGGCAGGGATGAAGCTAGCTAACGATGCTAACTAAATCTGGTCGAAGTCGATAGCCACTAGCCACCTAGCTGGCTGCTAGAGTCTTACCCTTGTGAATAGATAAGTTCACATTAATATGACACAGTTTTCCCGATGGCAAAGAAACATGTTTGTCCTCGGACACCAAAACATGCTACATAGCCATCAACAAAGCTGTATCAATTCTAACGAAAATGGCCTCACAGTGCACAATCCCATCCCGACATTGCTTGCCGGGGAACAAGACAACACAAAATTGCGAAAGAAACCCCCCAGATCTTAATGTAAGCAGAGCAACGATGCCAGCGACCTTATATTTCAACGAAACCACGCTTAGAATGGCGATTTAAACGTGTTTAAATACAGAAGAAGAGTTTGAGAAACAGAAGGAATTTTGTTTTTTATTACCTGCTAACACGCTTCACTCAGCCAGCAGCAGACAAGGTGGTCACGTGACGTGCGCCGCCGCGGTTGATGCTCCGCGGTCCTCTCTGGGTCACTCCACAATCACAGCGATTGACTTTGCAGGACTTGTATTTACTAACAAACGCACAACTACTGTTATTGTACAAGTGCAGGCCGACGTTGGCCTAATAACTCCGTGGACTGATTGTCGTTTCCGCCTTGCCTGGGCTAGATCAGTTTTCCGAGCCAGTGTGATATACTCTACAAGCCGATAACCCAGTGTGAGAGGAATCTTTCGGTTATAAAGCAGGAGTGGATGGACGTGACTAATGACATGTTGCAGTTACACATACTTATTCACGAGGTCATCTGCTAAGTAGGTAAATTATGCTGTGAATGGGGAAAAAACATTAGAGAAATATTACATCAATATACTTTTATTTTTATCAGTAACTTTCTTTTTAAAGATTTATTAGGTTGGTTTTTCAGATGTTGATATAGTACAATATCCTCAGATTCAGTTATTTGTAAAAACATTCATGAGGTGTGAATAAAAAAAGAGGGCACCACCAAGTAAACACAGGTCATTCCACACACTTCCTCAGACATATACATAAAAATGTATGCATTAGTCCCTATGCATTTTACACATACATATACATACACATTTATATATAAAATACACTTTAAAAGTGTTGGTTATTTGTTCAACTTGTGGTCATTATTGGGGTTTCTCTTTTCAATCTAGCATCATCATGAAAACTGGGAGAAAAGTTCCATGTAGAAAAGCAAAACTATGATCGCCTGCAGCAGTCTTTCACAGAAAGACTTGAGGAAGGCAAAACATAACTCAAGTCTACCCTGCCTCTGCCAAACAAGGAAAAGAGAACTCATTCCTTGATACAAAAAGAGGAAAAAAAGTTTTACAACTAACAGTGACAACAGATGTATGTGCCTGCAGCAGCATCCAACTCCAGGGTAGAGTCCAAAAAGTCTTGTTAGTTCTCCTGGCATAAAATGGGAGAGAAGATCGAAGCATGAGGTACCTCAGATCTTCTCCCCCAATTCCTGTGGAGGAGTCAAAGAATTATGAAGACTTTGGGGATTCAACCCAGTACTCAAAGTCCCATTGTCGGTTAGTTCTCATCCTTGATGACTTGCTATCAACTTAAAAAGAAGTTCTCCTAACAGTTACAGATAGACATGGTTCAATTCCTGACAAACTATGCCTGAACTAAGAACCACCGCCGATGAATAAATCTGCAGAAAGCAGTCTGGTCAAACATAACGAGAACATAAACAAAGGGCAAACAGGCAATATATCCTTCAGCAAACTGGAGTTGAACACCCCTGACCTATTGAATAAGGGTGTGAGAGAGAGAGGGTCAAATAAATAACAATAAAGCTAATAGGAATAATATCAGCAGGGATAAGTTTTTCAAATCACACAGAATCAAAAAATAATATAAGCATTTGTTGGGACTATTCATAGGAGAATGCCTACATTGCATTTAACAATCTTAAACTGTTACTTCTTTACATCTCAGAGAGAAAAATAAGAACACACTGCCACCTTGTGATTGGGTAATCTATCCTCCTTGCTTTACTTCTGATTGAAGAAAAGAAAAGTTCTTTACAATTGTCCTTCGAGACAGCCCGTTCCAGCCAGTGAACATTCTCTATCAAATTTCTTTCCAAAAGTCCAACTGCACTCCCATTCAGTCCTTCAAAATGTATTGTCTGTTCAATCCTTCTTTTTCTTTCGCTCCCTTTATTGTCGTCCATTTCGGTGAGAGAATGAAGAGGAACTGTTGGGAGGGAATTCCAAACGTTTACAAGACACTGTGTCAGATATCACAGATGAAACCAGTGGAAACACACTCCTTACAAGTCAACAAAAGTATAGTCCAATCCCTGCGGGTTGAATGTGAATGTTTTAAATGATGAAAAATGTATAACTTTATTCTTCATATTTTTTAGCAACTTTCTTCTGAGTTCCTCGGTGGCAGACTTTGCAGCTCTTGAAAATTCACTGGTTAATCGTCTATACATCTTTACAAAAAAATTGAACAGTGGAGGTGGGGGGAACAAAGGACTAAATGGAGGAAAGGCGTAGTGTAATGTTGGATACAAAGAACAAGATACACAACACTGATATTCAAAGCCGTGATACGGTGGGGGCAAGATCATGCTCCTGAGTCCAAGTGAGCAAAAGGCGAACAGAAACAAATCAAAGACGATGATGTCAATTGACCTGAAGAGAACGACGGATGGAGGAGGAGGAGGACGTAGTGATAGAGAGATGGAGGACAGGAAGTGGCTAGCTCCAGAGTCCTGCGTAGTTGCCGTGCAGGCCAGAACAGAGTGGTCCGCCAGCTACAAACAGCTTGGTGCCAGAGTCGTCATAGCAGTGGGTGTACACCGCGTTAGGGAAGGAGTGGATGTCCGAGAAGTAACTCCTCCATGTCTCATCGTGATTCTAAAGGCAGCAGACAGTTTGAGGGCAGGAAAGGGGGATGGAGAAGGGGAGAGAAGAAAAGAAAAAGGATGGAAAGAGCAAAGAAAAGGAGGATGTTAACCAATATCTTATTTAACTAATATCCAACATTTGAAATCATTTTGTACACATCTCATATCTGCTTTTCACAAAAGAACTATCAACCTTGAAAAAGTGAGATTTATGGCAGGCTTCAATAAACCTGACAGAAGTAACAAAAGGTATGCCTACTTATGACTGAGCGCATCATTCTACAACTACAATGATTAGTCTTTGTAAACGCTCTGCCATTTTTCCTTCAGCTTTGCACCTCAACAATCCACACAAAGTTTACTGAATCGTCTGTAGACTACGAAGGAGATTATGCGTACCAGCCAGCCCTTCCCTGTAGTGAGCTTGAGGATGCCCTCTCCTGGGCGTTGCCGGTACCCGCCGGCTGGATTCAAGGGGTTCTCAAGGAATCTCTGGGCCCGGATGTCGTAGAAGAGGAGAGAGCCTTGACCCGTGCCCACTGTCACAATGTGTTCATAGAAACTCACTGAACGGATCCCTGCACACAGAAATAAAGAGGTTACAAACTTCTAAAAGGGTAGAGATTCCTCAAAGGTAAACTTCAAAAAGTACATTTCTGCACCCCTTGATTGTCCCCTCCAACTAAAAAGCTGGGTTGTTGGTACATTTTTAGTTTGTCATGCTGCCTCTCAGACATTATCTGTCTATTGTAGCACCATTGGGTACCATGTCACTTAAAGGCAACATATCCTGTGGATATATCCACAGGATATGTTGCATCAGTGAAAATACTTATTGATTGATTTATGATTCTTTATTATAAAGTAGCAGAGTGTGAGCTATTATAAGATACACCTTTTGTTAGAGCTTATTTAATCTAATAAGAGAATTGGAGATTTAGAGCTTTTTTTGGCCAATATTTATGCAACATGAATTAGTTTTGCTGGCTAGTGTTTCTACTGAAAAACCTTAAGTCACTGTGGGCAAACTTCAAATTGATTTACCTTTTCTCAGCTATGCCTTTGAGTGCAGTAGTTTAGTAAGGTTAGTTGCCCTGCATGTGTGCTGTTAGCTCCTTTAGAAGTATACAGAGTACTCACCGCTACCTCTCTCTCTGGAGTTGACTGACTTAATGCTGTGTGTGGGCTGCCGCGGATCCAGGAAGGAGACGTGGGCCTGGGAGCCCACTGCATACACCGACCAGTCCTGTCCATATGCCAGACACACATTCTCTTTGCAGTGAGGCAGCTTGGTGGACAGTAGCTACAGGGAAACAACACAGCATTTTAACAGGGAACTAAATAAGGTATTTACTGCCCCATAGCACAAAAAGTTATCTGCAGGGGGTTTCTAAGGTTGTTGATCAATACCACTGACTCAATGTTCACTTCACCGGGTGCTGAGATTTCTTTCTTTCAAAAAAAAAAAAAACCTCCGGCCGATACTCAGTTTTGAAACAAAAACCCATTGGAATTTCAAGACACTCCCATCCCTACATGTATTCAACTGCACAACAATGGAGGACGGTGCTAGAAAAGACCAGCATCACAAGATGCTTCAGCTATGAAGGCAAAAAGCCATGTTTTAAGCCAAAAAAGCAAATGACAAAAAGCAAATTAATACTAAAAAGTCACACCTCCTTCAAGTGACAGATAAATGTTTTGTATTTCTGAGTTTGCATGAGATCAAAAAAGACTGTTAATTGCATGTCACATCCATAATGTAGATTGGTTGTCATGTTGCTCAACCAGTCCCAGCTTCACGTTATTTAATATTCATTTAAACAATTCACAAGTTAGTAGAGAGTTATAAAGAAGAGACAACATCAACAACCACAAGTATGTGATGATTGTCCATTAAAAAAAATATACTGTGATCTACCTTGCACAGGTTGTGCTCAGCTTTCCAAAGGTGGAAATAGCCATCCAGAGAGACAGCACCCAGCTCCTGAAAAGGAAAAACATTATGGGAAGACAGCCCTAAACCATAAAGCTGGCAACTGAGGACTTAAGAAATATTTTGTAATGTGACACAAAGAAATTAGAGGTGAATGTTGGCATGGAAGATGTAGTTTGCTGCAGAGATAACAGAGACAACTAGAGGCCTAACAGGTGTGTTAGACTGAACCTTACCTTGTGGTTGTTGTTGAAGGCTAGTGCACGGACTTTACAATTGTATGGGTTGGTGTATTCCTTAGGGATGTCCTTGAGGGCACGGTGGGAAATGTGGGTGTAGCAGGGTACTGCCTCCTCACTCTGACTCTGCTCAGCCTGGTTCAGAACCTCCTCGCTCACTTCCCACAACCCCATGGAGCCATCCCTTGACCCTTAGGATTAAAAACACACACAAGAAACATAACTAGATTACTGGCTAGAAAATGTGTGCATCTATCTGGATACAATAGACATGGTAAACACAGGATTGGATCAAGGTGTGTTGTACAGGAAGTTGACTTGGAAAAGGACAATCTCAGGGAAGAATGGGACTCATGCAGGTGTTTTCTGATAAATAATTTCCTTTGGAGATCCATATCCATTACAGGTTACAAGCTCAAATAGCAAAGTTCTTTGATGCAGCTTAGATCATACAGTCAACTCACCAGACACAGCCATGCTGTCACTGATCCATGCTATGGAGAAGATCCAGTCATTGTGGCCATCCTGAAACACAAAATAATACAATGTGAAAGCAGAACTAATCTGACTGACTAATCTCGCACAAATTTGTGGGAGTGCTCTCAACTGTGACACACTGACCCATCTATACATAGTAGCCAAATTACACAAAACAATTTCCTAGATCGATCACACCGTAATTCTCCCAGAGAACATGCAAAACATGTTTGCAGTTTCAGATAGCTAGTGTGAGCTTGGATGGAGACACATGCACTGCTAGGGCTCACCATCAAATATGATGTTTGGAGAATTTAAAGTCAAAGCAGTTATTGACTTCAGTTAAAGGACTTTTAAGACCTTTTTGAGGTCACAAGAAACAAGATTTAAGAACCATTGTGCCAACAAAAATGAACACTTAGCACTAAGTGAGGACTTTCCTTAAAGAATCTTACTCGGCTATAATTTTGAATACCAAGATAAATGATGATCTTATACATTGAAAAGAATTACGATTCATCAATATTCAGTTCAATACAGTATTGTTTTCACTGGACTGCACTCAAGTCCCAATAGATGACCTCCTCTTAGAATAGCTTCTACATTTCAAACTTTGTCAACTGAATTTATTAAGGCCCGATACATACCCTAGTATTGAATATGACATGGCATCCAATGACACCGAAAGTTAAATAAATTCTTCTGTGCTACTAAAGCTAATAAGTCCTGTTAATAAACTATCCAATAGAAGACTGCTAACCAACATGAATAACACCATATTACTATGGTCAAACTGACTCATTGTGTTATACAATGTCAGCATTATTGCCAATATTGATGTGGCAGTCAATACTACAGAAACAGAACAAACAACTGAACTTTATGCTCAACTAATAGAGCCAGAAGACCCTCCCTATTTCAGACAATAAGCCAGAGACAAAGCAACACCTCATGCTTCTGCTGGATGAGCCAGGTCTAAAGGGCTGGTTGCCAACTGTGGCTACTGCCACCTGCTGGCCCAGCCAAATAATGACTTCTAAGAATGAAAACATAAACAAAGCCAGTTGAGGTGGGCCTACAGTATTTCAACAGAGGTGTGCCATAATTGGATGTCAGTCCACTAAAAACAGATCCACACCACTTACATCTCCAACACAGACAGGGTCCAGTGTAGGCAGCCGGTAGACAGCCAAGCTGTTGGGGTTGTCCCCCCCGGTGGCCAGCAATGTTCTGGAGGGGTTGAGCTCGATGGCATGAATCCCACAGCCCTGCTGGTCCAGCCTGGATCGAGAGCCACCTGTGGGGAGGAAATGGCCCCCCACTACAGCACCCACTACTCCAGAGCCTCCGCCGCGACACTCCCTGTCCTTCAGCATGGGAATGCGTGTTATCTGCCCCGTTAGGACATCTGCTACAAAAAGCTGCAGGTGGAGGAAGGAGACACATCTGGTTAGATTAATAAACTAAGTGCAGATCTTTGTGTAATCTATGTTTAAAAGGGAGTATAAACACATACATCTCTCAGAATGCTCTATCCATAATAATTATTTTTATAATAATGATGTTAAACATGTTGAAGTGCACATGCCTGGAGGCATCGCTCATACACCAGAAGAAGCCAGCCATCACTAAGGACACCTAGACTTGTTTTGAGATACTACTGATCCCTGAAGGCAAAATTCTCCCAGAGCACAGGGACAGATACAGAACAGTGCACTCCTGGAGTTGGCAGGGACTCTGTGCCTCACTTCAGCAGGACAGGTGCCTAAACTTGGGTCCTCTGGTTGAAGGACTGTGTCTCTACTCAGCACGACGCCATGCTGTCCTGAGCAGTTGTTAATATGTTAGAAACACAGTGTGATTTATCCTTTCCACAGCAATTTGGAAAGATAGCGCACACACCATCTTGCGGCCAAAACGACAAAATGGAGTGAAATGGAATCACGCCTGAGGCTAGGGTTGGCCCAATACTGCAAAGTTTGAGGGCATCTTGATGTTAATGATAATTTACACCGATCATCCATAACATTAAAAACACCTGCCTAATATTGTGTAGGTCCCCCTCGAGTCTTGTGGTATCTGGCACCAAGACGTTAGCAGCAGATCCTTTAAGTCCTGTAAGTTGCGAGGTGGGGCCTCCATGGATCGGACTTGTTTTTCCAGCATATCCCACAGATGCTCAATCGGATTGAGATCTGGAGAATTTGGAGGCCAAGTCAACACCTTGAACTCTTTGTCATGTTCCTCAAACCATTCCTGAACAATTTTTGCAGTGTGGCAGGGTGCATTATCCTGCTGAAAGAGGCCACTGCCATCAGGGAATACCGTTGCCATGAAGGGGTGTACTTGGTCTGCAACAATGTTTAGGTAGGTGGTACGTGTCAAAGTAACATCCACATGAATACCAGGACCCAAGGTTTTCCCAGCAGAACAGTGCCCAGAGCATCACACTGCCTCCGCCGGCTTGCCTTCTTCCCATAGTGCATCCTGGCGCCATCTCTTCCCCAGGTAAACGACTCACACGCACCCGGCCGTCCACATGATGTAAAAGAAAACATGATTCATCAGACCAGGCCACCTTCTTCCATTGCTCCATGGTCCAGTTCTGACGCTCACGTGCCCATTGTAGGCGCTTTCGCATAGGTCAGTATGGGCACTCTGACCGGTCTGCGGCTACGCAGCCCCATACGCAGCAAGCTGCGATGCTTGTGTGTTCTAACACCTTTCTATCATAGCCAGCATTAACGTTTTCAGCAATTTGTGCTACAGTAACTCTTCTGTGGGATCGGACCAGGCGGGCATCAATGAGCCTTGGGCGCCCATGACCCTGTTGCCGGTTCACCGGTTGTCGTTCCTTGGACCAGTTTTGGTAGGAACTAACCACTGCATACCGGGAACACCCCACAAGACCTGCCGTTTTGGAGATGCTCTGACCCAGTCGTCTAGCCATCACAATTTGGGCCCCTGTCAAAGTCGCTCAGATCCTTACGCTTGCCCATTTTTCCTGCTTCCAACACATCAACTTCAAGAACTGACTGTTCACTTGCTTCCCAATATATCCCACCCCTTGACAGGTGCCATTGTAACGAGATAATCGATGTTATTCACTTCACCTGTCAGTGGTTTTAACGTTGTGGCTGATCGGTGTATTTAAATCTGACATAGGAAAACATTTTATTATAGTGAACAATTGCTTTTATTATTTATTGCATTAATCAAATTACCATGCCATGAATTTTCCATGTAAACCCAGGTGCATTCTGAACTGAAAAGGATGGTCCGACGGCAGAAGCAGAAAGCTGTAGCATATAAAGGGGGCACCTAGAAACACTAGAAACAGTGTTTCCCTTAGCTCAGAACTATGTCTGGTGTCTGGTGGTAGGGCATCCCAGGGTGGGGTACTTTTCTATTTTTCCATGCTTATCTGAGGGAACAAACAACATTCGTTGATGTATGATCACGTGACGACTTGTTGAGGCGTGTGGTGCAGTGTGTTTACAAGCAACATCTGAGTGAGATTGGTCTCTGGCATGACATAACACAACAACCTTAGACATTAGACATTGATTAAGACTAATTTCTATACATCAACCAACTTTTTACTGTGTGGCTGCAATGGCGATGCACCACAGATAAGCCTACATATGGGGAACACTGAAACATTTCAATGTTGCTAATCCTGCTGCTTCTGTTCACTTGCCTTATGCACCGATTACATAACAGTTCAAATGAACAGGCTCTGAAAAAAACCCAAACAAAACAAAAAAAACTTCATATAGCTGAAGCTTTCTGCCTATTCTGTCAGATCTTTGGCCTCAAACTGTTTAAGTGAGTGAATATAAAAGGCAATATGAACAGATAGACAATCCTAAAATAAATAATCAAAACAATAAAAAATAATCAAAAACCCATCAAAAACCCACAAGCAAGGTATGTTACAGCACCCCCCTCCGCTAATTGACAATGGTATCGTCGACTTTTTACATGTCCACATCATCTGATACACTGAGCAGACATCTCCCAACCCTACTGTGCAACACCTGACATCTGAAACAAAGTGGACAGCGCCACAGAGCCTCGACCCAGGATTGTCTGAACAAAGAGAAACCCAAAGTTTTCAGGTGCGCAGGTGCAGTCATCATGAGTAGCGCAGTAGCATGAATGTAATGGTACATGGACAGCATGTATCCATCTCCTGCGAATCTAGCCACACAAAGAAAACGTGAACCAAGCCTTAGACTCAATCCTTCCCCTTTCGTTCTTGACTTGGAACTAGGCGTGGCATTACTTTGGATAATAGACTAATAAGAATAATAGAAACAAATTCAGGTTAGTAACAACTTGTTCACATCTCACCGTGTTGCACTTGGTCCCACACACCACCTGCCGGTGGTTGAGCCACTGCGAGGCAAACACCTTGTTCAGTCGCCCCAGAGAGAACTCCCTCTCCTTAAGGATGCCAGGGAGCCTGCCTGCTGCAAAGCCCCGCAGGCTCCGCTGGAGCCGCAACTCATGCTGCTGTTGAGGTCTGAACTCCCGCCCCCGAAGGGCACACACCACCGAGTGCCGACTGCACCACCACTGCTGGGCGTGACGTGATGAAGAAGAAACACGGCTTCGCTTGTGTGCTGTCTGACACCAGCCCAGCTGGAGAAACAAAAAAAGTCAAGGGGGTAAATATTTTTGTATGGGAAAGGCATTTTGTCAAGTAGAGAAATACATATTTCACAATCAAAACCTAAGTCTTTCATAAAAACATGGGGAAAAGGTAGCCTACAATTAAATGAGTTGTATCAACAATAGCCTTTCTTGTCAAAGACAGCACTGAAATCTTTTGGAATATTGGTATCATACACTAGACAGGTATAAACCAGTAAACAAGGGAGAATAGCTGCATTTTAAAGACTCAGAAGTACAAAGCAGTGGCATTCCATAGTATGGTCTGGATAAACACAATTGAGCAATAGAGTGTAGAGAAAATGCATACATGTACAAAACTATCAAAAAAAATAGTAGAACACACACCCAAAGAGGTGCTAACAATGGACAGTGATAAAATATAGAAAAATAAACTATCATTCACTCCTTCTTACATTTGCTGTGACATTAATTCTGTTTCAGTGCTTTCATCAAATTTGGGCTATTTCTTTTTTCTAAAATGAAAACTTTGACTATTTTGTAACAGACAGTAGGCCATGCATGTCAGACATTCCCACCCCCTTAGGAAGCATTTTCAAAACTATGGAAAAAATAGAATGCACACCCAAAGAGGTGCAAACAGTTGGCAATGAGAAACTACAGAAAATTGTCACACTCCTCTTCCATTTGCTCTATTTCAACATAAAAAGCTTGACACCTAATGACAAATACCAATTACATTAATGTGCAACTCTTTTACAATCTTAGAGCACTGGTGGTTTCCATGTTGCACATTCAAATATTGGGGCTAATGTTTATCGTCACCTGAGGTTATGATGACCATGGTGAAAATACTCATGGAACCTATCTCCCCACTTGCAAAGGGCCTCAATTAAAAAAAAAAAAAAGGTCTTTGAACCATTCTGTCTAATTGTATCAAATCTTTTCCTTCTATGAATCGTATTGCCCCCCTTCACTATCCCAATCTCTCTGCTCTGAGCCATGGCCATCCACTGGGGGACTGTGGCCATTACTCATAGCTCACTGACCCTGATTCAAGAAGCCAACTGGGTCACAGGAGTATCAGAGATAGGGTAGGGTAGTCTGACCTTTGTGTGTGTGCGCGCACACATGCACTCACACACCTTCATTCACGGACACTATCAGGCTGGGTCAATGCATGCCCAGTGCACATGCACAATAGCATTGATACAAAATCTATGTCAAGCAGGCCAATGTTACTGGCTGACAATGACGGAAACTAGAGCCTATGGAGGGCACAGAATAAGAATATAATATTAGGTGCTGTCTGCAACATCACATGCCAGGAACACACACACCTGCTAAAAACTGCATACGCTTATAGACATATTAGACAGCCCAACTACATGGGAAACATGTATGTCCATCCATCCACTACACCTTCACCAGTGAGTGGCATGTGGCTAAGATTGATATGGGCACATGTGCTCAAGTTGACATGCTTGCCATTAGTCTGTGTAACAAGATCTCTGGGACTCACTTCATCTCAGTTCATAGTGTGCCCTTCAAAACTGATAATATATGCAAGTTTGGTCCTTTGGTTTCTCTTTCTTCTTTTGTTTTATTTGGAGAATTTTTAAGTAAACAACAAAAGCCAAAACATCATTACCACAACAGAAATGCCAATTGTCAACATGCTAAGATTGTATTTTCATTGTTAACGCTGGAACTGCCATTGTTGGAATCACATTGAAGAACTCACCAAATTGAACAAATCACAGTGAATGTCGGCAGAGGGGCACAGAGACATTCAGGGGTCCTTAAAGAGGTCCTACGACCTTCACCGCAGGATTAAGTAGACCCACAACTGTTTGCGTGGGTGTTCATTGGCAGAATTTGTTTTTGGGTGTCTGCATAAGTTGAGTTACTATGGCAATGAAGTTTCAGATCCTTTCAGGTCCATCTTCTTATGGCTACCATGTTGGCATTTCAAGATGTCACCCTTTTTATACATCTAGTCCTTTAGAAAATATGGAAACGGTGACTGACATCCAAACTGTAGATTTTAAGGTTTAGCAGATGTAGTACTCATAGAAAATAATGTTCCTTTGAATGTTCATACACAAACGGCCAATGAATCCACAACCTGCTTATTTTACATCTTGATAACATTACAAATATTCATATTGATTTTGTACTAGCTAGCTTTGGATGAGTTGTTTATATTCATAAATAATGGTATGACAGTCCTGGGGTATCAAAAGGCATCAGTGGTGCTAGCGGTTCTGTTTCTGGTAGTCTTAATTGATGTTTCTGTTAATATGATGGGGATGTTTCATTACTACAGGTGAATGACGGTGGACGGACA
Source organism: Hoplostethus atlanticus (assembly GCA_034670405.1). Classification (NCBI taxonomy): domain Eukaryota; kingdom Metazoa; phylum Chordata; class Actinopteri; order Trachichthyiformes; family Trachichthyidae; genus Hoplostethus; species Hoplostethus atlanticus. The sequence continues at coordinate 404,335 of JAXDDX010000142.1, read as the reverse complement.
GCAGGCTAGGCCCTGGCCATGTCTTGACATTGTTGTCATAGATCCAACAATATTTCTAAAATAAGATGTCACCTGAGATAATGTCGCCATGGAATTTCAGGTTAAAGTCAATGCATTTAATATCAGAAGGTAAGTCATATAGCATGCAGCTAATGTTACTAATATCTTTCTCAACTGAAATAGCAAGTACCCGTGCTTTTAAAAGAAAATGGGCCCGCGCGTGATATTATGAATTAATTGTATAAGCACGAGTCCAATGCTAATTAAGGATATTTGTTGACTCAAAGTTTAAAAAAAACATTAATTTCGAAAATGTAAGACTACGTTCAAAAACGGGTTAGTGGAACTGAAGGTAAGTTAGCTAAACTACCGTTTCATTTAGCAAGACTATTAGATGTCTGGAAAGGAGTTTTTAATTCGAATGATTACTAGTGTTCGGCTGTGACAGCCTGACAAACTGGCCGAAAAATGTTAATTGTCCATGTTGTCTGTTTCGAGTAAGGTTATATGACGCTGAATGCAAATAAATGATCGTGCTAACATCGTATGGTAGCCGCCGTTGTTAACTAGCTACCATCGGCTAACGTAACGGTAGCACGTTAGCAGCTGCGGACTTTCAAATACAAACACGGTGTATTATTATTTGAACGGGATCCGCATTAAGAAGGCTAATGTAACCCTGCTTGCTCGGGATAACTAATCGAGCTGATGAAATGTCATCAATTTTGCTACCAAAAAGGTAGCTCACCTTAACTTGGCTAGCCCGTTTACTTGCTAGCATGCTAACATATTTGGCCAGTTAATAAGACCGATGCACCCGCCGGTTTCCGCCTACCTGTTGTTGGTCCTTGGGCTCTCCTGCCTTCCTTTTCCTGCTAACTGTTTTTCTCGCCATAGTCTGACACACACAATTCCCTCACCCACATGGAGGGTAATAGTGACGCTGGATACTGGATCATATAATGGCGATTAGCTATTTTGTTCCTTAGCCCTCGCTGGCAGCGTCCGACGACGAAGAGGGCGATCACATAAAGGGAGAGGTTGACTAGTCAGCTAAGGTTAACGCTAAATGGCTATCGTTAGCTTGCCTTTCGGGCTCCCAACTGAAACTACACACTGGCCTTCTCGTTAATCGATTCGGTTTCGACAGAGGAGCTATAACGAGAAGCTCCCCTCTCCCCAATCTTTTCTCTTTTCCTTTTTTTCTTTCAAGAGTCGCGTCAGCAACGGTGAAAACATTGAGCAGCGCGCAGCCGCACTCAAATTAAACATCAACAAAACAAGGTCGTGGTCGTGCGCGAACACCGGCGTAAATGCGTGCTCGTTCACCACTCCACACGCCAATTGACGTCATACCAGTGGTCATGTCTTTGATTTTCTAGTAGCCACATTCCAACCATTGTGTAAAGTCAAATGAAATAAAGCAAACGTATATACTTCTCATTATTATAGATGCACGAAAAAAATATAATTTACTTTAAAACAAAGACAATATGGGTGGTTTACCAAAAGTGTCCACAATCTGCACTATGAGCACAAAGAGGTTAAGGAGGATAAATGGCTCAAGGGTGGATATCTGAAACCACAGAGATGTCTGGACACTACAAACGATCTTAGGTCAGATCCGATAACATATCCATCATTAGAATCATGTAACCTCATGATTTCATTTACTCTGCTCTCATTGTCAAGGGAAGCTTAGACTGACAAAATGAGGCTTCAGTTCTGTTGTAGCTTTTTTTCTGCTGACAGGGTCACATAATTGGACATTTCTAGTTGTCACTGACAATGCCTGAGAGGACAATCGTCTCTGCATTGTCCTTGTCAATTGAACAGCTAAGAAAAGCAACACCTTTGCTGTAGAGGATGACAGAGAAAAAGTTATACATCACCAACTTTGTGTTGCACATTTTAATCTATTGTATGACCTTAATTGTGAAATGGCCATCCTCAAACTAAAGTTAAAAAAATGCAACACTGGCAAAAATAAAGTCATGCCACTAAAAAGATATGTACATTTAATCACGTAGAACCCCCAAATGATTCAGGAGGAAATTGAACATTTCTTCAGCCACCTTTTAGGAGCCTGGGAAAGAATACTCACTCTTTTAATATTTAAGACAGCTAAAGGTTCATCTGATTCATTAGAGCCTAATGTTCCAATATGTGTATAACCGTGTTGAGAAGTGGATGTGATATATCGCAGCATGCTAGCTGACATTGGTTGCTAGTAGAAAACATCTTATGACTAAGACTTATGAAATTCGTAAATATATGAATGTGGTAGCTGGATTGAGCTGTGATACACTGCTCTCAGCTCTTGGTATAATTGTTTACTGATACAATTTAGTTTCTGATCTGCTGTGAGTGGGCTGTTCCAAGCCTGCAGTGTCAGCCATCCCATTAGTTTATCGGTGTTGAAATCAATAGCAAGTTCAGAAATAATTGATTAATGTTGGGAATTAGGGATCAGCCTAAGCATAGTGACAAGGTAGGTGTAGGCAGTTTTTAGTTGTATTTGGTGGTGAGGTTTGCTCACTGTTGAGCCTGCTGGAGGTGTCCTGGGCCTAAATCAATGACAAACATATGTGATGGGCGGAGACCACTTGATAACCCGTGACAGACCACACTGACACACTCCACCCTGTAGCATTTAGATTAGGTGTCTAGTGAATGGTACCTGTCTGATTTATGATTTATGACGGCGTAGCCTGATGTCCTCTATAGTCACCATTTGTGGCTTAGTGCATCATTCTTTCTGACATCTGAATTGGGCTTCTGAGTGAATGCTCACCCTGGAATATGGCACAAAGGATTATAATATAAAATCATGTGTATTGGCAAATATAAACCATGTCCAGAAACACTCCCTTGCATTTGATCCCCCAAACAACTTGGGGATAAAGTTACACTTCATCCGTATATAACTTGATCTTAACAGATGGGAAGGGGCATTCCAATGACATAGTAGTAATAATGGTGCAGAGTCCAGCACCTGGTATACTGCATTCACTTCAACTTTTTTGGCTTTGATTTCTTTAATCATCAGTGTCTGGTCAGATAGTAAACAAGGGATACCCTTTAGGACATCAGCTATGTTTTATGCGTGGTTGAAGGAAACTCCTTGCTTCAGTTATGTATTAAGATATGTTGCATGTTTATGTAACCGAAGCACACCCCTTTATCACAGTAAATTAAGAGGAAAGGCCCAGGCTATGAAACATATCATAACCAAGAGAAAACCACAGGCCTAACATGACACCTATCTGTCAAAGGTCTAAACCTGGCATGCAAGCCAACTGTCCTCACAATATAAACTACACCCATGCCCTGTTCTCAAGTACAGATTGGTTGTTGGAATGTTTACTTTGGACTGTAGGACAAGGCACTGGACCAGTTCTGAGCAAAGTGCCAGTTCTCCAAGTCACGTTTTGTGCTGTACTGAATTAACTTGAAACCCTTAATCTGCTACCATGCCTCTCACAATCCCTATCAATACCATGGAGCTCAAGATTATGGTAGTTGCTGCCATCTTTGCCCTGGGCAACTGGGCAGACATACTTTTCTCAAACACACGTATCATGGAATTTAGCAGATGCATTAACACACACTGGTAGACACTGGAGAAAACTTGTGTATAACAATTAAAACCAAGTGCCAACAATTAAATCCAAGAAATTGATTTTGACAGAAGGCTGTTTTTGACTTTCTGATTTTGACAAAGGGAAAGCTAAAAAAATAAAGTGAAGACAAACTCTCATTTCATATTATATATGAGGAAAGACCTTTAAAAATGTGAATAGGTCAACAAACCAAAGTCATGTTTGAATAAATTGTATGGCATGAAATCCAACAACTCTGAGACAATAAATGACAGTAATCACTGAAATCAAATATCTTTTTTTTCTAGTTCCCTCTACATTTCCAGCAAGGCTTGAAGACGATACCTTATCTCCCAACATTTACTGAGGCTGAAAGTGCCAGTCAACAGTCAAACAATATAAAATATCTCTATTGCACTGAAGTGTGGTTTCAAAACAACCTCCACTTAACATTTTGTACTTTTTCTCCACACTTTTCCAGTATATAAACAAAGCCCATGAGAATCAAAAATGTCACTTCTGCAAGTTTGCGTGTCATAGATTTGTACTTTAATCATATCAAACTCTTTATTTGTAAATGAAAGTGTCAGTGTACTATTTTAAATAAGTCAATAATCTATGAAACGTGTATGCGCCTGTGCAGTATTTGACACACCAGTGCCAGTGGGGTGTGTGTTGGGACATGTCTTAATATTTTCTGCAGAGGAACTTCCCCCATCTCTCTGCACTCTAGCAGTGCATTCCAGTGCAGTTTGAAGAGCCCACTAGGGCAGTAGTATCAGTTTTAAGTTTGGAATTAGAATGACTTTATGGATGATGCAGTTCATAAAACAGAAAGCAAAGAAAGGAATAAAAGCACAAAAACCATGAGTGGGAGAGTAGAATCAGACACCGCGCATCAGAGCAGAGAGGGCACTTCTTGGGAGTCAGTTCTCTGTCTTATGACGGTGCCCTTTTGCGTTTTTTAACTTCTGATGTTAGTTGGTTCAGTCTTAAGAGAGCCTCATCTGGGCCCACTATCTCCTCCACCATTTATTTACTAGGTCTGCACTGAGCAGTGGAAGATGGCAGCTTAGTTGGCTGGGAGTGTCAGTGTTCAAACTGTTCTTTCTGTGATGCTCTGAGAGACTGCCACAAGGGTCCTCCCACTTCGGTCCTGCCGCCCCACCCTACAAAGTGCTAGCCAATTAGTATGGCATCAAAACACCACAGCCCAATACTTCCAGTCTCTCCTTCCCAACTGTAACAGAACCAATTATTGAATTCCCTAGCAGTACCAAATCTGGAACCAGATCCCAGGACTTCTTACAGGAACCAACAGCATCAAGTATTATTACACTTTGATCCCCTACACTCTAGGCACACAGTCTTTAAGAAGTACTGAGACATAACAAGTTTTAGCACAGAGAGGGAAACATAAGTGTCTCCCAGCTGTCCCTTCCACAGCCAGGGCAAGGGCAGGGCATGGTGCGATAGGGTAGGCAGAAGGAAGGGGGCTGTGTTGGGTGGTAGCGGGAGGCAAGCACTGGACTGGGTGTCAGCTGGCTGGTTAGCTGGACTCAACTGGCTGCTGCACGAGCCATGAGGTCCTCTAGAGCCTTGTCCTGGTCATTGTTGTGGACCAGCAGCACCTCCTTAATGTCCTCCCGCTCAAAGCCCATCTCACCAAACCTTGTCATCAGCTCAAGGAACTGCAAGGCCTGCGGAAGATAAAAAAAAAAAGCCTAAGAAATAACTTCCTGCAACAATACTGACTAAAAATAATTGCCTGCCACTATCTGTAAATAATCACTGAAGTGATAATCTATATTCCGACATGGCTCGAAAAATTATGATATACCAAAATTAATTGAGGGACTAAGATTATTGGTAGGGTCTGCTTCTGATTCAAAACTTATACTAACACTGTGGTTGCCAAGTTTCCAATCAGTCATTTGACACATCAGCTGAAGTTGTGTTTTCTTTTGAAATACATGTTCTTGAGAGGTAGAGTTACCTAAATGTCTTGGCCAAATCATGTGTGGACAAACCTTTTCCTCTGAGCACTGGTACATCTCCAGACACTCCTCCACCGCACTGGCATCAAAACCCCGGTCACACAGACGTCCATGGACAAATAGATAGTCCAGTACCTTGGACACAGAATGAGTACATGTTTACGATGTGCCTGAATAGAACATCACATTATTATGTTGGCTTAAAATAGGCATTATGTTGAGGATAAATAAAACAGCATAACATGTATTTTGTTTGTATCACGAGAAAATGCTAGAAAGCTACAACCTAATAATGTGGATAGAAATTGCCTCATCCAGATGTTCGAAGACCTACAGTCCTAGAAGGACATAGTTTCTAATTGGCCTTGGCGACTGCCTGTGCCTGAAGTCGTGGGACTTAGTGCTGCCCAACACCAGTTTGTTTAAAACCAGCTGGTAAAAATAGCATCGGACATGTATCTGACCATAGATAACTACCATAGTCACCATAATCACATGGCCATGGCTGTACAGGTCACAGGGAACTGATCTATTACCATACTTTTGAGACAATGAAAATAGTGATCGGAATGCAATGCTTTTATTTTAATTTAATGCAATCTTTTACATGATTGTATTGCTTTAATGCTCCTCTATACACAAGCAGACAGAGACACAAACAGAATAGCTTCAATTTTAAGCACAGCAGACAACAAAGGTCTTAAGATTCCAGATTTCTGCGCCCTGGGATGAGAGGGCGTCCCACCTGCTCCATGTTCTGCCCTTGTCTCTGCATGGCCCGCAGGACCCCTTCATAAGAGTAGCCCATGCCCACAATAGTTTCCACACACTGACGCTCGCTGGGGGTCAGGCTGAGCAGAGCCCCTCCACACGGCAGACCAGCAGGCCCCGATCCTAGGTTGGCCTGGGGTACAAACACAAAATAGTGAACAGGGGTCTGAGATATTTTAGAACTTATCCCACTGTCATTTAGACATAAAAGTTTCCAATCAGTTAGGTATGGAGTATGTACTCTTATGCTCACCTGTTTTGTGGCCCCATTCTTGGTGTAGCTGGGTGGCTCTGGGGCAACGATGACCTGGGTCTTGGGTAGGGCCGGAGGGCTGCTGTTAGGTAGGTTCCGTTGGGGAACAGAGACGGGGACAGGGAGGGGGTCACAGTCGCCAGGATCTGACAGTTTGGGGAAGGTGAGCGAGCGGATGTTACAAGGGCCGATCGTCTGTGTCCAACCCCCTTCTCCCGGGATGCCCAGCTATGTCCATATCCAGCAAGGCAACAAGCCCGTTGGGTTTGTGGGAAAAGCCTGGTTTGGTCGTGAGGCTGGTGTTGGGAGGAGAGGGGCTGTTGCCACGTGAAGCTGACCCAAGCTGGGTGGCCTCTGGCGGGGATACAGAACAAAGAGGTTGGGGCTGTGGCTGGCTCTGGAGGATGTTCCGAAGCTCCTCCTTATCATCCAAAGTTTTGAGTTCCAGCTTGTCAAAAGGGTCCTCTTCCCGCTCAAAGTCAGCAAGGTTGAGGCTGTGTAGCTGAGGAGTGCTGGGCTGGGTTTTCCTGGGACCCAGGCTTGGAGCAGGCAGAGGGGTGAGGATGGCGTTATGGCTCAGTCCCGCCAAGACAGGGTTCAATGCTGGGGGTGGAGGGTCCTGGTCCTCTGCAGCCGACCGAGGTCTCTTCCCTCCACCAACATCAATGTCCTGGGCCAGGCGCTCCCTGCTCTCTGCCTCCTGCCTGCCTGCTGCTGCTGCCTCTTCTGCTCTTGCCTCTGCTGCCCGAGCCTCTGCCAGTTCCATCCCCCAGCGCACACTCCGCCTCTCCAGGGAGAAGTCATACTGTCAAGGCAATGGTAGAGGAAAGACAGGCAAAGGGAGTAGGTAGAGCAAAGGAACAAATGAGAATTTCCATGAGTGTTACAGCCACATGACAACAAAAATGTAACTCCAGTCACTCAGAAATATATGGCTAAATCACTCCAAGGTGAAAAGTCACAGGAACTGTTAAAGGGAATAAACTCAAGATTGATCAGTCATTGTAATATCTCTAGGTATGTCCATATGAAGTAGCTAGTAACAATAAAGCTATTCAATACCAAAGTATCACTCCTATCATGGAGTCTATAGTGACTATGGCCCCTTTCTCTAGACCAGACTAACCTGCATGTCAGCCAGCACAGAGCCACAGTCTGGCAGGCAGAAGCCGACAGGAAATCCCACTTTGGCCGGGCAGCGGAACTTATCGTTGATCTTGAAGGGAACATCATCAAGGTAGCTGATGGGTCCTGTAGGAAAAAGAAAAACTCAAGGTGAGGGTAAGATAGAGGAACAGGCACTTTATAACATTGTGTCAACATCAAACAAACTTAACTTATGCAATAACCCTTACTGTAATCATAAGTATCATTAAACCTTGAAAAATCACTAAATGTCACATGAAACATCACGTTGTAGTCAGTGAAAAAGTGCAGTGAAAGACAGACCCTCACCATTGTTGTGGGTATCTGATCCAGACTTCCTCGAAGCCATTTAGAAACTCTGAAAATAGACATACAGGTACACACAAGCCAGGAATGAGTAGGGAAACTATTCAACGCTATAGAACAAGCAATACAGTGGGATCCTGTGCATCCAGGACCAATCTTTAATAAACCAATGACTGAGCATCTTATGTATTAAGATAATCAAGCTCCCTCTATCAGTGGTAGCTTTACTAAGACCTAATGTCAATATGAAGTGCCAAAGAGGGCTACGGTTTTTACAAAAAAAAAGATTTTTTTATAAAGAGTTGAGAATTGAGCATACTACAAGTCTTAAAAACCCACCATGTGGTGCAAAATGATGATACTGACCCAAGATGGAATTTTCTTGTCATGCCACATGGCAAGAGCTTTTAAATTTTGATGTAGTTTTGTCTGACATGGCAGCTTCTGAGATTACGTCTCCCTCTGAGCTCTAGAACTGGTCCAATTCAGTAGAGACATTCTTTGCCTCAGTCAACTCATAAGGGCCCCATTTATTTATCAAAAGCATACAAGCAATGATACTTTACCAAAGGACCATGTGTACAATGCAGCATCGCAAATCTTCCTCTCTAGTTATTTTCTATGCCATTAACTTTGCTCATTTCACAGTGTGAAGTCACATTTTGTCATGCCATAACGCCGCATTATCAACACAGAGAAGTCACTATCCCCTGTTTCAAGGATGACTGCTTTGGTCTGCGGTGTGCCTGCGTAGTCCCATGTTCAATGGGAAAACAGCTTCTGCTGTGGCTAATTTGTCTCCTATAAGCCATTCGAATTGCAAGGTGCTGAAATATTTGCCTAAATTGATGGTAAACTGTTTTCAATAGTTTAGCCATTATTAACACTTATTAAGAATTATATATTTGCCTTGACTGGGTTCATATGCACAGCTGGCTACCCTACAAATACAGCTTCATTTAGCCCCATAGCCTACTGCTGTTGGGGGAATGAGGTTATACGCAATACACATACATAAGTCTGCAATAGCCAGCAATCTGCTGAAAACTTAATAGTATCACTTATAAAGCCACAGGTTTTCTAAGGAAGTAACCCAACTGTGCAATAAAACATACAATGTGGAAAAATGTAACCTACTGGCAAAAACTTATACTACATTAACTTCTGCACTATAAAAATCCAAGAGTTGAGTTAAGTGAACAGCATATCAGTCACGTGATTACCTGTCCATTGCATTGGCGGCAATAATTAATACATTGAACTGATCATGTGAGGCTGTGTGCCATGAGTCTAATTTACCTGGCTTTAGTTTAATTTTACTGGCTAGTAAGCTAATAGTAGTTAACGTTACATAATATCCCGGCTCTATAACGTTAGATTCCCATAACTGTCTCTGTAGTTGTTACAACAATTTACAATACAGTTAGTATTGAAATGTAAAGACAACATTAACATCCTGTATCCGGGCGACACAGGAGGCAGTAAGTTATCTTAACCGCTGTTAACTCATTTTACTTATGCTACCAACAGGGTTACAAATAACTTATTGTGCATCACATTGAAAGGACAGTTAAAGATATGCAAGTAAAATGCGAAGAACAGATAACATTAGACACGTAACATCGCCAGCCATCGCAGCGTAGCAAGCAAAATTAGTTAACGTTAGCTACTATTCGTTAAGGTCTGCGTTAATCGGCAACAAGCTAAGCTACAACTGTCTTACTCTTAGCTACACATGCTAATTAACAAACATACAGTGGTATTAGTCGGTGATGTTAGATTAATGTCTAATCAATTAATTAGTTTACTGACGACCACCATGAGCCGCTGGGTAGTTTCAGGAAAAAAGCTAACGTTAAATGCTAAATACAATAGCGTCGCGGCTGGCCTGGCTGTATGGGACTGGATAGACTGTTGTGACTCGCAGTCTCTCTGCTGCCACCGCCCCTGGAAAAAAAATGACATCTTAGCAAATGCGTCTTTTACCTATATCGGCTCCGTCTTGTTCTTTCAAAATCCTTATAGTGTATTGACTAGATGATACGTTGGTTCAAACTGTTCTACGAATGAGTTTTATTTATATTGAAATCTCTTTCCTGCTTCATCGTGGGACGCCATCTTGATTTGTCAACCTCCCTTCTTCGGGTTCCTGTCTGACGTCACCCTGTCACGTAATTGGCTTCTCAAGCGTGACATAATTTTTCAGGCCACATAAGGCATTCCGGATCCCGCCCCCTTCCAGTCTAATGTGAAAATTAAAAGGGGTGTACAATAAATTCCTTCAACTACGTCCAGTGCTAATATTTATATATTTTTCCTCTGTTATGCGTTTCTTAACTTATGTATAACTGTTGTGTATAACTGTATATATACTGTGTATACCTGTATAACTGTTATAACAAAGTGTGCATAATTGATTCAGAGAATCAGTTGCTTCATTTTCTTCATCAGTTGCCAATATTTGTTACAGTTGGCTATTGGGGTGGTGCAGTGGTACTGATTCTTGTTGCCCTGACAAAAATACAACCAAGGTAATATGGCCCTTTTTCAAACTTATTTAACTAGGTTAGTACATTCTTATTTATAGTAATGTAGGGGAGCAGTTGAATGAGTGAGTGAGGGTTACACACACATACTCACACCAGCCTCATATTGTTGGTCACTGAACATTTACAAAGGGACAGTTGTGAGGAGCCTTGCTCGGGACATGTTGACAGTATTGGTGTTGAGGCATGGGAGAAGAAGAGTTTGTTGCTGGGCAATGCTTGTTTAGATATAGATACTTTATTTGTTTGATGCTCTGGTTGGTTCAGTAACAAATTCTTTCTCCTCTCCTCTAGTCCTGACCTTAACCCTATTGAAATGTTGTGGCATGTCCTGAAACAAGCCATTCATGCAAGACATCACAAAAATGTCAATGAACTGAAACAATTCTGTAAGGAGGAATGGTCCAAAATACTGTACACTCTCAAAATGATTTGCAACATATATGTGATGCATTAACTTATTATATTGTATTTAATGTTGTACTGCAAAGTAACATAAATAAACAGATGTGTTGAAAAAATCAAACATCAAAAAACAAAATAAATTATTTCTTATAGGCCATGATGTGTATAGCCCAGCTGATATTTGTTTACAAACCCCCTAGAACCCTTAGCTACATAGTTACACAGACCCACATAGTTTTGTTATATCTATTTTACTGTAGATCAGTAAGTGCTATTTCCATTATTAGGGAATGCACATAATCTCAGACCCCATGACAAAACTCTGCAAGAGCAGACATTTCCTCCTCCATATTCAATTGGTGCCTGAGGGTTAGAGGAATGTCTCTGTTTGGGACTGTATAGTGTGAAGTGTTATCTCCTCTTTGGTTGGGACATTTCTACTTGAAAGGCTCCCTATAGTTGTCTTTAATTAAGCTGCCATTGTCACACTATCAAGGGGACTACTTTTATGAGTGCAATAGGGTCACAATTGTATTGCAAAACACTATTATTTATTTCACAATGGCAATAGTAAGATAAACATAATGATGCAATCAAGTAAGTAGCTGATGACGATGAAGAATAACCCACTCAGATGAGCCGTTCATGCTTATACTGTTATCATGATTGATTCTGACAAACTATATGTGAAAACAGCAAATGTCACCTATTTATCCCATTTTTTCCCTAAACTCTCCATTTCAAAAAAAGTATTACTAGAGTAACAATTCTAGGCCTACCCTGGTTTGAATCTCATCAAAGACCCTTTACAATGAAACATAGCTAGATATAACAATTAGTAAAAACAAGTGAAATTCACAAGTTACTTTGCAACTCCACTCCAACTGACCATACAGGTCATATAGGCCTAGTATCCCTGAATATTTAAGATCATGATTAAACTATAATTGGAGTCAGGACAGGCCAGTAAAAATAAAGAGAATGATCATAAAATCATAGTTTAATTTTTATACTAGTTAAAATGCACAAATCATAAAAACGTATGAAAACATAGAGAGGAAAACCAATTCAAACTGTGCAGGTGAAAGCAAAAATAGTTAAAATGACAAAGAATAACACAACTATTGTACCACCTCTTGATCAAAACTCAGCAAGGAGATGGTACAAAAACCTGATGCTAATAAATGTTGGGTGAGTGTGGTTCTGAAAGGGAGTGTGTGCATATACGTTAAAAGAGGGAGATAATGTGTGTGTGTGTGTGTGTGTGTGTGTGCGCGCGCGCCCGCTCGTGTTGAACGACATACATATCACAATGTTGTAAAACGAGTTACGATATGGGGCACACACACAGCAGTTTTGGTCAAGTCCACTTGCCTTAGGAAAAGGGAAGAAAAGAGAGATTAGGCGAGTGTTGTGAGTTGCTGTTGTCGTACCTGTATGAATGGGGAAGTTAAAGTTAAAGTTCCCTAAAAGCCTATTCCTGACTCCCGTGGTTTTCTGTCCAGCGGCACAACAGAAACGATTGAGAGGGAAGCTATGGTACATCACCTGCAGTCGATAACGTAATGATATAGTGTTATAACTTCAATATTACCAGTTGTAACAAACAATTGTTACGATGTTAAGGACGAACTAATGCCGCAATCCATTGCAAGTCGGAAGTCGATAGTTCCGAGTCGGTATTCGCGATTTCTGCCTCCGATGATTTCTTTTTTTTTTTTAGATCCGCGAGTGCGCGCACGTCACGTCCACATCCGTACGTCGTTGCGTTTTGCAGACACGCGCAATGATAGCCGGAAGCATCGATGGGAGGAAAATAAAAATCGATTAAATTCACTGTGATTCGCGAGTGTAAACCTCTCATTGACTGTCCTTTTTGCGACCATAAACTCGAATATTGGCAGCTTTTTACATTGCCAACGCGATGGAGAGGACGGTGTAAAGCAGAAAAGCTGCTCCATTTTAACGAACTTCCTCGGTAGGGGTTTAGCTGACGTGTGGAGAAGTTGAGACTGCCAGAGAGCAGATAAACAAACATAAACAAGCAGGGATCAGCTGAACGCCTGTCCGAACCGAACCAGCAGGACGGAGAAATGTCAGGGAGAGCAAGTTTCCTCTTTTGATCCCAAGAATGATCTGCGGGATATCGTGACTTACATTGATATTAGCTCCATGTCAACTGTCAACATTGGCACACAAAGAATTTGGGAAACACAACACGAGGACCAGCCTTAGGCATTAGCAGAAAATTCACTGCTGCTGTCACTGTCTCTTCCAAGCTATAGCCAGGCTAGCATGGACAACCAATGAGTTTGCCTTGAATTTTTCAACTGTAACGAAACGAATATATATTAAAGTGCCAGGAGATAGAGGTAATCACTTTCCATTAACTTTGCTTTTCCCCCCATAAAGGGCCTGCATACTAAGCCACTGATTTTGCTAGCTGGTAGGCCACATATCCTTTGCCTTTGAATTGTTTATATTGTTGTCATTTCATGAGCAGGGCTGTTATCCATTTAGGTTTGATGTTTTGTCTTAGATTGTTCTAGAAAAACTGTTGTCTAGGGTAACATTTTAGCTACCAGCTTTTATGCATTTGCTGCAGACTGCTTTACTAATCAACACTAACTCTGAAATTTAGATTGACTCCTGCCAAAATAATGAAGGCCAAATATTATTTTGTTCTCTTTCCACTTTACAATTTCCCTCCACCTTTCACCTATCTGTGGTCATTGGTGTCAGAAGTGGGATTAGCATGGCCCACCAGGCAACCCCCAGTTCCCAGAAGGCCCTGATGATGGAGCTGAAGTCTCTGCAGGAGCAGCCTGTGGAGGGCTTCCGCATCACCCTGGTGGAGGAGTCTGACCTTTACAATTGGGAGGTGGCCATCTTTGGACCCCCAAACACACTCTACGAGGGAGGCTACTTTAAGGTGAGGCAAAACCTGATGAAGGGCAGAGAATGATTGATTGAAAATGCTCAAAGGGGAGCACTGCAGTGAGAGACATTCATCTATCTCATTTAAGATCTGGGTAATAGATGGGTGTGCTCTCTTAAGCTCTGCTTGATCCAAATTCTGACCTTTGCAACAGCAGTCCCAAAAGCAGTGTCCTGAGTAAGTCTTGAAAAGTAGGGTGCAGGGGTGATCCCTACTATTTGGAAAACAGCCAAGCAATTCTTTGAACCCTAAATGTCAAGACAAGAAGAGTCTCATTTGAATTACTTTTACACTTTTAAATCTAGAATTTTGGTAATCCCTAACCCATCTCACATACATGGCTCATCTCTGCTGGCCTTTGAGGATTTTTTTCATCTTAATTTCTTATCAGGCAGCTGCCTTTCTTTTCTTTCTTTTCAGTCTCTCTCCTCTCTCTCTCTCTCTCCCTCCCTTCTCCTTGTCCAGCCTTCTTCCCCTTGCTGTATGATGGTTGTGCTTCAGATGACTATTTTTAGCTGTGGATAGATATAAATGGCACCTCAGCAGAGAGAGAGACCAAGAGAGAAGGGCATGATGAGACTAGTCTCTTTTCTTCTCTTGTGTTACTTATATAGTAAAGCTTGTTCTCCGTAGTGCTATCTGTACAGTGAGAGCTCGCATTCAAGTCAGGACAATGCAGGTGAGGCTATAGCCTTCCAGGTAGTTGTAGAGGAGGTGTTGCCAAAATGCAGCTGACCAGGGATGATTACATTATGCTTAAGCATCATGATGACATCACTAAATACAATTTTAATGCCTGCTTGTTGATTCTTGTATCCTATGGAGAGGAATACTGTGACTGTCAATCTTGGTCGCTGTTACAGATAGCTGAACTTTACATAAATGATGTATGGAAGGATTTGCTAGTGGAATGTGGAGTGAGAAAATGATCTGCCTAAGAAAGTTTGCCTGTGGTGCAGTGGGTTAAAGCACATGCCATGTAATCACAACATCATGTGTTTGAGTTGGGTTCATAACGTTTTGGTGCGTATCTCCTCATTTCATGTCTGTTTCTGGAAAGTAGAGCATTAATAAAGCAAATAAATTGCCAAAAATTGTCTTACAAAAAGAAGCCCCAAGGTCTTCCATACCCAGGCCTGTGTTGTGTATATACCGAGCCACCCAGCGCTATTCTAGGATGGCAGGTGATATATATTGAAGAGTGAAACTAATGCCAGTGTCATGAAGTCTTTCCAGTTGATGACCTGAGGCTGGGGTAAACTAGTGGCTAGTTGTGGAGTGGCAATAGTCATAGATAGATAGATAGATAGATAGATAGATAGATAGATGGCTTTTTATCACTATACAATAAATAAGTTTAAGGATAAAGGTTGTATAAAAAAATATACGGTAGTGCAAGAAATTATAGCTTAGTGCAATACAGTTGTGCAATTTTGCAATTTGGTCGAGGTAGGTGTGTGTATGTGTGTGTGTGTATGTGTGTGTGTGGCAAGGGCAGTTCTGAGTAGGTTCTGGGTGTAGGTGTGTGTGGGGGGGGGGGGGGGGTTCAAGAAGAAAGCAGCAGGCTCAGGGGTTGACGTTGGAGGTAGTGTTGTACAGCCGGCTGCTGGCACAAAAGAGTGCTTGAAGCGCTCCCTTGTGCACTTAGGTTGGATGAGACGGTGGCTGAAGGAGCTTCTCAGCCCGTTCATGTCATCATAGAGGGGGTGGGATGGGTTCTCCAAGATGGATCTGATTTTAGACCTCATCCTCCACTCAGCCACCTCCTCCAGGCTGTCCAGGCTCTCTCCCACGACCGAGCCAGCTTTCTTGACCAGTTTATTAATCCTGTTGGCATCCTTTGCCTTGATGCCACCTCCCCAACATACAACAGCAAAGAAGAGTGCACTGGCCACCACAGTCTGGTAGAACATGCGGAGCAGCCTGTTGCACACGTTGAATGATCTGAGCCTCCTCAGGAAGTACAGTCTGCTCTGACCTCTCCTGTAGAGGGCATCAGTGTTGTCTGACCAGTCCAGTTTATTGTTGAGGTGCACCCCCAGGAACTTGTAAGATTTCACCACCTCCACCTCCTTACCCTGGAGGATGACAGGTGGTGGGCGCTTCTTGTTCCAAGTGGAAGCAGACCAGTGAGAGCTGGGGTAGTGGTGCACACACACAGCTCTCACACCCAAGATTACTTTCACTCTAATAGTCAATTTGGAAAGAAGCCACAGAAGTAGAAGCACCTCTTAATTATTTCCTAGCTCTATTAACAATGTTTTCCCCCTTACTGATAGCAAGGCATGTGTACACACATCTAATGCTAATGTGCCAAATATCAATGTCAATCATTTTATAGTCTGATTATTGGTTAGGGTTGACTGTATATATGTATATATGTCTCTGTCCTAAGCAGGCTCTTTCAAGAGAAAGAGTACAGGAAGCTATTTTGTTGTTGCAGACTAGTCAGTCAAGAAAATGTTGATTTTTACAGGAACATTGTCATTTTTGCATTCAGGGTTGCTGACTTTAAATTATTTACAATACCAATTTGTCATGGTGCTCCAGTTTGGAGCCAATATGACTAGAAAAAACAATAATTCAACTTCATCCTTACCTTAAAGCAGCTGTTAACAACCTTTTTGGCTCATAAACCATAAAATGAAAGTGATGCCAATTTACATCTCTCTGCAACTGCAAAATGCTGTTTTACTTCATTTATTGTTTGTTGAAGGATTAAGATATGAATTTATTTCACCACAGAAAAGTAGTTTATTTGTATATTAGAAATTTTCACTTTCCAGAAATCAACCCAAACCCCCTAAAAAATCATCTCACATCTCCCTTGGGGCTCTCTACCCTCAATTTGAGACTCGCTGATTATAAGGACCTTAACTTAGCATGAGGGAAGTTGAGCTGCTAGGCTGTCTATAAATATGCATTGACTACCAATCTCTGTTTTTTCCCCCAGGCTCACATCAAGTTCCCAATTGACTACCCCTACTCCCCACCAACCTTCCGCTTTCTCACCAAAATGTGGCACCCCAATATCTATGAGGTAACACATTTTTGTATTTGTTTGAATAAAGCCAAACCCCAATGGTCTCCACAGCATGTAAAATTGGATTATTTTATTTTTTTATTTTTTTAACTTAGCATCTGCCTGTGTCATTAAATATGACACGTGTGTCATTAATGCTGGTTTCATTTTCCTTTCATAGCCATTATCAGGCCCAATTTGGTGTCTATATTTCTTAAAATCTAGCTTGGTATGCTTTCATGAACAATGTTATACAGTGTAATGTTTTTCCATTTGTTCAATCGCCTGCTCATTTGAAAGCAATATTACCAAGCTACCTTGCCTCATAGCTAGGCTAAAGGACACATGCACAGTTGAGGGCTGTGTCTGTATGAGTTTGTTTGACTGTCAGTGGCGGTCTCTCCCTTCAGAACGGAGATGTGTGCATCTCCATCCTGCACCCGCCTGTTGATGACCCCCAGAGTGGGGAGCTGCCCTCCGAGAGGTGGAACCCCACACAGAACGTCAGGTAATCTCCGCCACACACATTTCCCTCTGTATGCAATTTGTATTAAATCCACTCAACAACATAGACATGCTCCCTTTTGGTAGCTTATTTTATTATTGTGTTTTATCACAAGGCCTGATCGTGCCCAGTGATGGTGTACTGTACTTCATACTATCATAGTGTACTTCCTGTCTCAATAAAGAGTAAAAGCTACAGGGAGTGGACTGCCCACGCTCCTTTAAAAAAAAAAAGGACAAATAAACAAAAATGTGACAAGTTTTAGTTGCAGAACTGAAAATCAAGAATTGTGCAAAATTAACAGTTCACTTTTAGCATACCTGTGTTTTTTGTTATATCTATTGTTATCCTAAGGAACATGAAAATGTTGCAGAGTTGCGTTCACAGTTGCCTTGCGCTACGTTCAGTTAAAATGTATCATGTCAGCAAGATAGTTTTTGCTCTCCTGGACTAGAGGTAAAGTGCTGAGTGTGTTTGAAAACCTGAGCAGATTGGCTGTAGCATGTAATGGATCCACATGGGGAAAGAGGTGAGGTAACACCTCTGATATGGCTGGCATGAGGCCTTACTACAGTTTCAGAACGCCAATGTAGAGCTGGTCTGTATGCAGGGTACCCCCAGGATTCTCCAAGTTAAATTTAAGACCTTTTTAATACCACTTAGAATGAAATTTAATGCCAACTTCACGGCCATACTGGCAAAAGTATGAAGGATATAATGGAAAATCAGTATGGATTTTAAGCCCTAGAAAATAATTATTTACCAAGTACTTGAATTTAATAAAACATGTTATTATAATACTCACATTAATATTTAATACACAATAGCTTTGTGAGCGCCCTTCACATGATCAGCGACAAAAATGCTCAGCGCTGGCATTCATTTCCTATTTGGCAAGCGTCGCCGCCGCCGCCCCCGGCGTTCTGCGCCCTGGGCACAGACACTGGGAGAGCCCCCTGGCGCTGCGCTCAAAGTTCAACTATATTCAACTTTGACCTTCGCGACACGCAACCAATCACTGGAATCTAATAGCTCTTAGTTTGCTATTCATTAGTGATCGGGTTAGAGATAGAGAGCAGTGGGAAAGAGAGGCGTTTGATATCATAGCCGCGAAATTAAAAAAAATATATAGAAGAGAAACTTGTTTTATGTGTGTCGGAGCATCCCGAATTATACAACATGACCTTAAATCATACCATGATCTGACTAAAAAGTCTGTATCATGGAATGATGTCGGTTTACAGATGAGACTACCAGGTTGGTTGACAGCTTAGTACAGGTCGTATATGCAGCCAGTCTATATTCACTTCTATGGCTGTGCTAGTATGATCATTGGCGATGTGGTTAGCTACGGTCACCGGCTGATGCAGGTGACGCTGATCACGTGAAGGAGTCTCGTCCAACCTGATGTTGATGCCGACGCTTTGCGCGGATCATGTGAAAGCCCCTTAAAACGACACTTGCCCATTCTGAGGCGACGAGCTAGCTTGTTAGCAGCACACTCCACGGTCAAGAGCATAGACATACAGTATATATATGTCTATGGTCAAGAGCGTCAATACACTGACGTAAACATTACCTGTACTGTCGTAATGTCCAAGCCACACCAAACAGAGTAAATTGTAACGTTACACACAAAACATGTTATACATTTGACAGTTATTCATGACGTTACGGTATTTATTTGATCCTACGAAAGGACAAGAAAAAAATGTAAGACCTTTACAAACGAAATTCAATACTTTGTAAACGAAATTCAATACTTTTAAGGCCTTATTTTGAGAATATTAAATTCAATGCTTTTTTAATACTTTTAAGACCCCGTGGGTACCCTTGTGTATGGTGACAAAAGGTTTATCTGTTATAGGAGTAGGAGCATATTCATTTTGTGTGTGTGTGTGTGTGTGTGTTTACATGTGTGTGCAGGACCATCTTGCTGAGTGTAATCTCTCTGCTCAATGAGCCCAACACTTTCTCCCCGGCCAACGTGGACGCCTCCGTCATGTTCCGCAAATGGAGAGACAGTAAGGGCAAGGACAAGGAGTATGCAGAGATTATCAGGTAATACACGCGTATTCCCTTGACAGACACAGGCACACACTGAGTCAAAACACTGACATTTGTGTTTCCACCTGAAGAGCTGCTCCCTGAGAAGGGGAGGACACGAATTTATCTGTGCAGGGTGTAGGGCATAGGAGTTCTCATCCTCATCTAGCTGGTGGTATTTGAGTGATTGGGGGTGGCGTACCACCTGACTGAGAGCTGCCCTGATTGGTTGGTTCATTCAGATTTTTTAGAGACTAAGAATTTTACATACTGACGGCAAAGAACATGTATTCATCAAATGTTATTGATGTTATTTTTATGCATTCTATAAAAATGTTTTGTTTTTTTTACTTTGAAATTATAGTACTATAATACTATAAACTATAAATTATAATACTAGCTTTTCCTATCTGCCCACAGGAAGCAGGTGCTGTCCACAGCGGCAGAGGCTGAGCGCGACGGTGTCAAGGTCCCCACTACGTTGGCAGAGTACTGCGTCCAGACCAGGGTTCCCTCCCAGGACAGCAGTTCAGACCTGCTTTATGACGACCTCTATGACGACGACATGGAGGAGGAGGACGAGGAGGAGGATGAGAGTGAGATGGAGTCCGGAGGTGAGGCCGGGGGGATCGGCACCGGGGAAGATGGTGGAACGTCCACCAGACACTACGATAACCAGGACGACTCTGGCAACGAAGACTCATGATGATCTGGATGACCTTTAGCCCCCCACCCTCCTTTTATGTGTACTGAAAGTGTCTATGTGTGCGTGTGTGCATGTGTGTGCGTGTGCGTGTGCGCGTGCGTGTATGTGTGTGTGCGCGGATACACGTAGCTGGCCAGCTGTTTGTCTGGTTAGTCCATTTCTGATTGTATGGTTTTATGTTCACGACTGTCTCTGTCCACCCTGTCCTTTCCTACCTGGTTGACCTTCTGTCTCCCTTTTTTTTTTCCTTTACTGGGACAGCTCTGGCAGTCTGGCTAATGGACAGTTTGTGTTTTGGCTCATTTACCAGCTGGCTAGCTTGTACTTTCACTGTCTGTCTCACAGATTTGTCCCTTCCCCTTGTCAATCAGTCTGTCAGTTTGTCCCTGCCAGAATATCTCTGTCCCTCTCATCTGTCTGTCTGTTCGACTTTGATGCAATCAACTTAAACCTGCAAACATAGACTCTGTCCTGATGCACCCCGACACCACCTGCCTGGACCCACCTCTAGTAGTGTCCCTCAGATCTGAACTATGCCCCCTCCCGTCATCATCCCCAATAAAATCATATGGTTGGGGTGAGCAAGGTGAAGAACTTTTCTCGCACAGGCACTAGTGTCCTACCATCTTGTCCTACATCTCTCTCTGCCTCTTAAACCTCAGGGCCTCCACAGACTTTCACCAAGAGAGAAAACAGTCAAAGAGAAACTTATTAACACACAAACTGCTCCTCACCTCCACCTCCTTTTCTTACTTTGTGTCTCCATGGGTGTTATAAGAGGGCAGAGAGTGAACTGAAAGTCTCCAATTCCCACCGCCAGCTCGTTTATACGTGACTAAGTTCCTCTTGATCTTGAAGAGGGTCCTTTTTTAGTTGTTTCCTTCTTGGTAGGCTAGAGTCAAAACAAAAAAAAATAAAAAATCTAAACACATCTATAGGGACTTTCTCCTTAAGCCGTTGCTCACTTTATGTTGCCATGGATGTGAGGATGTGTTACGTTTTGAGCCATGACTCCCAACTTAAGCTTAAATGCAACTTAGTGACAATTGGATGTTGTTACTGTGCCACACCACACTGAGTATGTTTATTGAGAGGGTCAAAAGTGACATGCAACTTAGCTATACATTTGAATGAATGTGATTGCCTGTTATGTGTGTGTGCGTGTATATTTACATTTACTATTCATCTGTTGATCACAACATAAGGCTTTTCTCTTTCATGTTTCTGTGGAGTTGGTGCAGATTGAGTGAGTTGCCAACTGACCTAGTGGACTTTGCCCAGTTGACACAAGGTGTTTGCGTTGTGTTCTAGTGCAATTTTGTTAGGGCTGGATTGGCTGAGGATTTGTCTGATTGGAAAAAAAAAAAAAAAAAAGAGAACACCTTTTGAGTATTTGTCTTAAACATTATGACATACAGCGCGTCCTGGTGGCTCAGTGGTCTAAGGCGCATACAACATAACCGTGATGTCCTGAAAAATTCAAATCTGGCCCGGGACCTATGTCGCATGTCATCCCTCCTCTCTCACCTGATCTTTCCTGTCTCTACTGACTGTCAAATAAAGGCAAAATGGCAAAAAAATTATCTTTAAAAAAACAACATACATCACATTGAACAGCGTAATGTGACTAATATTAGTTCTGAGACATCATCCTTACAAAGTAAGCCATGATCTGTTCATAAACTATCCGTTTCGACCTGTGTGTTATGGTTGTGGGTATGTATGTGTTTCACCCTATTCACCAGTTCAGCAAAACAGAGCACTGGGTGTACCTTTTATTAAAATGGATGGATTTTATGCCAAGGAAATTCAGTTGTACAGCCTGACACCCTTTTTCTTTTTTTTTTAACTATGGAGCAATGGACGCATGTGGAGGATTTTCTCCCGGTTTGAATAAACTCTCTAAGAGATATACGACTCATTGACCTGACTGAGGCCAAAGGAGTGAAACTCTTTCACCCTGCCCTTTGCTTTTAGAGACCTCACAGGGACTGGGATCTGCTGAGGTGAGAGACTATGGACAAGGAGAAATCCACTCTTGAACCGGACCTTTAATGGACATGATGTCATTGTACCACAAGAAGTGGATGGATGTCAGAGATTCTGAGGTCCTTTCTTGATGTGGCCTCCCCTTCTTTCTGCCCATCCTTCACATCATAGTAAAGATGTTCAGTCATAGTAGCGAATGGAATGGCTAGCATTTCAAACGTATTGCCAGTATTAAAAGCGTTTTTCCCTCCTGTCACGTTCGAAAGACTGAACCAGCATTAGTCTTTTTGTTATGGAGTCAAGCTTGGGCTTAGTCTAACCCTTATGAAAGCGATGAAATGACCAGCGCAAATCAGAGCCATTCTAACTTGGAATCCCCCAGTTTTTTACTGATGATGTATGCCTTGTTTTCATAAGTGCAGATGAAGGGGAGAAGCTAAGGAGGCCTTCTGAGGGAAGAGAGCCACCCACAGAGTATCTCTGAGGGATGAGGAGATTCTCAAACTCAAGCTAAAGAAATGACTTGCTACAAAGGACCACGGTCCAAGCTGTTGAGATGTTATTACATACGCATTGTTCCTGGCAAGGACCGTAATGGATTCATTTAGTTCATTTAATCCGTGTGTGTGTGAGTGTGTATTTTTGAAGTGTACACCAACATTGTGAGGCCCTCTCGAGGCTATCACGCGGATACACACTTAGCGGACTGAAAACTGATCCGTTTGTGTCCACAATGCTACCTGTGTCCACACCTATTGATGTTAATGCTATCCTTGTTGGTTTCTCGTTTGATTAATTTCATTTTTTCTTCATTTTGTGTTTGTGAGGATGCAAATGTCACTCATATAAAGTTTCTGTTGTAAAAATACATTGTTGGGTTTGTTTGTGATTTAGCTTTGATATTTGTTGCTAAGCCCACGTGCCAACTGAGGCGATCTACCGTAGCAATTCCAAAACTTTTTGTACCTATTTTGCGGTATAAATGACGAATTTGTGCAAATAGAGCCCAGGTTTAAAAATACTGGAATTCCCCTTTAAGCTTTACATTGAACTGTAATACACTATTCATCCCTGGAACTTCCCTAGAACTTTTACAGCTCAAGAAACCATCCCCTGATTTCATTGTAATACATAATTGTGCAATTTAAAAAAACTCTTTAAAAAAAGTTTCTGTGGTAATCCACAATTATAGGTTAGTGATTTGTTTTTATTTCTCTGGGTGATTTAGCAGCTACCAAGATGCACAGCCAGTCTTAAAAGCCTGTTGTGAGCTGGTACTTTTAATCTTTCATTATTGGGAGAAGAGCTCTTTGTGTTCTCCCAGGCATGAAATTAATAACTGTTTCAAGGATGCCCATCAGGGATGTCTTAAAACAATATTTCACCTTTAGATGAATGTAGAACGTTTAAATCTTTTCGTGTACATACCTTATGAATGGTCAACCACCAACACTGGTCACTCTGGGGACCTGTACTCAATACCACTTTTGAAAACCTGGGCTGGTTTCCATTCTAAGTGAATAGCTCTGCTCTGCTCCCTGTGATTGGCAGGGGGCGGGGCGGGGGGTCAAAATACCCAGAAGAAAAATGTCAGATAATTGAAGTGAGGTTCCATTCTACTTTATGTGAGGTGAGGGAACACTTCCTGCTAACATAGGCTTAGCATGGTCTACTATGGTAACATTACATCCTCAACAAATGATTCAAGGTCCCATATTATAGGAATACCCCTCTCTTTATATACATATGATCAAAGATGACAACGTTAAAATTTGATTTTGTTTGAGTAGTTAAATTTAAAGTTGTTGCATTTTCAAAAATCCACCTTTTTTTATGGGCGACTCCAGTGAACGCATCACATCTGGACTTGGTTCTGATTGGCTCCCGTCACTAAAGAGTTCCTGAAATCTGTCCAATCAGGCCAGTTTTGCAGCATTTTACCTGGAAAGTCTCCACTCAGCAGATTTACCTCATTTGAATTAGAGGAGCTGGTGTTGTCAGCCAATCAGGGTCCAGTAACTGCTCTGCCTGTGAGGACTTATCCTTCAAATTCATTCAATGTAACTCATTTTAGTAATATGTGCACTAAATGCATAGGCTGCAAAATATAATATGGGCTTAACACTCAAAGGGTCAGCGGTTTGATTCCCACTGGGTCAACCCAACTCAAAATCTATGCCCTCACAGCTTGTAAGGCACTTTGGATAAATTCTATGTAGGCTACTGCTTCTACTGTATTTTTTTTTATGTCTTTCTTGTTTTCACAGAATATGTGTATAGGTTGGTTGCATAAAAAATGAAATTAGCCTGGATCATCAGCAGTCTCCATGCTGCCTTATACTGCACAAAACGTGTGCTTGGTCACCACAACAAAGGGAGGAGAGGTTTCCAGGGCGGTCCAATTTTGAATGTCCCTCTTCCTTTCCTTTGACTACTTGTCTTTGCACAGAAGGGCTTGATTGTTGCAACATTAGAAAATCATCATTAGATGTATAAATTAAGGGAATGTCCTAACAGAATCAAGACCTCATCTAAACGTCCTACTTCTGACACATATGACAGACAAGGCAAATAAGACAAGTAATATTTTGTGTCCAGAATCCTATTTGTGAAGAAGTAATTATGCCTGTTTGCAACTTAAGGGTTAAAAGTAATGATGAATACATTCTCTCAATATCACACTTTTCATGGTTCCTAACAGTTGGCAACTTAAGCAACCATTTTGTAAAAGTAATATTAATATTATCAAATGGTGGGTATCTCATTTTTTAAAATGTAATTCTTCAATTATTGATGCTGAGAGCTGGGGGAAAGGTCTGAATGCTGTTGGTGATAGCACAGAGCAGTTCATGTTGATGGTTGACTGCTCCTGAACTTGTGTTCTGTGAAACATTTGTTTTGTCTCCACCTTGTGGCAGCATGTGCTGTTGACAATTTCTTTACCCAGTTAATTGGTCTTATCACTAGAACAAGGAATGTAGACTGCAGTTTATTCATCTTTTTGCCAGATGTTGCATTCTCACATTTCGATTTGAGAGGTTTTCTCCAATTTGTGAGTGCAGGCTCCTCCTGCATCTAGTCTTCATCATATTTTGAAATACATTTTAGAAGTCATCTGGTAGAATGGAGGTAGCTTTTAGAAGTAGGAGAAATGAAATATTGTTTCTTGAATGTATTTATTTTGACCCAATTTGATTCAAACTTCACACAGATAAAATACTCCTTGGGGAAACTCAATCATAACTGAGTGATTACAAATGAGTGAAGCAAATCCTTTGTCCTTGTGGGACCTGGGCTTTCTTGATTTTTTTATCTGCCTTGCATTTTTGGATATTTGAATTTAAATCAATCACAACATTTCTGTATTTAATCCATTTACAAATGGCTCGGCAGTCTCAAAGACACAAGCAATCTGTCTGTCTTTGTTGTGACAGAAGGGACTCTACTGAGCAGTAAGCATGCAACTTGTTCTTCCTTCCATAACATTGCACAGTATGCTCAAGGACTATTTAAAGTAGGAAAAAGTCATAAAGATGAATCACATGCAGACAGTGTTGTCAGACAGGTGTTCTAGCAAAATCAGTTCTGAAGTTCCCATGTACACGTCGATAATATTCTTAGTGTGTTTCAGACTCTTCTTTAAACAAACAAAAGAATCTACCACCACATCACTGTTTGTCCTGCCGAGCCTCTAAGTGTATGTGTGCCGCCCTCAGTGTGTCCTGCAGGTCTTTGTACTGGGCCAGAGAGCAGGCCTCCTCCAGTTGGGCCCAGCGGTAGTCCTGGTGCTCTGCAGACAAAGTCACTGCTGTCCCTGGGTCTCTCAGCTCAGCCAGCCAGTACAGCACCTCCTTGGGTTTGCCCCGTACCTCGTAGTGCAGCTCCTGCACAAAGCCGTCGATCACCTGCAGGTGCTCCGCCTCCAGCCCTGCCTCCTCCTCGGTCTCCCTCAGGGCCGTGGTGAGGTCGTCCTCCCCTGGGTCCACATGGCCTGGAGATAACCAGATATGAACAGTGTGAAAGATGCTTAAAGACAGAGACAGTTCTATACATTGAATGTGCATAGTTTGTGTGTCATCAAGATTAGGAGTCCAACTATAGTCATGACTGAAAGCATGTGAACCCCCTGTGCAATTATAGAAAGCTTTAGTTTTCCTTTTTTAATGAAAATATATTTACCAATTTCAATTTTTCTAGAGGAAATTGTGCATGTAGTAAAATGAAAATATTGTAAAGGGAATTAGTGCAGGTGGAAATATAAGTGAACCTCCTCTTGCATTAGTTAAATCAACTAGGTAAGTACAATCAGGTCGTTAAATCATTGGATATGAAGTTAACCAGTCAAAGGTCAGATCCTTGGGGAGGAGTTTGTGTGGCACTCCCATAAATACAGGTGAGGAGCCTGGTCAGTTTGAAGATTTCTGGAAGTCTGTTCTCTGGACAGATGAGTCCAAAATTGAACTGTTTGGTCGCAATCATTCCTTGATTGAAGGAGCTTACATATTTTTGCACACAGGGGATATCAGAGTTTTTGTTAAATTAATGATGAAAGTATATCATATATGTTCATGTACTTTATTTGGGATCACTTCATTAAGGTTTGAGGTTTAGATAAGTATTTTTACAGGCCATTCCTCTATATGATATAATGACCACCCCCTGTAGGGTTCACAAACTTTCAAGCATGACTATATATGAGAAATCTTCTTGATCTTGTAAATTACAGTTTAAGTAACAGTAACTTATTGTAACATTATTGACTACAACACCTTTGGGTGGGGTCCAGTGGTGCTCCCCATAAGAGGTCTGCAAGAGGAGGTACTCAATGTCTGGAGGAGGAACACATTTGGCTAGGCGACGAAATACTATGAAGCCACATGCACGCAGGGCCATCTCCCTGTTCAAGAAATGTTCACACCAACACGCACAACATTATGTCGTGTACCAGTTTTCCACCATACAAAACTGAAGGCTGCAGTGTGTAAGGAGAAGCTGTCCATTGGAGCTGGGGTCAGTTTTCACCACCAAGAATAAAGGGCAGCTTCACCCCACAGCAGTGTGAAGTGTGACACTCGCTCAGGGCTTTGAATTCATGTACTTTTTAAAGAGGGAGGTTTGAGCACAATACTAGGGGATACAGGTTATACAACTATGAGTTACATAATAACATAAATGAGTAACTGAGTAATGTCAAGCATTACTTTTTAAAGTCATAGATTCACTTTTAAAGCCAAAGTGAATAACAATATATTGCACATCTCTTAACAAAAAGTAATCTTTAACCTTTAATATCTACTGTAGTAAAGGTCCCATAGAGGGAAAAACAATTAGGGCTCCTTTAAGTTGCTTTAATTGAAAGGTAATGCCAACATAATTTGCACATTGAACAAGTTGCATGACTGATTAGGTCTGACGTGTAACACGTTTATAAACTCAAAGCAATTGCAGCAACAGGAAGCTAAACAGGCTGCTTTCTGAACTAGATTAGTCTTGTCACATATCAGCCTGTAACCAAGTTAACTGGTTACTTTACTCACTATCTAGCTAACGGTGGCCGGGCCCGCTACGAGCAGTCGCTTCGAAATATTTCTCAGTGTGAAAGTCATCATTACGCATTGCTCGCTATCTACCCCTTCATCTACATGGAAACCAGTTTTGCTACGTATGTTCAAAAATGTTTGCAACTTACAGTCAATTCCTTGTGATAAGATTTGACTGAGCGCAGTTGGAAGAATGTTTCACACTATTGAACGATCCTGATTCCCGAACTCTGATTGGCTGAGGGAAAGTGCAGCGGTGCACCCAGAATGCGGTCCTGTACACATCGTCGACTCTCATAACAGGTTCCGCTTTCTAAAACCTATTATATTGTATTATTATTATTAGTAGTAGTAGTCATATTCATTAATTATCACACTTAACAGCTTAATCTGTGGCGGTATTAAGACAAAAATGCTACTGGAGCTAATCACTTATTGGGATAAATCAGAGTTTAGAAATATTAGATTCATCCTTTTGCAGATTTATCAGAATGACAGATTGAAGCTTTAGCAAATTAATTAATTGGTTTCATGATGATAAAGAAATACTGCCCTTGCAGTATTGCAGTTACTGCTGGTGTGCCAGTGGTAGACAGAGATATGATATCTACCCAGTGTAGATAGGGCCAACTGAAGACAGCTTGAGGGTGAAGATAATAGAGATGGTCCCTCCTTCCCACGCAACCCCAAGCTGTCGACAGTCCAGTTGTTTCAGTTTAAGCCTAAGGGAGGATACACTGCTGAGAGCCAAGGTAACAACTAAAACTCTAGCAAAGATGGGAAAAATGTGTTTTGTTATTTCAAGAATCTATAGCCAAAATAGAGAATGAGAGAGAGAGAGAGAGATACACAGAGAGAGAGAGAGAGAGAGAGAGTTAGAGCCAATATGCACATTAATACATTGGTGGGAGGATAAAATATGTTTCAACCTTTAGCCAAGTTTCTGTGGGCTTGCCTGATGAAAATTATTTGTTTTGTTTCCCTCACATAAATGATTATTTTGCCTTATTATTTTCTGATGCACGTTCCTTACTGCTCCATAGCATTCTGCTGTCTGTAGTTTAGCCAGAGGCTGCTGGACATGTGGCCCCTGCTGCTACTACTACTGGGTTTGCTCAACCTGCACTGAAAAGCTTATTATTCTGCTCTACTATACATAAATGACTCTTAAAGTCAGATTATTCTACATAGAGATCAGTGCCGAGAGTAAGCAGAGAGGGGAATGTTCTAGACAGCTGAGAGCCGAATGTTCTAGAGGCGTTGTGGATGTAATCTAACCTGACATCTATGATGGGAAGTGCCCACTCAATAATCCTAGTGACATATCTAAACTCCTGTCGTGGCAATTTAAGTCAATTGCACTTTGTCTAGTTGGTGAGAGCAGCTCAATAAAGCTATAAGACAATATATGTCTCTTAGGCCTTTAATGCTTGCAAGCAGAGCTGAAACTACACACACCGGGGTGTATGCACAATGAGCTAAGCAATTTAGTTCATCAGACACATTTATACACATGACTGTAACTATCTCTACATACACACATGGTTCAAGGCAGATAAGTGAATAATCAAAAAGGAGCAAGGCAGTAAACAAACACATGGCAGAAAACTGAGTACTTTCTATTGTAATTGGAACATTTTGCTCTAACTCCGTATGACTTGTCCTTCACTATCAGGAACTGCTTGTGTCCTTGACGTTTCTCAGCAAAACCATCTTTCATAACGATGCAACAGTTGTATCAAACTTTCAGCCAGGACAGGAAAAAAGAGGAAACATACACTCCTCTCAGCTGAGAGGTTTTCCACTGGCTGTGACTATACTTATGCATACATGTTATTGCAGTTTATACTTTAAGCATATTATAAGCACACTTACATTATTATTTTCCATAACACTCCACACTTATTTTATGTGAAGTTATGGTTTCAGCTCACCCTAAAATACAGTACACTTACTGCACAGATGGTGTTGATTGTGAGATAGTGACATCAATAATGTGTTGTATTAAAATAAATTCTATTTCCTGTTTGGCCTGTTAACAGCATTTTAGAGTTCTGCTATCCATGGCGGAGAAGAAGAAGCCTACTGAGCCTCAATTTGTGGGGAAGAAAGATGAATTGATCAAAGCCAAGCGCTCTTTCAGGACAATAGGGGAGAGGGATGTACTGATCATCTATTACCAAGGAGTCTTCTATGCAATCGACTATCACTGTTATCGTGAGTAGGACAGTTCTACACTTCAGGTGCAGACGGGGTTCATCTTCATGTAGTACTAAACTCAAAACAGCTGTCATTTAAGAGAGAGGAGGTTTGACCGTAATTCTTTAGTTTTTGCAACAAATCTGATAATAAAGGACAATTATCCTATTTGTTATTTGAATTTATCTAATAGTGTGTATTAATACTTATCAACATACTTGGTTTCCTTTGGAAATATCAAGAATGACACCTTCATTTCACTGTCCACAGAAACCTTCTTGGATCTAGAGTGTTATTGACAAATACCCAATTTCACTAACACCAGTTCAAAATGGAGGTGTTAAAATGCTCTCTTGGAGCATCTGTTTAAGACTGGGCTGATCTACCTTGTTATCTACAGGACATTTCCCCACAAACCATCTCTAAAGTGTGTCCAGTCAGCAAAATGTTAGGGTGCCGCCCGTAAAATGTTTGCTTATTCCTCAATACACTGATCCTCTTCCCTTCCAACAGATACTGGGGGACCGCTGCTGAATGGAGACATTGAGGTGAGGGATTCATTTGATGTAAAATAATATAACTTGTTTTTATTTGACCCAGAGGAAAAAGGCAAAATGTCTTTTAAGTTAGTATTGGACAAACTCCATGAAAACTGCACTGCCATCAATATGTTAGAAATTTTCCGAAAATACTTTTTAGTTTTTTTAATCCCAGTCATGCACTCACATCTACTAGCCATCTACTATTAGAATTGCATGTAAAATCCCCAAGGGCAAATACTTTGTGAGATCGAAACTGCATAGCATGAATGTAATGAAGTTCCAAATGATTTAATTGTCATACACTTGATCCAATCCCACAACAGATTGTTTACCTACTTTCTTACAATTTACACACAGGAACTTGGTGGCAAGCTGTGCATAATTTGTCCAAAGCACAAGTACAAGATATCTTTGGCCAAAGGAGAGGGGCTATACAAGGCCACCAACCCCAAGGTGAACCCGCCTGTTGCCATGTGGTTCTCTAAGGGTGTGAAGCAGCGGGTCCACACAATCACTGAGACCGACGGGGACATCTATGTTAAGCTTAATGAGGACTCAGAAGAAATCAGTTCAGACTTCTACCAGGGAGAGAAGGGCAGGGAGGAAAGGGCCAAAGTTGAGGCGGCAGATGCGCTTGAGAAAGCAATGTCAACTGCATCTAAGTAATCTGGAGTTACCTCCTCTCCCTGCCTCCTCTGATCTTCATTAATAAGCAATGCCAGGGTAGATGGAAGCAATAGGTCTCATTATCTATCTGGTATATCATCATTTTACATGGTTTTAGATGCATATTACTAGTAGTTTACATGATACCTAGGAGTAATAATTGTTGCCATGTTGTGTTGTGTGTATACTTCCATAACTCAAAACCATGATGTAGTAAATAAAACTGTTCAAAAATGACTTTTGACTGTGTTCAGAAATGACTCTGATTATTTGTCTATTCTCAAATTAGGCAATGTCACAAGGTTCCTAGATGCATGACCACACTGGTGCATCCCTATGCACTTTCTCATGCATATTACATACAGTGAACTAATCAATAAGATAAGACAGGGTTAACATGCACTCAATTCATATTGATCAATAAAAACTTAAAGGGGAAAAATCATTGATCTTTGATGGAAAATGTAAAGAATATGTAATATGCATTGATTATGTGTAATATGCTTTGGATAATGGCACAACAGAAAACCCGACTGTATTGTCACTTGATGAGTTACTATACAATAGAACTATAGAACTATACAGAAATAGCATAGGCTATTTGTACTTTTCTTTATCCTATCAGACATTTGTTGACAATTAAGATATTAAGACAAATAAGTTATTGTAAGGCCTACATGCTATGAAAAATAACTTCTGTTCCCCTGTTTCTGTATCATAGTTATTGGTAGGGCTACTGATTGTGGCTTCTCAACCCACATGGCCACAGAGGCCATGGGTTGAGAATGCATGTGGGGGGCATAACAATGTTGCTCTGTACAAGAATGATGCTGGTTTCTGCTGCTGACCTACAGAAAACTTGCAATAGAAAGTCTGAGGGCCTTATGTGACGCATCAAATACAATGAAGACATGCACAGGGCCCTGAGTATCCACACATTAAATATTAAAATATGATTAAGTGGACAAATTTAGAATCTTGATACGAAGCAAGGAGCATTATGTGCAGGTGATTATTTGCAATAGGTCAAGTAGAGGGCTGCATGTCTATAAAAACAGCAGGTTGTCTGGGAAATCTTCTAAGCAGGGCAAGTGAAGCTTTTATTTCGGGAGGAAATTATTGCTCAGCATGTAAAGTGACAAAAAGAGTCAAGGCTATTTATAATGTTGCAGGGCATCCAATGTGTATTGCATAATTCATGGTAGTGAGTGGACATCAGAGGGCTCTGATCAAACCTTTAAGGCTCACACCTCACAGAGAACTCCTGGAGGCCCCGGAGGCCCTGGAATCGGTCCAGAAACCAGATCTCATTAGTATATCGACTACTGTATCCCATTACATGACATCAATCCCAAAGCCAATTATTTTACATTTTCTGGCCTTAGCAGCATATGGTCTCCCAACAGCTATTAATTGTCATTTCACACCTTGCCCCTGTGTGCGCATGACACGAAGCGCCTAACAATCCCACTGGGTAATTATGTCAGGTATAGCCTAGGTCGATGTGTTGCAAGTCAATTTCTGTCAATTTGAGATTGAGCAAATGCCAAGAGAATGAAAGTTACTGGCAATAACATTTTTACATACAATAACATTTGTTGCGCGGTTGTGCGTTCAATCCTGGGCCTACTTGAATAACACAATCTCCTTGTCGTTCTTTGTTCGTTTTAGTGGTACTGAAACAGCCTTGATTCATTGGGCAAGAAAAAAAAAAAGTGATTTCTAGTGGGTATGTGTGTGTGTGCGCGCTGCTGGTGTGTGCGCGCGCGCTGCTGGTATGTGTGTGTCTGTGTGTGTGCTGCTGAGTCAGGCGCGATCACTCTCTGTTCAGCCCGTTGCTCAGTCTCAGTCCTCCCTCTCTCTCCCTGTCTCTCTCCAAGATATATCCACTTCTTGTCTGCCCGTGAGACTTTGTTTCATAAGCCGACGCCATTCTCGTGGGTCTGGATACCGAGGTGCAAGGCTGTCTTCTTCTCGTCGCCTTAATTGTGTTTCCTACCGAGCGACAACTTGTTTGTTTTTAGCGCATTGGCTGCCCATGAGCGCTGCTGTTTACACTCTCTGCCGGCTGTCCGGTGCGCCTCTGCGGTCGGTCGGGACGGTATCGGGCTTCGCTTTATGAATGAACAACGAGGATGAGAAATGCGAGTGACTGCGAAACCCGCCAGCCTGGTTCCCGGGGCGCCAGCCACCGATGAGAGGGATTAACACTGGATCGGAGCCGCGGCTCATTGCGGAAAAGCCGAGTCTGACTGCAGACTCGTGTGAAAACGCACCGTGAGGGAACGGGCTCCATAGCATAGAGCAGCGGGAAAAAAACGCGGTGACCACAATGTAAGTGACTATCAAACTGCACCTCATTGAGGAGAATGGGGTTCCTCTTTGTCCGTGGCATATAGCATGATACACATAAAGGTAATAATAATAATAATCTACATAGATATAAAAACACAATACCCACTCAAGTAACAAAAGGATCGGCCTTTCCAAGCTTCTACTGCCAGTCATTTGCTCAATGACATAATAGTGATGCACTGTCTCCGTGATAGACATGAATAATGAACAGGGGAAAGAGAGGGATTTCTGTGTCCCCCTCCCCTTCTATGCTCCATCCACTCCACGCACGAGTCCCCATGTCTCATGGCTTTCTCTGGCTGCTGGTGTGTTTTTGCAGGTCCATTCACATCGTGGCTCTAGGCAGCGAATGCCCTGGAGGAGTTGGGCCGGGGGAGGAGATCGTGGGCCAGGGCCAGCTGCAGGGAGGCCTGCTGTGGAGTTACCTGGGTCACGGAGCAGTGGTCGGACCCCGCGACCTGGAGAGCAGCCTGCACAACCCGGCCTTCATGGAGTACACTTCACGTGTCTTTGGAGATGTCACTGTAGTGGTTCGGGATTGTCCCAGCTGGGTAAGACGTTGTTCGTTGTGTGTCTGTGTGACAGAGAGAGAGAGTTTAGTAGATAGATACAGTCGATAGATCATGGCTTGTCTGGTTTGATTCATGGATAACTGACACAGATCCTCCATCCATCCATCCATCCATCCATCCATCCATCCATCCATTCACTATATGCACATCATATCTAGATCAAGAAATACAAGGGTTTGATGAGAGACAAAACATTTCAGCTCCATTAAGCGTCATCTCATTAGGTCTTGGCTCCATATATTCTCTTTCTTTCTGCGAACAGCCGTCTTTGGGATCTTTATCTGTGATGACGTGTCTGTTCTTTTTAGTCCAGATTTGATTTGCAGAGACAGAGCAAGGTCGGGGCAGGCCAAGATGGCAAAGCATGCAATGATGGAAGTGGGGTATTTTTGTCAGAGCATTGTCATTGTAAAGGAGTGTGAGTCACTGAGCCACTGTTTACGTTTCACTTTTCACTCTGCCTCCAGAAGACATACAATATTTTAAAATCCAAGGCCACTTGCCTTGCAGCACTGATGGCAGCTTATGAGAATGTCTCTATTCTTCTGAGGACGCTATTTTAAAAAGCAGTGCACAAAAACTGATGAAAAGAACCTTTGTTCTTAATAGCACAGGAATTTGAAATGAACCACTTTGGTGATTTCTTATCAACCCTGTACGAGTCCCATTATAGGGCTGTCTAACCCTGTAAGCGGTGGTGTGGGGGGCAGATTCAGTGTAGTTTTGTGCCTCTTTATCCTTTTTATTCTGATTGTGCTAAGCATACTGATTTTATTTCTTCTATCTAATGAGTTGAATCAGGTGTTGCTGTTGGTTGAGAGCAAAGCAGGTCCAGGTCCTTGGGGGGTAAAGTTCCATTTCCCAGTTTCCTTTCAGATCCACGCAGAGTTGTTTATATATTATTCCATTTCTCATGTGTCAGTCCTCCACCTGTCTGGAGTGCTGGAATGTATCAGCCTAGTGACTGACTCTCCTGCCTCATGTTTGCTATGCTTTTCTTGCCTCTCCAGGACTTGTTGGACAGTGATTGGGCCAGTGTTCGGAGTGTTCTCGAACAGGCGGACATCCTGGTCATTAAATACTCGGTCAATGACAAGCTGGCCTTTCAGCAGGTGAGGAATGGCTACGCCCCCAGACTCCGCCCACTGCTGAGGCACTGGGGTGTGCCCGTCATCCTGGTTGCTGTGGGAGCGCGGCTTAACGGTGAGGAGGCGGTTGTTCAGCTTTTGCCTTCGCTGTTATTAGAGTGAGTTTTGGTCTGGTAACACAGTTTTGACAGTTGCTTCCTCTGGCAATATGTCATTGTATGTGAATATTGGGATTTGAATTGAAGCAAATTGCAAAGTGTGTTCTTTCTCAATCTCAATATTTGAGTGACTGATCTTTTTTTCCATTGTACTTGTATGACATGATAATTTTATGGTTGTTTTGATGTTGAGTCCTTGATTTTGATTTTACGACAATACTGTTCAGCACGTTGGGCCAGTGAGATCACTGTCTGAGTGTTATGTCCTCTAGCTTGTCCTCTCAGCGATGAGGAGGATGCTCATGATTAAATCTCAGCTTGGCTGCCTTCAGGCAGGCTCTAATGCATCTTGTGACAAACCAAAGCAAGGCATTTGCCTAAGTTCATATTTTGGGCCATTATACGACTTGCAAGCAGACAAGGGCTCATACTGTACATGTAAAAAAGCATGCATGCACACATATGCACACACAAACACAAGCACAGATACACAGGTGTGCACGCACACACAGACACACACACGCACACACAAACAGAAGCACAGATACACAGGTGTGCACGGACACACACATACACACACACAAAACCTTCCCCACACTTGCTGTGGATGTCTGCACACTGCACTGTCTGTATGTTTTACATTGATGTTGTCAGTTTGTTGTCTTGTATTGCAACATGTTTGTCTGTGTCTGTTAAAGCCTCTTTTGATGTTTATTTTAACAGCAGCAGCACTGAGTCCAGCGTACGTTTCCCCTTGAGGAGCAATACAGTTAATCTTATCATACACACAGTCATAGCTCAAACGTGGATACATCATGTACACATACGCACCATAACAGTAGCTCTTCCATTGAGTGGCAGTAGGGCACTTGGTCTAGCCATAGTGGATGCTGTTACTTCAATATGTCTGCCTCTGTGCTCCAACAATGACCCTTGTTTAATTTGGATCCTGTAAACAACATCATCACATGTACCAGGCTGTATTTTTAGCTTGGCTGCTCAAGATACTTTGAAGTCCTGTCAGAGTTTCACTGCAGGATGATCATAGTGTAAGTGAAGTCTTTGCTGGGAGAGAGAGAGAGAGAGAGAGAGTGGGTAGCTGTAGACCAGATCCTTTGTTTGTGTTTTTGTTTGTGGCTGTGAGCGTTTTCAAGCTATCCCCACATGACTGCAGAGAATGACGGCTGTGCTCTGAGTACTTCCTGCTGCTTGAGTTCGACCACCTAAGGCCCAGCTGTAGCACAGAATGCTCTCGTACACACATTAACACAGCCATTAAACCGCTGTTGCATGCAGGCACACACACACAGACGGATTTATGCAAGGGCAAACACGCGCACATACATACCACAGAGATGCCAAGTCACAGCCTGTCAGCCCCACACACTCCCTCCCTTTCTCTCTCTCTCTCTCTCTCTCTCTCACACACACACACACACACACACACACACACACACACACACACAGTCTCGCTTCTCCTCTGTCATGCCTATAGTTTTATTAGTGGTATGATTTATCAAATGCCTCAGCACTTAGCTGTATGCCCCACTCATTCTCTCTTTCTTCCTAGCTCTCTGGCTCTCCTGTCCTTTGTGCAGTCTTTCCATGGCCCTTTTCTCCTTCATGCTAATCCCTCTAATTTTCTCTTCTCATTGTGTCTCTTTGATTCCACATGCACACGAGCGACAGTACGGGTGTTCTTAGACGGTGCACATGCCGCTTGCATAGTTGGAGGACACTAATGTTATTTTGTTGTATTATTTGCCATTAGGTGTTCAGTTTTTTTGCCAGTACTCTTGTTTTTGTTTTTTTGACAACAGAACAAGACAAATGGACCAGACTCAGGGTCAAACGGTATTGCCGCATAATTTATAGTGGTTGTTTTAACCTCCAAAAAGCACCGGGCGGTTGGGGTGTACACGAAACACAAATTGATTTTCAAACAATCTAAACTGGCAGAGAAAAGCATCCACTAAATGGCATAAACTGTACTATGAACACCTCACTTACTGCTTCTCATATAGCCACACTTTATTTATTTCATTAGATTATTTAATCTATTCATTTGATTCTTGATTGATTATTTAGAATATTGATATGATGGCTTGTTAGCCTTGGTTGTCTGCAGCATGCTAGCTGACATTGGTTTGCTAGTAGATATCATCTTATGTCTAAGACTCATGTGATGAGACACATATGATAGTTCAGACATGGTAGCTGGACTGAGCTGTGATACACCGCTCCCAGCTCTTGGTATAATGGTTTACTGATACAATTTGGTTTCTGCTCTGCTGAGCAGTCTGTCTTCAAGTCAGAAGTGTCAGACAATCAATAGCAAGTTCAGAAATGATTGAGTAATGTTGGGAATCAGGGATAAGCCTAAGCATAGGTACAGGGTAGTGTAGGCAGTGTATTTGCTGTCGAGGTGGGGGTCTGGGACGCCAGAAATCACTGTTGAGCCTTCTGGAGGTGTTATGGGACTAAATCAACAAAACGTCTTTGATGGAAGACCACTTGATAACTGCAGTGAGAGACGTGCACTCACCCACTCCACCCTGTAGCATTAGATTAGGTGTCTAGTGAATGGTGCCTGTCTGATGGTCCTGTAGATATATGACGGCCTAGCCTGATGTCCTCTATAGTCACCATTTGTGGCTTAGTGCATCATTCTTTCTGACATCTGAATTGGGCTTCTGTGTGAATGCTCACCCTGGAATATGGCACAAAGTGTTATAGCATCAAATTCTGTGTTTTGGTAAATGATTCTCATTTCTCTAACATTAACTTACCTCTCTGCTCAGACGAGGGCCCCCCCTGTACATGCCCCTTATGTGCATCAGACTGGAGCAGCTGTGTGCCTCACAGTGAGGGTCTGCAGCTGTCCCGGGACCTGGGGGCCACCTACCTGGAGCTGCCCTCTCTCAACCACGTGTTTGTGGGTCGCTACTTTGGCAGCGTGGTAAGTGGTGGTGTCACACGGGCATTAAAGCACCAGAATCGCAAGATAATGACTACATTGGTGTAGATGTCGCCTGAGACTATTTATTGATGACATAAATCTTGCTTTTGCTGCTGTGGTGGGAAAAAACACCTGCAAGTTTGTTGCTTTTTTTTAATTTTTTTAAGTTTACATGGTCATTGATGTGTTGAGTGAGTTTCTTTCGAGACCCCTGGGTACTTGGAACTTGGTACTTTAAAAAAACTATTGTAGTCTCAAAACCAAATTGGGTATCAATGGGGAAATCATCATTCTCTCCTTACACATTTATGGTTTAATTACTGTAATCACAACAAGAATCTGTGATATAAATCAAATCAAATCACATTTATTTGTATAGCCCTTAATCACCGTTACACACAGAGGACAAGGATAAACCCCCACAAAACCTTTTAGGAAATAAAATGGAAGAAACCTTGGGAGGGGCTACTCAGAGAGGGATCCCCCTACCAGGACGGTTGGGCGGTTGATCTTGGGGTGGTCTTCCTGTCCATTACACTAGATGAACTGTAGTATTTTCAGCTAAGTATGTAGTAGAGGAGACAAGGAGAGGTAACAATGCTATGTTTGTACCTTGTGTTTGAACGAAATGTGTATTTGTGTATTTTTCAGCTGGAGTACTTCATGATACAGTGTCTGAAACAGAAAGCCAAAGAGAGGCCAGAGAAGAGGCGGGGGAATAAACTGAACGAACCCCATCCCCCTCACTTAGAACAACCAGGTACTACAGTATATTATCTAGTACCTAATGTCTTTTTGTGGCCTATCTGTCTGTGAATTGGAGCAGATGGATCATGGGGATCATTGCTCCTTCAGCTTGCAGAGCCATGAAAAGAGCTGGACAAAAAGAGTTAATTCTGATCAATATTTTCTGTTCCAAAATGGAAGCTTTGTCTTTGATCTATATATTTAGCTCAGCAACTGCAAAGTCACGGCATTAAAAGAAAGAGAGACAAAGTTTTTTTTTTTAACCTTTATTTATCCAAGGAAAGGTTGAGCTGACTTGTTTTTCAGCACCACCCAGCTTTACATTCCTACACATACATGCATTCACACCTGGGAACTTTCCAGTGCAACCAGTTCTCTCCTGTTGGCCCCTGAGCAGCTCCACAGGGGCAGCTGAGGCTTGAGTCTTGTCCAAAAGCAAATTTATGACAGGTGACAGGGAAAGGCTTACTCATTAACTCTAACGTAACCGGATTTTCGTAGTCCAGGTATTTCACCCTGCGCTCACAAACCTACTCTAACCTTTAAACTACTGCCACTGCCTTTTATTTTGGTGACTGGTTGAAGGCCCAATTTCAGTATTTCTCCATGCACAGTTACATTTTAAGAAATATGTAACACAAACTAAGCGGTTAAACTATAAATAAAGAATTCAATATTGATCTGACTACTTAGCTGTTATGTCTGCTGAATTCTGATGCAATGACTGACAGCTTAAAGCCCTGCCAAAAAGACAGAATGCGTGGGCCGGATTTGTTGGTGTCTGTCCAACACTATTTAACTCTATTTATGGTGTAACTTGCATTAAATATGAAGTGCACTGATTCAGGGCCAAATCTGAGTGGCCATAAAAAAGTGATGAGGTCCATAGAGGTGTGGTGTGCATTAAGCATGAAAAGGAATATAATCGGACAATGATTTACGTAGGCCTAACCACAAACACCCCACCATACCCCTCTTCACTCTTGCTTTTAGTCTCTTCACCCCTTGTTCCCATGTCACTGCTCCAGACTGGCTGATTATCTTCCTAGATAACTGGCCAAATATAGACGATGTGACGTCACGTTGAGATACACAGCCACAGATAGCAGGAACATTTTCAACAATCTAAAACATCAACGGTAAACGTCAGGTTTCGGTGTCGGTCCCGGAGAATCAAAGAGCAAGGGCGTCTTTCTAGACTCACCATTTTTCACCGACGTTCAACAATCATACAGGGAGAAATCCATTGTACAAGAAGAAGAGATAACAATTTTCTCCACCGACCGTAGCTTCAATAGATCACAATGCAGTACAGCCACAGCTTGCGTCTTTGTGGATCTGTCACCGTGTGAAATGCAACGCAGTCTTTGATGGCTCCTTTCTAATTTGAACATCCGGGCATGGCACACTACGCCATTGTTCTCTCTCCACTCTCACTTTTTCTGGACTGGAAAATGTACACTATCGCTACTGCTATCGCTCTCTCCACCTATACTATACGGCACATAGAACCCCTGTCTCTGGAGGTTGTCGAAAGTCATTCTGGGAAATGTAGGAGATAACTAACTGAGGTGGAATCAGACGAGGCAGGCTGAGGGGAAGTGGGTATACCAAAAAAGTAAATTACAACATCACAAAATAACTCCTGGAATGTATTGAGCATCACAAGTTGATGATATTGAACACACACACACACCCTCACCTGATCCTCCTTCCTCTCTTCTTTCCCCTCATCTCCACCCTTCCATGCTCCCTATCCCTCCTTCTGTTCAGCACGTCTTCCTCCCATTCGAGTGGAGGAGTCTAGCTTTTCCCAGGACATGCAGTGGCTGTTGGAGCGTGGCGTGCAGTTCGCTGACGTGGCTTTCTACGCCGGGGACTCTGGGAAGGAGCTGGGCTGGGCGCATGCAGCTGTGCTGTGTGCTGTCAGCCCATACTTCAGACAGCTGCTTCTGGGGCCCAAGACCAGGTAGGGCTAACACAGATCTAGCTAGTTCACCATCTACAGCCAGCATGCAACTCCTGCATCTCCCCTCAGTGAAACGGTGAAAGATTATCTGGTGAATTTGAATTTGATTTCTGGCTGGACAGGGAACGCCCCCAGTCAAGGTGTGTTTGTCGAGAGCGGGACGGAGGCCCCCATTCGCTGCTCTCCACTTGGGATGGGGGTATTATTGACGACATGCCACGGCCAGACGGGCACCTGGCCGGACGCCTCTCTCGTCTGGTGGTGAAGGACCCCCTCCTGTGTCTGTGCTTGTGGGAGACACTCATGTTCCTCTACAGAGGTAAACCACAGATCAAACACAGCACACTTAGATACATACAACTGAAATGTTGTCATTTCTATATAATCAAAAGTAAAAGAGATAATTTCTAGGCTTATATCTGCACTATAGCACTATCCTATACCCCCTTTGAGACCGTGTAGATTCACCCTATTTGCCCAAATGAAATTCTGGTGTCGGGTATGGTCCTCGGTGGGAAAGCAGCGCACAGGAATTGACGAATCAAAACTTGAGTGAAATACAAAACTTTCTTGGATTAGGCAGAGATTCACTTTTTTTTTCACCATCTCCACCCCAACCAGCCACTAAGAGGAAGACATTTAGGTCAGAATGCACAGTTTACTGAAGCCACATTACATTTCTGGGTAATGACGTCCTTCATACTTACATTTTTTTTTACTTCAAACTGTTATCTCCTGCTGCTGCTTAGAGCTACCAAACTGCAATGTTGCCTAGTGCAGCTTTAATGTATTGTATTTTCATTCTTGATAACCCACTTCACTATTTTGTGTTGTGTTTGTGAATCATGGGCCCACTCAGTGATGGTTCAGTGAGGTTTTTTGTGTTGCTAATGTCAAGGCCAACAGTGATTTTCCCATGAATGCTTCCCGCTAGTTGTTACTCCCGCCCTGGAAACATTCTGCACACTGCAGCTGGGTTTAAATACAACGTCTAGGAGAGCTGGACTGACATTCATAGTACGGGAATTCCATTCCCCAAAAGCATTTACTGTATTTAATCTTGGCATGCCAGTGGAAGGCAGTTTTCCTGCTTTTGGGACGAGTCCAAGCTGCCATTATGGTGAGGGATAGAAATCAATCAAATCTAAAGTGCTTGACAGTAAATGACCATAGTATTTTAATGTAGGACTGGATCATTCATTGCAATAGTACTCTTGCTCATATGGTTTACTAACCCATATTTGGGTCTCAGACCATTCCTGTTCACTTAGTTCCACCCAGCACAGTTCTAGTTAATATTATGGACTTCAATTAAGCTGGATTGGCTCAATACTGAGGAATATCTTTGGTTTTGGATTCAATTTAATATCATTTTGATGGCCACTGATGTAGCTCAGTTGATAGAATCTGAGTTTGTAGCCTGTTACAGCGACCATATCAATGAATGATGTACTCTGGTAAAACAGTCATGTAAAATACATTGTATCATATATTTCATTCACATAACAAGGATAGTGGTGTACAGGCACAGACATTACCCAAGCATTTATAAAGGCATTAAGTAATTACATACAGGCATAAAATATACAGCCAGAACATTTGTAGCCCTTCTAAACGTCCACTCTACACATTTCACTTCCATCCAAGCCGTTTTCCAGTTGTGTAAAAAAAACATATAAAGCCCTGTTAAGAACCTAGTGATATTCCCTGTGACTTTAATGCCGTAATGAAAATCTTCTCGGTGTGCGGCTCAGACTCTGCAGTGCCGCGCTACGCTGCATGTTAGATTGGAGGGGTCGTGCATGCCAGCTCCTCTTTACAGGACGCGCTTCATGCAGCAGTCCTTACGGCAGATGTGCTGTGCTAACATCTGATTCATGGCTGCCTGCTGTTCAACATGCATGTGAGCAACATTTAATGATTGACTGAACACACATGTACAAACACACACACACACACACACACACACACACACACAGCTTTTTATGGAGCCCCAGAGTGGAAAAATCACACTATAAGCTCTGTGTGTGTGTGTGTGTGTGTGTGTGTGTGTGTGTGTGTGTGTGTGTGTGTGTGTGTGTGTGTGTGCATGCACATAGACACACACACACAGATGAAGGATATGTGGTGAAGGGAAGAAGATTATAGGGTTAGGCTGAGTCTCTGTGTGAGTGATTGTATGAATAAGAATGTGCGGTTGACAGAGGGAGAAGGCTGTGTGTGTGTGCGTGTGTGTGTGTGTGTGTGTGTATGTGCATGCAGAGGAAATACTGTGAGTAAGGGGAAAAAGAGAGGTACGCAAGAGTGAGAGAGGGGGCGGGGTGTTGAAGAAGACGAGAGCAAGGTGCTGCTTGCATTTCTGTGCGATAAAGTCAGAGTGAGTGTTTAGTTGGTGAGAGCCGAGCTCAAGAGCACGTGTGTGTGCGTCTGCGTGTGCGTGTGTGTGTGTGTGTGTGTAGTTTGGAGAGAAGAATATGTGTGTATGTGTGCTGAGCAGAATATGAATGCCACGTCTCCATAAAACACTGCAGGGAGAAATGTTTAGTCTTGTGTGAAGAATGAGTAATGTTAACCTTGAACACGGTGGGTTTATTTGTTATTAAATGCAGTCTACATTGTGTGTGTATGTGTATATTTCTGTGGGAGTGTATTTCAGATCTGAATGTATTTCTTTGCCCATGGAAACATGAGCACAATGTGCCAGTGGTTGATTTTCATTTGCTGTAAGCCTACAGCAGGCTGCACTGTACTATTCTAGCGATGGTAAAATACTGGCTGATAATTCATTTTGGCTCCACAGCACAGAATTGCCACAATGACATCATGCCTGTTTG
Source organism: Hoplostethus atlanticus (assembly GCA_034670405.1). NCBI lineage: Eukaryota > Metazoa > Chordata > Actinopteri > Trachichthyiformes > Trachichthyidae > Hoplostethus > Hoplostethus atlanticus. The sequence goes on along the minus strand of JAXDDX010000142.1, from coordinate 360,474 downwards.
TAAACACAGTGTATTACCCTCGTGTCGTAGTTCCATGCTAGAGGTGTTTGTCACTTGAGTGTGTGTGGACAATCATAGAGGCTGTGACTTTGCTTGTGTGACGCTAACACTGTGTGAGTTTGTCTCTGTGTATAGTGTTCTGCTGAATTATTGAGTTTGTCACTGGGTTCCTATTGTGTGTATGTTTGGTACACGTGTGTACATGCATGTCTGTGTGTATGTCATTGTGTACACGGGTGAGAAGGAGAATTGCGGCAACATTTGAACCTATTTGTTATTGATTATCTAGAACTGATTTGCAGTTTAAACTCGTATCCATCCCATTCTATTCTATTCAGTTCTATTCCATCCCACCTGTAAAATCATCTACCATTTTAATCCGGTTCTGCGTGTTTGATGCTTGCATGTCAGCAAAAAGCTCGCCACAGCTATTGAGCTTATCTCTTATCCCTGCCTATGAGGTGTCTGCACTGTGCGGTGTCATCCTGCACCATGTGTTGAAGTAATCCCTCGATCATCTGAAATATAGTCATTAAGAAATGATGATGAGCTAAATTGTGCCCAATCTTCAGACCTTCCTTCTTCTCCAACGGTATGTTTACGGCCTGATGAGACATCGAGCTGCAGGGCTGTACTGGGTTATTTAAAGGAGCGCACCCATGAAATTCAATATACTGTATGTAGCCTAGACGTCTCCTCCCTTTTACCTCCACAAAGTTTTACTTTTTCTTTTTTTTCTGTGCATTAGGTTGGATTAATAGTTAAGTTAATTTGATATATTTCAGTGCTGCTGGTTACCAGGACAGCCAGGACATTTTGTAAATGTTTTTCACATTGTAGTGCATCTAGACTAGGTGTCCCACCCAGACCACCATCTATTATATAAGTTTTGTTTTAGGACAATTATACTTTTGGAAAACCAGTGTTAGTGTTCAGGTGTTAGGTGAGTGGGTAGATAGCGCACCATACCAGCTTCTTGAAAAAAGTGTTTGCCTCCCTGTCTCTGTAAACGGTACTATTGTAGGTCGACAGACTTTGTGTATTTGTGTATGTTTTGTAGGCGCGTGGGAGTGGGAGCACCTCCAGGAGGCCCTGGAAGAGAAGCTGAAAAACTCGCTGGCCGTGGCTCAGCTTATGGAACGTATACGATCCTTCATGGGCAGAGACAAGGTGAGGTCCTTGAAAACAGAAACACACAACAAGACATTCAGAATCATTCTTTCTGACAGCTGTTGAAGTTACAAGATTTCACCTTTTTCACTTTAGCTGCTAATATCTATGAATCTCAGAGATTGGCCTGTCTTGTCGATGCTCTCCTGAGTAGAGGGGTTAAATCTGTTCTGTTGTGAGCAATAATGAATCTCATTGGAATCTAATTATGCCAAACCTTGTGTTTGACAGTCTAAACACATGTTTTGGTGGTTACACCCATTGCAAACACAATCCCATAATTACCAAGACCTTGTTTAGAAACACCACAATAATAATGTGGCTATAATTAAGACAATTACATAATTGTTGCCCCTCACCACCTCTCAGTTACTGTGACAATTAGAACAACAAGACATCTCAAAGAAGCAAAATGCACAACACAATAACTAAGGACTTCACTGGATATCAGACAGGAAATACAGCATTATGTTATGAGATGCAATGACTCATACTAATGCACTGTGTGGCGGGGTGGCTACATGTGTAAGCTGCAGACATTAACATTTAGAGAGAGATCGGGAAGTATGACATGGCTGCTTCTGACAAGCCTTTGGCACCATGCATGGTGTACCAACCCATCTGGATAGAACTAGGTCTTCTACCTGAGGCAGTGTTGAGAGGAGCTCACACACAGGGATGGCTAGGCCACCGTAACATGAAGAGACACCTTAACATCCTGCCATGATTCAATCTGGTCCCCCCAGATACGCCTCCAGCTTATCCCCCTCTGTGAGACCAATTGAAATGTAATTTCTCTATCCGTTCGATTGATTTTACAAAACGACAGAGGCTCAATTCTGTCACTGTCTTTACAGAAGCTTCTCTGTTCCTTGCTGTATTTACCGAACACTCCCTCAGCATCATTAAGTCAACATAGCAATGCAGGAATATGGAGTTCTTTGTGCTTCAGTTGACAAAGAAAGGTCAAGTAATGGTGATGAGATGCAGCACCACACACACACACACACATTCGACCATTCACACAGTTCCACACCAGTTTCACATGCTGTGTAGTATATATGTATGTTGCATAGCGTATTCTTTGAATGGCTTATAATGGGCATAAATGAATCACAGCAATGGAGACAGCTTTGGATGACTCCCAGTCTGTTTTCAGTATTAGCCAGTTCCATTGTGGCCGTCTTGGCAATGCAGTTAAAGTAGATTTGGCTAGCGCTAAGCAAGGCTGGCAGACAGGCCATGAATTTGTATTCCACAGGGGAGGTGGCATCGGCGCACAGAATTACAATTGTGCTAGTAAGTACCTGATAGTCAGCGGTGGAATCTTAACCCTGTGTGTCTGTTTCTGTGGATGGATGGCTTTCTGTTTTTATCTTTGTCTCTGTCTGTCTCTCCCCTTCTGTGTGTGTGTGTGTGTGTGTGTGTGTGTGTGTGTGTGTGTGTGTTGTGTGTGTGTGTGTGTGCAGGGCCACAGGGATACCCCAAGTGCGCGGGCAGCTCAGCTCGGCCCTCAGACTCTGGTCAACCTCTTTAATTCTCCTCTATACTCTGATGTCATCTTCATGGTGCAAGGTAAATTCATGCCCATCACTCACACACTCACACACACACACAGACACAAGCGTGTATGTACAGTCACACGTACACACACAGCAGAAGAAGGTCACATTTTATTGGCCTTGATTAAATGATGCTGTCCTAAGCCTTAAAGTGGTCCATTTCTTTCTAAACCCAGTATGCTCTGTGGTACTTGGGGCTACATGGATGTGACCCACCATATCCACAATGGATGTAAATATACAGGGAGTGAAGGAAAAGGTTTTCGTCTGAGCATGTAGTGCAACAACAACGTAGCCAGCGAGCTATAGTGGTAGTGACTGTGCAATTCATTCTGTGGAAGAAATTAAAAAAACAAAAACAAACCAACAGTCGCCGCGTCTTGAGTTAAGCCTCGCCCTGGACTACTGTGATTGTTTTACAGAGTTACTAACAGCCCAGGGCATTTTTCCTCTATGCCACAATCAGGTTCTCGGCCAGACTTTCTGCTGCACTGGTGCAGCGCTAAAACAAAGTGTGGAGTAAGGCATGGCCGAGCGAGACTCAGTAAAATAAGATTAAATGGTCCCATACAGACTTGAGTCCCCATCATGTTTCATCTTGCATCCATGGATCGCCAAAAGCTTTTCCTGGAATTGCTTTCATTCATTTGTCTATTACAGGATCAGATTGAGAAATCCAGTAAGAATGCCCGAAGGTCCCTCTCAATCAATATTTATCTCACTACAAGAGCACAGCGTTATCTTGTCCTCGCACCCCTGACGTATGATGCCAGCTCTAGGAGGTCATTTAGAAAATGTCCCTAGATTATTTTGTGCAGGTCTGTTCTTTGTTGACCCTGCTTTGACATTGGACTGTGGGGAGAGCTGTCACTAGCTGTTAATGGCACTCAATGACAGTGATTATGTCAGGATTTACGCCCAGGCTTTACAGGTCATTTGTTTCCTGTTCATTTAAATGACCCGTCATGACAGGCCATCACCCACAACAAGCCAAAAAGAGTTATGTTTGGCTTCTAGACTCAAAGCTAAAGAGAAATGTTACCGATACTAGGAAAATTAGAGTCAAGGTGGCTTGTGCTGTGCTCATACTGTGGTTTGAAAATCGGTCACGATGTATTCTGTTATCAAGGCTCAAGATTCAATGCACTAATGAATAGAAGAACTGTGATTCAAACATTGTACAGTCAGTGTTATCTCCCACCTCTTTGGGACTTTCCCCAACTCCGAAATTCAATACCTTGATGTTAGTTTTGTGTGTGTGTGTGTGTGTGTACCCTAGGGAGTGTGTTGCCAGCTCACCGGGCAGTGCTGGTGGCGCGCTGTGACGTCATGGCGGCCATGTTCAGTGGGAAGTACGCAGAGGCAAGGAGCCGAGTGGTGCCCATCCACGGAGTCTCCTCAGACACCTTCCTCTCCTTCCTGGAGTACCTCTACACTGACACCTGCTGTCCTGGTGCGTTTACTACACACAACAACTTGTTTAGATTAATGACCAAATGATACCTAGAAAAAAACACCACTAGGAAATCTCCAACGGGGAGTCCAAGTGGTGAGTAAAGTGCTCTCCCCTAAACTACTACCATCAAAGTGACCTCAATCATGGCACTCGACCCTTAAAACCCTCCAGTGGATTTTCTGTGCAGGGGCCAACAATAGAAGATTGATTGTAATGGGCAGCTCTCAGTTGTGTGTGTTATTCATCACCCCCCTCCCCAAGGCTGTTGCTCTAAATAAAAATATATCTGCTGTTTGGTTTAATAAGGGATTACAATACAAAACAGAAGGTGGTTGAAATGTACGACTGAGATTAAAGTGGCTTTACACACTCATGGCCCTACAAGATGACACTGTGTTTTATGTAATGACAACGGCCCTTTTGCTGTGAATATTTGGTCCCACTGTATCCTTGACCCAGTTTATGTATCACAGAAATAAGAGCCAATCCCAAATCAGTGGTCAAACACTTGAGAGAAGCAATGCTGTCCTCCAGGCCTAAACACAGCCAGGCTCTGTAAAACAATGGAGCAGACGACGAGTCCCATCAACCATCTGTGTGACTGAGACGTGCTGCCAATGTCCGTCTCAGGAGGGGAGAACAGTACTGAGCTCAAATTAAATTAGATTAATGATGACAAAATCAACCCGTGGCATCACTGCTTCATCTGTGTTTAATGGTGCCAAATCATGGCCCCAGACGTGTTTATGTTTTGGTTTTTTTGAATCTGTCACCATCGATTGCATTGCATTGCATAATACCTCCCAATCAAAGTGATAAGGTATAATATTGCTCTCTGTTGAGGCTACAGTACAAGTACCTTCCCGTCAGTTTACTCAAAGTAGTGTGTGTGTGTGTGTGTGTGTGTGTGTGTGTGTGTGTATTTTCATCATGTTAAGCATGGTGATATCAAAAGGTACTGTCAGTCTTTGATTGGGGCTTTACAACTACAGACACAGATAGCACTAACCAATATATAAATTCCTTAATTACTAACTAAAGTATTATTATAACTGTAACTCATTATTTGTATATAATGTAGGTGTGAAAACCAGATCATCAGTGAATGAGGGGATTTAAGAGCAACTTTACAACCAGCTCATTAATCCCTTAACTCTCTAGCATGTGATAGTTTGATGTAAAAAGGTTTGATTTCCTAGCAACCTATACCTGGCTTCAAGTGATCAGGAAAAGTGCTTCCTGATCATTTTCACAAACAACACTTAAGACCCTGCTTACTGTCAAGGGGGGGGGGGGGGGGGGTGTTTAAATTAATGGTGGCTTATTGTCCAGAAATGTAGTTTCATTTTGAGCCAGAAGAACAGGAAAATAAAGCCAACAGCTCCAGAGGCTGCTATGTTAGAGCTCAGCACTCACTCAAGGTCAAAGCAAGGTTACTCCTCCAGAGGCAACAGTAACCACTGGTATCAAATCAATGGAGGAGCCCCACCAGTACAAATAATTGAGATAAATATTGTATACATACGATAGTATAGAACATGGAAATGCTCTGATTTCTATTTAGATCATAGTGCAGCCAAAATGAACAAGCCTCCTGTATGACTGATGCTGGGCTGACGGTGGATCAGACCGGCAGAGAAGCATGTGAAGATTCAGAATCGCGCAGCGTTTAGAGGGAGTGAAGGATGCTGAGAGCGGCACTTGACTGACAGCCCCAGCATGAATGACAACACTCGGGTTAGATTCGAGTGATGTGATTTGACACTGTGACACCATTACATGATTGATGTCATTTGTTTGAAGGCTGTGTGCATGGGTGTTGAAAAGTGTACATATGTGTGTGTGTGTGTGTGTGTGGGGGGGGTGTTACTTGACAGCTCAGAGCGAGCAATGGGAAATTATTTGTCATAGCCAGGTTCATTTGACTGCATTCATGTATTTGCGAGCCTTTTACCAAACAGCACCTGAGCTTGCTCCAAAAGCATGAGGGGTATATGAGCCGAGGTTTAGTGCATTTGATGCCTCCTTATGTTTTAACATTTAATTATGTGCGGCGTCGATATGCTGCAATTCTGCTGTGGAATGGAAAAGCAGTACAGCTGTACGTCTATTTAATTTTTTGCACCAATAATCCTGAATTCAGGGACATTTTATGAACGTTCGGGAGCATTTTTGGGTTGGTGGTTTGATGGAGGAACCCTTGTTAAAAAAATGTAGTATAGTGTCAATTTGGATGTGTTCACTGTGTTAAATGATAGCAATGTATGTGTAAAACGAACTGCATATCCCAGACGGTGCTGTGTGTGTGTGTGTGTGTGTGTGTGTGTGTGTCCAGCCAGTGTGTTGCAGGCCATGGCGGTCCTGGTCTGTGCCGAGATGTACCAGGTGAAACGACTGCAGCACCTGTGTGAGGTCTGTGTGTGCGCTTACCTGCAGAGCATGCCCAGTAGAGAGCTGGCATCGACGGGTATCAGTGTGGTTCGACTACTCCGCAGAGCAAAGGTCAGCGCAACTTTGAATCTGTTTGTGTTTGTGAGAGCAAGAGAGAGAGAGAGAGAGAGAGATGATTTGAGAACACAGACCTGTGGGAGATCACCTAGCTAGGAATTATATGGTTCTATAAGTGCAGTTCTAAGATATTGAGCATCAAAGATTTAATGTCCCAGCTGGCTGAACTGTTAGGTAGTCTAAATCTACCTTTATAGCTCAACAAGGCCTGACTGCTGGTGGTGCGTTGAATGCAAAATATCAAAAAAAGAGGGTCCAAACAGAGAGAGAACCCTATAATTCTGTAAAGACAATCAGGGTTTCTGACTATATATCAGAGGTAACTCCAGTTTCAATGGGAAACTGGGTGAATATGACTTAATGCTAAAACTTTATTATTTGAAGAACATTAAGACTAGATCGCATTAAGTTAAATCAATGTTTGTATAGTATTTTATTATATTTGGATTGAATTTACACTCCTTAGAACCCTACCCCTCAAGTTACATCATGAGCCCTAGTCATTTCATCATAACAAGATAATTTCATTTTCTACACATATTTTTGTACTACTGTTTGAACTCCATGAGGATTATTGGACACCCTCTTCTTTTTCTTCTTTCTCCCTCGATCCCCAACCCTCACTGTCTCAGTTTCTCCCTTTGTCTTCCTTTTCTACTGATCTGTCTCCCTCCTTCTCTCTACTGTTCTGTGTTGATGCTGCTCTCAGCCTGTCATTACAATATATATTAATTAATTCAATATATAAAAACTCCACATCTTGGCGCATGTTTGGAGCTACACTCTGTTTCTGATAGAAATATTCATTCAACATCCACTTGGCTAACTCAGTGTGGCTCAAGTTTTGTCACATAAACTAGGATGGTAACCAGAGGATGGGAGTCTGTTGATATTAACCCACATACTATAGTTTCATCAGTAGATAAAGAGAAACAATTGGATGGGAAATGGAACCTTATAATACAAAGCTGAAATTCAGCAAATCTTTTGAATGTTAATTTAAGCTTGTGTGATGTTGTTTGGGGCATTATGGGGTTAAATATTTAAAAAGATAGAAAGTTGTATCTCAAAGAGAATTCCATTGTCCAAGGCTTCTGTCTGCAACTGATTTTCTTTGTTTGAAAGCTCAAAAGTGAATCACCACCATTTGACTAGTTTATATGTCGCTCTGTTCAAATTGCTCCTCAGTGCCACAATGCAGAGCAGCTGTACGTATGGCTCCTCCACTTCATTGCCAACAACTACCTGATCTTCAGTCACAAACCTGACTTCTTGGAGCTCTCAGGTCAGTGTGTGAGTTTTCAAACTCTTCCATGCCAAAGATCTTCAATTAAACTGTGTGCAGTGTGCTAGAGAAATAGATAGCAAAATCAAACTGTTCATTTCATGTTTTTGAAAGACTGGAGACTTCGTACATAGAGATACAGTGAGTGCAGATAGAGAGATAGTGCCTCCAGGCTTTTAACTCAAAATGCATTTTTTAAGTACTGAGTACTGAACTGAGTTAGACCTGCTGTGTTTCAACACAGTTTGAGGAAGATGGGCACATTCTGTCTCACTGAAGTATTGTGAATGCTTGTTCTCATGAGATGTCACATGGCCTACATAGCACTACCAAACAGAGGGCAAAATACACATCAAAATACGCATCTCCCTGTCAGCGGTGAAATGCAAGGAAACACTCTGGTAACCATCTTCTCTCTCTGTGCATATCTGAGAATACAAAGTGAGCTTTAAAACAGAGTGACCAATTTTGCCATGTTTTGATGTTTTCAGGCAGTCTGAGAAACCCTCTGTAGTTCATGCTGTGCTGCCATAACGGACTGTATGAAATTACTCTACAGCACAATACTGTATTTTTGTGCAATGTCTCAGCACAAAGCAGAATATATGTGTAAGCAGCTGCAGTACTCATCCAGTCAGATCAATCAATAGTCGCTGGTCCGATATCAAGAAATCTTTAAGAAGCTGAAGATAAGCGGGGCTCTGTGCCCAGTGTGTATTCGCTACTCATCCATCTAACTGAGGACGGCGGCCAGACAGCCCTTCAGAATAATGCGTTGTTATTTATGTTTGAAAGCTCTTGTTACATACAGTACTTAGCATTGTTATAGCTCAGCTTTCATGGCCTTGTGCATTTAGTATGCCATGTTAACAGCAGGTAAAGACATCAGTAATGACAGGCCTATTAAAATGATAAATAACAACATTGCTCTGGTTAGTAGCCTTAGCATGTTTTATTGTCATTATTAGTCATACACAAAAGATTTGTTTAAGGTCAAATGGACGGGTCCTGAAGGGCACAAGCAAAGTGAAAGAATAAAGTAGACAGTACATGATCACCATTGGTCCTTGTTAGTGTAAACAAAATGGTATTAGGCCTCGTTGGCTGTGTTCATGGCAACCATCAAAGGAGATATAGTGTGCGTGCGTTATTGCTGCAATAATTTAATCAGTTCAGTAAATATTGCTGCAATAATTTCATCAGCGAAACATCCTACAGTTGTGTTTGCAATAGAGCGCAACAGTAACCGCCCACTTTTTTTACGGCTCTGGTTCCGGAAGTAAATTTCCCATAGCTCCATAGACATTTCAGAAAATCCTTATATAAAGAGTTTTAAGGCTGGAACCAAGCCAACCAGCTAGACGATGAATCGTGACCATAAAACATTTGATTCTGAGCAAAAAAAAGATAGGAAAACGGAAGAAAAGGCAAAGGTACAAGACTGTGTACATAATTATTTTATGAAGTGAAGGAACTACTCATCCCATAAACCATTGCGAATGATACTTTTCCAAAAACTTCCAAACTAACGATAGTTTAGCGCGCTTCTTCTTGAATTTAACATTTGTCAATAGTATAGTGTTGATATTGTTGTTGTTTTGTGTGCGTATATATAGTATAGTGTAAAGTGTTGTCATCGACATGGTACAGTGATTCGTTCCAGCTGCATAGGATAAGCAGCTAGCTAGGTTACATTAGTAGCTAACGTTAACGTCGCTGTTACACTTTAGGATTGTGGGTAGTGTAGTACTTCTCCATGACATCGCGAATAAAACAAGGTTGATATCATACAGACTTGTGGCTTCTACAGGAGCATACACTATCGTTTCACAATCTACTAGCTTGTGGTGAGTCTACATTGGATGGTTACGACATTATGGCTAATAATCAAAATCCCTATGCAGAATATGAATGGGATTTTCACTTCCGGAACCACACTGTTGAGCTCTATACATTACACTGTTATTACATGTCTGTGTGTGCGTGTGTGTTCCAGAAGAGGAGCGTGAGCAGGTGGAGAGGCTGCGCTGGCCGTCCAGAGGCTACCTGCAGGAGCTCAGCGAGTACCAGCAGCGGCGACGCAAACTACGCAAGTCCCGCTGCATAGTTATGTGACCATGCCTGGAAGCCAAATCCTGTGGAAAACATGGGAGGAGGACAGAAGGGGGGAGTCCAGGGGGAATGGGCTAGCGAAGGGTGAGACCGGACAACATGTGGAAACGTTAGGGGGGGGGGAAACAAGAGGAAAAAGTTGTTACAGACTGCCATGCTGGCTAGCTCACTCCAAATTGATGCTCAATGAAGGCTTGGACGATAGTGAAGCTCTGTGGCTTACGAGAAAGACTCTGAGGACACTGTGGCAGAGGATAAGGTCATGGAGGTCGCGAGCAGTGGGACCGTGTTGACAAGCAGTGACATACGCTACTGTGGCGCACCCCCTGAGGAGAGCAACGGAATGGAACGACTGTGCGTCCTTTGCCTAACGACTATTCCTTCATGGGAAATACAAAATGACTGATTCCTAAAAACTGTGAATTTACAATGACTGGCTGGCCACCGACCAACAGCTCCACATGTGGAAGATTATGGTTTCTAATGGCAGACATGGTGGATTTTAACGATCTCTATTAAGAGCAGAGATTTGTGGTCTCTGGAGCAAACGGCCATGCATCTGTTGGAAAATAGACCAGGATCATTTGAGCCCAGGACCAGACCTCCTCACACCTGAAAAGATCTTTATTAGATAATGAGACTTCAGGTAGTACAATCAGAACTGCATTTAAGAAAACTGTGCTGGAGTGTTGTCTTCTGTACTCGACACCTGGGGATGTCTGTGTATCTTACTCATCACATAGTCTCAAACCAAACCTTGGCCCATAAATGCGTGTCCTGTTGCAAGTTGAAATAAGTCTTGAGCCTGTAACGTGTCAGTGACTCGATCAGCGGTTCAGCAGTGCGGTCACTGACATTAAACACAGACAGCAGAGCAATCAAGGCTCAGGGGAAAGCAATTGGTAATGCTGGTAGCCTCGTCATGCTCCTTTTCATATGTAATATGACAGAAACTCAATTTAGCATACAAGCAGGAGAAATTGAATTACAGTTCTTTTGCACACACACTTATTAGATTCTTTCAGATCTATAATTCAACATCAATAAGTGTCTAGGGACCAGAATGTGATTTATTACCATGTGAGACTGAATACACTTTGGGCTTGGTCTGTGTCAAACGGGGCCATCTAAATTTCATTAAGGAAATGGCAGAATTAAATCCTTAAATCGAATGAATATACATAGCCTGTATCACAATTGACCAAAATTAGGGGAAAATAAAACAATGAATTTTTCTAGTGAGATGATTTAAAGTGATACTGACTCCAACCCTTATCGGTTTGCAGTAATAAAACCTTAAAAAGGTCTCGCACACACACACACAGCCTTTGGTAGCATTTAGGTGTAGGAAGGTGTTAGGAGACTTCTAACATAAACATTAGTTGGCACACTGAAAACCACAATGCCTCTGATTGGATACACAGGATTTTTTATTTCTTTGGACATCATGAGATTATGATTTACTGGTGCTGCGACTATTTTTGTAAACTGTACCGTACGTGGAGATTTATGTTGTTTTTTTACATTTGGAGTAGAGACAACTGGGGCACACTTTATTTTACAGTCCTCTATTTCAATGGTATTTACTTAGAAATCATATGGGCAAGTAATATTTGGCAATAAATATTTGCTGAAGAAAGTTAGGGCTACGTTAGGGGAGGGCAATATATTTTGAAAGATAAGCCTTCACCAAAGTAAATCCCATCAAAGTTCAATAATGACAATTTACATAGTTATTTTTGTATTCAGTTTGTTATCACACTCATTGAGAGCCACATGTACTCCTGTACTATAAATCCAATGCTTGCAGTACTTTAGGATGTGTATGGGCAATAACCACTGTCAGATTTTGACAGTGATCTGGTGTTAAATAAATTTAACCATAATGGCAATTTGAGTGCTGCTGGATCTCAATATCAAGGTGTGTGTCCCAGTATGAAATCCTGACCTTGTTGGCATAATGTCTCGTTGCCCAGTCCTAAACTAAGTGGAGCCTCTAGAGTAACTACCTACCATAGACGGATATTATCATATATTCTGAGCACACTTTCTCACATAAATCCTCATCTACTCTCAGAGAGAGAACTCTAGGAGAATATCGATCAGTAAATAGCAGCTGAAACAGGACTGTGAAACAAAGTGTTCCCCAGTAGTGCATCCACACCCAGCATGTGGGAACATAGATGTGGCTCCACAGAGGCCACAGGGCCAGTGCTCAGACTGTAGTCATTATCAACTCTGGCCCTCAATAAAGTGTGTTTTAGAAGGAACACGCCGCAAACTCAATAGATGTCTTCTGTTTTACATGCACTTTCTTCAGTATGTGGCATAACTTATAGCAGATTTTTTCCAATCTTGGCGCCAAGCAATAAGTTCTTTCATCTCTTTGAGCACCACCTCCGGCATCTCATTTCCTTTCATTTATTTATTTCTACACTAATGAGAGCTTACAGTTACTAATTTATGCACTTAATGACCTGCCTCGGGTCTTCTGAGAGGCAACGCTTCCCTCCCCTTCTTGCCTCCCTTTACAAACACATTCCCCCTTTCTTTTCCCTTCCTTCCACAGCCTGACACTCTCACTCGTGCCTCTCTTTCTTGCTCCATCCTCTAATAAGACGTGTCCCCCAAGTTTGCATCGATGCTCTGTTTAGCCTGTGTTGTAGTGCGTTTGTGCATAACAGGGTAGGGGTAGAAGCGGCATCTGTGGGTGTGTGTACGCTACTTGGATATATGTACATGTCTACCTGGAGGCCTGGAGCGGGTCACTGCAGGGCTCCGATAGACTGCAGCATGGCCTTCAGTTTGCCGCTCTGTTCCAGATCTGCCACGTCACTGCCCCCTCCAACACACTCCTCACCAATGAACACCCTCGGGACCTACACTCAAAACAAATATTGTATTGTACACATCAATACAAGAGATACAAGGACACAAATGGTAAATATGCAATAAGATTCTCCATGACAACACACACCATGATAATACTACCTCTACATAGCCCTTAACCCTGATCTATATTGTTTTTACTGTTGATATATGATATGATATATTGCTACAACTGAGTTGACGCAAGGACAAGACCTGCAGCTGCGCATGCGCGGCTCCTCTTTCCAGCCATGACTGATAAACAACATGCTGAACATCTGACCAAATCATCAATAATGAACTGATGAGTCATTGTTAAAAGGGAACTATAAATATGGAAACAGCTTGCAACTGGGCGGTCCATAATGTAAATAAGCACAGTGAGTAATATCAGTGAACCTAAAGTGTAGGCGTCCTACTACCAATGCTCCTATGGGATGTTATTGTTTGGCTGTGATACACAGTAGTGGGTTTCCATATCCTATATCACATCACTGTAGTATTGCTATAGGGAATATTCCTATAGTTTGCTGTGATGTTTGTATAGTATTAGAAAATGTATTATAGGACTACTCTTGCGTATTAAGTCTTTTTGTCATCGTGTTGTTCCATTGAGTACCGTACAGACTTGACGTTATTCATATTTATTTGACGTTAGTCGTAGCTCACCCACAATAAAGTAAAAACAGCAGCCATAGCAACAGGCCAGTCCATATAGGTGGGGACTTACCGTGCGGGCCCCAGTGATTTCCAGGAAATAGTCTTGCATGCTGCCCATGTCGCTGCGTCCACTTATGTCAATACACTCGAAATGTCCAGGTTTGAATTTGTACTTTGACAAAACCTCTTTAGCCATAATGCAATACGAGCACGTTGGCTTGATGAACATCACCACCTTGTCTCCTCTAATTTTTGTCTCCACAAATTTCTGAGCCATTCTTCGTCGAGGTTAAAGTCAGTCGAGTGCTCAGAAAAACAGAGGGAAATGTGACAAAACACGCCGTTAACACAAAACGCGATGAATTGGATGAGCGAGTGAAGAGTTGCTTCCGTATTGTCAGCGTCACGTGGAAGGACCGCCCCTTCTTAAAGACACAGTGGCGCCACAGGAGAGGAGAGACACTAGTAGGATCATACGGTTGAAGGAGGCTGGAAGAGCTGGTCAGCTCAGCAACAGATAACTCGTCTTCTCCTTGCTCCTCTGGTTGTTTAAAAACTTCACAAATCAGCACATACGATAGATGCCACTAGATAGATTACGAGATAAAACATCAATTTTGTCAATATGGATAGATGAAGCCATTACTGATCTTGGTTTAGTTGGCAATTTAAGTTACTAAAGAGTTAGCAAAACTAATTTTCTATATACAGAATATCTCAACTTTTCCATTAATACCAAAAGGTTTGCATGTGTAAACTTTTTTGTCAATATTTTAATTTAATTAAGTTACTCAGTGCCTTTATAAGTTTGTAAGACTGCAAAACTATTACCTTTTCCATATACAGACCATTTAAAAATGAAAAATGTAATTGTGAAGGCAATTTAATCGCAGCCCAAAATATGTTTTGAAAGTCAGAGAGACTTTGCATTTATCCATTTAAACCAGTCTCACCACTTCTCAACCACAAAACTGCATGGAACCTGGAGGAATAATCTACTCCCAGCTGTCCAAACAGTCACCTTTTCCATCTTAACATTGGTGCAGGGAAGGCTTTGGATCCATTTCCATGAAATAGGGGAGTCTACATCAGACTAGACCCCTTCTTTCATGTGCAGTATGATGTGGCTCTGATCAGTCAGATAGTTGGCATATTTGGGACTTTTTTTTCTGAACAATCTGTCTGATCAGTGCATATCCTGCACACTTTCCTCAAAGTCAACAAGATAGTGTTCACAGAAAAAAAAAAGGTCACTTTCCCAAAAATGCTTTAGTGGCATGGCCTACTGGGGTGACTCCAAAAACAAAAAAAAACTGCCTGAAGGTGGTAATGCTCATTAATCATCATTATGGCAACAGTTTAAAAGTTAGAAATAAGACAGAGCAAATTTCTGATCAAGTTGAGCAAGAAAATGTTCAGTCTAGGTCTTAGTCTGTTTATAAGGAAAAACCAGGACAAAAAGGTTAGGGGCAATTGCTCAATTGCTTACTCAACTGCTCAAGCAAATGAGGGTAGTAGTTCAAACCTATAGTCCTAACCTGATAACAATGCCTTCAGGTCATACTGGACCTTGTGGCAGAGCTGGGATAAACGATCACATCTGCTATTCGTTCATTAGTAAAGATCATGACTAGGACATGCATTAAGAAAAGGACACAATTTTCCAGGTTGAACTAAGTTGACTTTTAATAAACTGATTTGTACATTATCAGGTGGGCCGGCTCAGAATTCACTCACAATTAACTTAATTCTCAGTGGTCTCTCTTCAAAACATTTCCATGGAATCTTTACCTTTGTCATTTTCTCATTAAGACTCATTTTGAGTTGCTCAAAACCCTTCCCTCCCTTCCTCCCTTCTCCCACTGATGAGTCACTTGCAGCCCTGCCATGTTGTAAAGACCCCCTTTTAAGTAAATCTCCGCTGACCCGTGTCTTTGGTAACACTGCTGAGATCAGTGCTAGCAAGCCTGGTGGGGTCGTGGTGGGGACAGCCATCCCTCGAGCTGCCATATGAGAGCGATTAACGATTAGCATGTGCTTCATGCTTCCCCAGGGCCGGTAGGGAGAGGGGCTTAGCAGCATTGTTGCTACATTGGCGCCCAGTATTTGAAAATGGCAGGTTGAGAGGAGGAGGCAGGTGATGGACAAAACCTTGGGAGCTGTGTGTAAAGCCCTGGTCTCCTGCATACATTTGGCTGTTGTGGTAGCCCTTTGTGACTCTCAAATTCTGGGAAAATACTGTTGCATGGGAAAGCAGGAAAAATAAACCAAAATAGTGACCCCATATGTCCACATGCTAATTTGGCTGTGACAGCCTCTAAAACAACCAGTCCACTGCAGAGACCGGCTATTTGACAGAATGCCACAGCCATATCAAAGTGGCCAAACTTCTGTAAATCTGAAGTAGTAAAAAAAAATAAAAATAAAAAAAATGGTGCCACATTTTTAAAATATAGGACATTTATTAATTTGTGTCCAAATCTAGCTGATTATGTACAAGACCAGATTGCTGAGAAAGGACTGAATTTAACTGGTCACTGCAACAATGGAGTAAACACCCTTCAGTTAATGATCTAGGGGTCAGAAGTTCCTCTTATCCCCAAATGCAACAGTACTTTATTTTGTTTTAGAGATGGGAACACATATTCTAGCATCAATCTTGTGTCTCAAAACATTAAGACCAAATCAGAAATTTTACTTTATGGATGCAATACCAGAAAATATTATATTTTTTGGCAAACATTCTAACACAGGTTTGTAAACATAATTTTTCCCTTGTTGAAATAAAGACTCAAATATATTCTCATAAGAACCCATTCATCCATCAAACTAAATCAGCAATAATGTTGGAAAAAATGCTCTTCAGAATTCTTCCATTGCTCTGCCACTATGACAGAACTGAAACTGAGAATCAAATACATTTATCATTGTAATACAGATTTGTCCTCTGGTGGATGATTTTTTTTGCTTCCTGTCAAAACAGAAAATAGACTGTTTGCCATTGGATAAAGCTGAATAGGTGGGTGCAGTCCTTTCCAGAGTCTAGAGATGAGCCACTCTGGAAAAAAATACACTCTCCACATCTCATCAATTAAGAACAGGTACTGCTACTCCAGCCAGGTTTATCCTGAGTACTCTGGCTGATCAAGCAAACACTATAGCAGCTTTTTTCCCCCATTTTCTTTTCACCTGTCACTCCTGTTATCGCACAATCATGCAAATACACACACTCATACACTTTGTAACACTCTGACATCACACTCCGTTCCTTCCTCCATCCCTCCGTGACACACACACACACACACACACGCGCGCACACGCACACACGCAGCCTGTTGCCAGGCAGTTGTAGTTCCTTAGTTCCTCTGTGTAGCCTGGGGGACCCTAAGGGTCTGCCCAACTCGACATTTCCAAGTGTAAACACCTTAAGGCACCCATAATGCACCGTGAACATTAAACACTGCTGGTGCTGGGAATACTGCCCCCTATTGACAGGGGACCATACTCCTTTAGTTACCCCACCCTCACCACCCCACATGGCCATTACAACTCAATTTATAATCCATGCACACATACTGTTGTCTCAATCAGCTTAAGTTATTTCTTCTGCTGGTCTCATTTCCTTCCCTTTCAGCTTAGAACTCAGCACAGCAGACAGCAATATGTTGGAGCAAAGTTATCCAGTACAGTTTTTGTAGTGAATAAGAAAAGAAAAGAAAAGAAAGAAAAGGAAATGAGGCAGGAGAGCCATCTTAGCCAATTGAGATGACATATGGATCTTGCGTGCAAAATGGCTTCAGAAAGTCGAACACATAAGGCCCATGGTATTTTTTGCATTGCTTTCGACAAAGGTTAATCTTCTCTTTTTAAACAATAAATCATCTGCGGACTCTTCCTTTGTACTATGAGTCCCAAAATAAATAGATCTCCCTCTTTTTCTTAAATACATGTTAATATTTTCTCTGCTGCTCAAAAATACCTTATTTCTTTGTTCTTTTTTGTCTTGAGATAAAGTCCTCCAAAAGGTTAGAAGAGTTAAGGTTTTCCCCAAAGCTGGTCACACATGCATGTAGCTCCTTCCACTGGTCCAGTGGTATGAAATTCCAGAGGAACTTCAGGTAAAACCATTGAGAAAAAAATAAAATAAAATAAAATAAAAAAAAAAAAAAAAGGGGGGGGGGGGGGGTAAAGTGAAAGTAAGAATTTCAAGGTTGCAGGCAACAATGTAGCCTGTGGAATCAAAAGATAGAAAGAAAGAAGGAATGAAGGACATGGGGGGAAAAGGCAAGAAAGGGAAAAGGGAGGTTATAGTGGAGGCAGTAACAGTTGGGGTATTAATAAATAAAGAGCCAGTTGGATACCCGCACCGGGTTCGACACTCCGCTCTCAATACTGATTACTGATGATGTATTGGGAGACCTGGCAGGCTGTGCTCTTAGCACCAGGCCTGGGCCCTGCGCTGGTCAAAGTCAGCTATCAGCCGCTTGATGTGGGCCAACTTGTTGTGCAGGTACTCGCAGCGCTGTTTTTCTTCCTGGTAGTTGGGGCTATGCTGCAACACACACACACACACACGCACAAACCCTTTTAAAGCAAACTTAACTGCATGGAATGTAAATTCCTTACATACAGATTATAATGAAGTATAATTATATATAATTTAATGGTGTATAAAAATTATCCTATCAGACAGACTTTTGTGTAATTACTCACTTGTTTCATCTTCTTGTATGCTTTCAGGACTTCTTCGTGGACCTTCTGTAAAAGTTGAAATATAGAGTTATCACTCCTAATGCAATAAAATATCATTAAAATGTAATGTAACTTGAATTTAAAGAGGAAAAGTACACAGTACACTTTTAAGGGGGTTTAACAGTGTAATTATTTTGGGCCACTCTTCTCCTAGAGGACAAGGTCAATTTATTGATTCCAATAACCACCTGAGCAGTGAGACTTCATGACAGATGGAATATGCCATCTCAGATGAAAACCATATCAAATGCTCAATTGGGCACAAATTTGGTTTTAGAGGGGGGGTTGGCATACATTTTGGAGACATTGCCACCATTATCATATTCCTAAATTCAAGTAAGCTCTTTAGACCTGGTACTCTTTGGTGCCAGGTGACAGCTTCCGGCACTGAGCATCCAGTTGGGTAAAGCGGCGGGTGATGCTCTCCACATGGGTGTGCAGGAGGCGGTACTCATCGTACTCTGCGTTGAAGTCATCCTTGTAGCTCTGCCGCTGGTCCGTGGACACCAGCGGCATGTACTTCCTGCAAACGCAGGTCACATCCATACAGGTCAGTAATCTGCAACCAGTAAGGGCAAACCAGGGTTCCCACTGTGACCCTGAAATAATATTCCATGAATTTTCCATGACTTTCCATAACTAAGTTGGAGCGCTTCAATGACCTAAAAATGTTATTCCTTCCTGGTTTGATGATGTTTTTAAGCTCAGAAGAGATCTAAATAGGTGAATAGTCTGGGTTCCACTACAGTTGGACTTGCTGTGTGAAAACCAGCATCTAATGCAATGGATCTGTGAAACAAGTAGGAAAATACATTCTGGTATATTCCTGTAAAGTGACCCATTTATAAAATTCCCTGATATTCCCCGACTTCCCCAGAGAGTTTATCAAAATCCCTGACTTTCCCTGTCCAGAATCCACCTGGCAGGGGACCTGGCAAACGTCTAACAAGCTTTTCGGTGGGGGAGGCCTAATTTGGAATGGATATGTTATGTTTCCCCGCACCTAGCCCTGAAGATCTGAAAGGTCAAACCAATCCAATCTTACTCATGCTGTGTGCAAGTTAAACACAGACGTGTCCCAATTCTCCAGCTTTTCTGCGTTCTCAAAGTTCACTGTCTAGCATGGTGTTTAAGTGTAATCACTTTTCTTCATGTTTTTCTAATAATATTTTGAAATCAGTGCAGGTGTAGTAACTCAGGGTCACACCTTTAGGGAAAAGAGGGACACACTGTCGGAACATGGGTCCTTTAGATGCATTGGTTACTCACACTACATAGTCTGGCATCTCAGTGGTGGAAGAGAAGTCCGTGGAGTGGACTGGCTTCTCTTTGTCTGAGGAGTCTGAGAAGAGAGACAATTGGGTTAATGTTAGAATGTAGATGTCATGCTGATAATCATATTCTATAATGAACATTTAATTTTTAATATATGTCCATTTCTCTGGATCATCAACTACCCTGGTGATCAATCATCGAGACAGGGATAGAAAAATACAACCCAAGACCCCCAAAAGTTCAAAAGATAAAATGAGGCTTTGAGGCTTTTGGGTGGTGAGTGAGTGAGAAATGGGAAACATAAATGGACACAGACTCTCAAGATACGTTTTTCCGAGAAAAAGAGGGAGTAATGAATAAGTAGACTAGGAGTGAACAGTGTCTCAAACTACAAGCATAAGATTGACATCAATTCAACCAGAAGTAAAGTAGAGCACAGTTCAATGTCTCAACACTCAAAATCCAAAGCATCAATATAAACAAAGACCAAACTGTATGTGGCGGGGTGGGCTGTAGAGGAACACACACATTGAAACACACTGAGCTAGATTTCAAAGTCTGCAAACTTGGATAGAGGAGGCATGTCTCACAATGCAGACATGTCAGTGCTGTTTGAGCACACACGCGCGCACACACAATTTTAAAACAAAACTCCAAATATATAATAGGAACAGACAAGGAAACACACACCTTGGTTTTTGTGGGGATTCTTTGTGATAACCTCTCTGTCCTCTTCCTGAGCACTATGCCTCTTTTTCGGTCTATGACTCTCCTCGACCTGGTCTGCTACGCTGGGAGGGCTACCACTGCCTCTCTCCTTCCGTTTCTCTTTTGCCCTCTCTCGGTCCTTCTCTTTGTGCTTCTTGGACTTCTTCTTGGACTTCTTGCTAATGCTGCTAGATGAGGGAAGGCTGCTGATAACAGTGGAGGTAACTGTGAGGGAGGTGCGAGGAGGAGGGCTGGAAGAGGTGGCTTGTCTGGGAACTGGGACAGGGGGGCGGTAGCGCTCCTGCAGGGTCCTGTCAGAGGAGACGGGGCTGCGGGTGGGGCTGGGCGAAGGGTCCCTGCAGGAGGAGCTCTGGTCCAGGGGCAGGTCCTGGGTGCCGCGGCCCTCAGGGGTGCTGGGTGAGTTAGAGTTGGAGGCTGGGCTGGGCTGCTGGTGGGAGGGTGCAGGAGGGTGGGAGGAGATGGGGAGGTGGGAGGGAGGGGCCGAGGTGACGCTGGATGGTAGGGACGAGCGCTTAGAGCTGGGGCTGTCCTCATCCTCACGGCGGTCAGAAGATGAGGACGTGGTTGGCCCTCGATTGCTGAGGTGGGAGATGCGGGCCTTCTTGGGTGCCAGAGGGTCGATGAAGTCAAACTCTGGTGGGCGCTTCTGCAAAGGCGCAACGAAAATTTAGCAAATTTATCAAACAATTTCTTACTTCACTGTATGTGTGTGTGTGTGTGGTTACCTGTGGGGATGCAGGGATGCTGTCTTTAGGAGGACTGCTTGATGAAAGTGCCTCCGTAGGAAGACCCAATTTGCTGTTAGACAAAGACAAGGTGGTGGGGAGTGGGGTTTGAGTAGAGAAAAGGCAAGTTAGCGGTGCGAAAGCAGTCCGAAAAGCAGTGCATGCGAGTTGTTGGTCCTGCCTGACCATTGAACAGATGTACACTCTTTTACATGGATGGCAATGAAGTAAACAAGCCAATAAAACTTATATATACACGTGTGCCCTGATTAATCCATGCCACAAAAAAGCAAATATCTGCTTAATTAGTTCAAGCAATTATGTCCTGAACGTCTTTCCAAAGCCAAAAGAGCCATTCTTGTACCGAGCCAGGGTCCTGGCGACCTGGACCTTCTCATCGTCAGAGTAGCCAGGCCAATCTCGCTGGACATCACGGTAAATGAAGTCCTTCAACGAGTATGAGTTGTCTTTGGGGTTTAGATTTGCCACCTGTTACACACAACACACACACAGAGAGAGAGAGAGAGATGTGTACAACATGTACAGAAACTTCCCATTTCCGGTGCTGGCTAAACTAGACCTTGGTATACATCTGTGCATGTAAATTTATGTTTTCAGTGGTTTGTTTCTTGCCATGCCTGGACAGCTCAGTCAGTAGAGCATGAGACTCAGTCTCGGGGTTGTGGGTTTGATCCCCACATAGTGTCAACTATCACCTTTGTAAGTCGCTTTGGATAAAAGCGTCTGCTAAATGAATGTAATGTATTTAGATTTTGTCTGGCCCGGACAGCTGGTAGAGCATGAGACTCTCAGGGTCGTGGGTTCGATCCCCACACACTTTGGATAAAAGCGACTGCTAAATGAATGTAATGTATGGAAGCCTTTGTGCTGTGAACAGGATTTCCTTAGATGATTTGCATACTATGCTCTAATGCTTGAGAAGGGCAAGAGGATCTTTGGGGGGCAGAGCAGACACAATTCACTTTAAGCACATAACTGCTGGTGACATATGCCTGAGGTAAATATCAGCTTTTGTGAGAAATGATATTCCTCCTACACAACTTGCTATAATTAACAGTATTCATTTATGTAATGTATGTATAGTATGTAATAAATGGTCTTACAGAACATAACTCATCCACAAACTCAACAACAAACCTATGCCAAAATGTACCAGTTGCCGGTGATGCCCTCTTCTGCCCCTTACCTGTTGCAGTGTGGTCCCCAGGGAGCTGCGGTCCTTCTGGGTGATCCCGTCCCGCTGCAACCTCGCTAGCAGCTCCAGCTTCTTGTAGGACCTCAGTGCCAGCAGGTGAATGACACGGTCCCGGTATGGCCGCTGGGACACAGGGTTGTTGGCAAGGCACTTGCGGATGGTGTTGGCTGGGTTGATGGGTGTGGAGCGCTTGCGCTCCGGGACCACCTCCGGGACAGACGGTGCTGGCTTTCGGATCTGGACTTGCTTTCCTGAAGGCAGAAGGATAAAGATTACATACGCCTCATATTCTGTGATAAAGTATTGTTTGCTAGTCTGGTCCAAGTCATCACATATCCATTACATATCCATGACACCCAGCTCAATGCAACCATGTGCATCTTAACAGGGACCATTCACTCAACACCGCTCAACCCTCACCACCACACTCCGAAAGGTCAAAAACATCCCGCCTACCAATCTATGCAGATCTCTTCAACTCACCTAATGACCCTTACCCCAAAACAACAAGAAGGCAACTTAATGGATTGAGAGTTACATCTGCTAATTGAATCAGACTCAATCTCCATTAGACCTTGGGGGCCAGGATGAGAGGATAACCATTACTGGTAGCAAACTCATTAAAAGTTCCTTCACATTTCAATTTAACAAATTCATTGTATGAAGTGAATGTATGTCGTAAACAAACGCATTATTTTTGTGGCATAGGCATGTCGTCCATCTGGCACTGACAGTTAATTTCAGATGTTGCATTTTGAGTTTAACAGCCTGTGATCAAAGATAACCTTTCATGTGCTACCAGTGGCAATAGGTGAATAAGCACCACAGTCAACAAGAACACACCAACATGTAACATTACTGTTTGGATAAATGATTTATTTACACATGGATCGGCACACTGTATCATGCAGCCTGTTAACAATCTGTTAACACTTCACTGACACATCATGTAAAAGCATAAATAGTAAAATGTTTGTCAGTAGAAAGTCCAGGTAAAATGCATCATTTCAATCAGTGATCGGGACTTTGGGGCAATTGGAAACCTAAATAAACTACTTGGTTTCACAGTGAGAATTACCATCTGACAGACAGACACAAAGGCAAAAGAAAGAAAAGGGGTTATCATTAAAAGCCAATAATGTGTACACAGAAACACAACCACAAGCAGGCATGTACTGGGGTGGAGTGCACTTCTCTGGAATGCATGAACTAAGACTAGTTTGGAGAAGCTGATTTACTTGGAGGAGTCAAGAGCCCACCATTAAGAGCCCACGACAACTCTGCTCTGTGCTGCTAAGTCATGTGCTTAGTCAGGATGCCTTGACATATCCCCATACTGCTTCCCAGTCATTATGAAATTCTAAAGCTCTTTAAAAGATTAAGGTTAGAGAGAGAGGGAAGAAAACTTGCTGCCCCCTCTCCTTGGCTAAATGCTGAGACTAAGACCAATCCGAGTGGGTGCGGGCTCTCACATACACACAGTGTTTTCGCTGTCTCACAGGCTGATGACAGACTGCCGCAGGTGAATAGCTTGTGTCAGCTGCTAAGCTTTCTCCTTCAGAAATAGTCAGCCTAGTGACTCCAAATGCTGGACATAGAGTGGGGTTAAATAAGGCAAGATTATGGCTACTTAATAGCACACTTAAATCTTATGACAGCCATGCATTGCCGTTGACTACAATTAGCCTGTTGAATTTGATACCACATTAAATGCCCCCACATTTATAATGACAAGCCTGTAACTTGAAAGACAAGTTACAGGCTGTTACCTGAAACTAACAGCCTCTGGAAGTTAAAGCCCCCTTTTGCATTGGTTAATAGTGTGCTCTCTAAACCAGCTGCTACATGCCCCTGTCCTGCCTCTTTTCTCTGCTGCTCCTCTCGTTTCCCAGTTTCCATCTGGGCCAGGGTATGCAAATACACCCCCAAGGGCCAGAAAACAGGCCTGAGGAGGTTTTAACTGACTTTCCAAGTTTATGAAGTGAGCCTGACGTCTGAGCCAAAAGGGATTTTTAACATTTAAAAGGGATTCTAGCAAGAGAACAAACAAATAGCTAATGCGTACTGTAAATAGTGCAGCCGTGCAAGGCTACAACAGTTTAATGTTCAGGAAACTGACTGAACTGACCGTTGCAGCTGAAATTATGGTGTCAATGTTTGTGGTCTAGGACTATTAGAATCACAGGGCAGCAAAAGTAGTACAGTTGTGGCAAAACAGTCTTCATTTTTGAGGAGTGTACCACTGCACGGTGCAACAACGTGAGTCAGGCTGCTCTAGTTACCAAACAAAGGAATGACAAAGCCATAGATTTATACTGAACTAATAAACAACAAAAAAGCTGTAGAAAACATCATACAAAACCTTTGAGTGTTGGATAACATATGGGCCAAATTGAATATAAGGGTGGTTATCAAACCTCTTGGATGTTGTGCAGAAGCCTGCCGGTAAAGCAGTCTCCTGTGAAACTCAGTACAACATGTTTTTGTTGTACTGTGGGAGATATTGGCCTCAGTGGGTTAAGGAAGAGCCACACTTAGCATGGGACATTACAAGCTGTTACACTGCATTAGATAAGACATGTGGGTGAGGCTGTGAGAGAGCAATGAGACAAATTAGATTATCCAAGATTATTTTTACTTGTGTGACCCCAATCCTGGTGCTAAATGGCGCAGTGGACAAGAAACCCATCCACGTGTGTTTGTGTGCATCAAGTGTAGGAGAGCGCAGGGAGAGCAAATCTTGATTGTGTGCAAGTGGTAGGTGCTAAACATGCGCAGTGCTCAGAGTGTAAGACTTCAGCCCTTTCTGTGGCATTTTGGCAGGTGGTATGTCAATAAACAGAACCAGCTCCATCTGCTTCTTTTGGCCCTTATCAGTCAGAGGGCTTTGAATGGAGCCAGGCTGTCAATATTCACCTATTCAGTCTCTCAAAAAGAGAGAGACTGAAAAGAGAGGAGAGGTGTTGATAGGACATAAAGCCCTGTTAGGGTGCTGAGATCCAGCCTGGATTCTGACTGTCTGTGGGAGGTACAGATCAGAGGCTTGATGGTTTTTGTGGTGGTGCTGGCAGGTGGACCAGAGAGGATCTCCGTACTTTTAAAGAGTACGTGAGAATGTAGAGAGGACCTTACCTCTGTACTGGCCCCCAGGCTTGATTACTTTGGTCCCACGTTCACGTGTGTCCTCCACAGCTTGGGTCATACGCTCCCGGGTCACCTGGTAGGAGTCGTTGGTGGCGCACACTGTGACCTTGTCCTGTACTGTCCCCAACGATGCCAGGTGGGAGGCTCCTGAGCTGTAGAGGGAGAAGCGGGAGAGACAAGGTGATATGGGAGGCAAATAGGGATTACATTCTAGCAATATGTGGAAAGAGAGCAAACAAGACCACTTGCTCAGCAGGTTATTCATCTGATCAGTGATTGCCATCAACCACTACATTACCTAGTCGCATACTGTTGGATGCATTCAAAGCTTCCCTGAGGGTTGTCCTTGCCCACATTAGACAAGTAGAAGTCAAAATTCTGGAAGGTGTCTGGGGAGGAATCGGTCCTGGGAATTTTAATGCGCTGTAAAGGTTCCACAAACATGAGAATTAATCAATAAATGGAAGCAATTTGTCATAAACTCTCCATTTGTCATGAGTAGTGCCTATGTTAATGAACTGGGCTGAGGTGGACTGTCAGAGATTAAGTTCATTTCTGAATAGAAGGCAGTCATATGCTAAACACAACCATCTGTGAAAACACCTTCGTACTAGGCCTCCGTTCTCGTGGTCTAGTTAGCAGATCTCCTTACAGTTCAGTGTGCGTGTGTATATGTACATACCGCTGGCTGCGTCTGCATCTGAGCTACAGGGTTTGATGTGCAGCACGGGTACTAGCATGACACAGGAGAGTCTTTGAGGTCTGAGCAGCTATAGGGAGCTTGTGTGTGTGTATGTTTCTTTGTATATCATGAAGTAAGCTACAAACAGGATGTCAGAGCAGTATTTATAGACATTGGGAGACTCAGCTTAACAGTGTGTGTGTCTGTGTGAATAGTTAACCAGATACTTTAAAAGAGAGCACAGCAAATACAACAACAGCTATATCGATATACACAACTACAGGTGCACTGACAGTATCTGTATGCTTGAACTCAATTTAAGCTGACCCTATATCAAAACATATGAATGAAGCTTTGGCGCAATATAAACTTTTCCAGTGGGAAGAAAAATGTGAAAATGCTAAAATGCTGCTGTTTATTAAGGCCATGGGCACAGCACCTATTATTTAGAAGAGGAGCCTTGGCTATGCAGGATAAATGCTATCTTATCTGAAATGCGTTGTTTATCTGAAAAACACATTCTAAATTATCCGTTTTTGAGAGTCCATCAATAAGCTGTTTGACCACTGTAGAGAAGGTATATCCTCTGTGGCCTATTTTCCATTTTATTATCATCGTTTATTTTTTGGGATTGTTATACAATCGTCAACGCATTATTTGATCAAATTAATAAACGCAGTTGATGCTCTTGTTCCTGCGATTGCGTTATAATAATCGCAGGTGGCATAGATGACAGAACTCTTATCGGTTCTAAAATACTGGTATCTGTGGATCGCTAAAAACAACCATATGGGCAAACCACTGCACACTGAAACTGTCATTCATGTGTGGAAAATGAAGTGGTGTGGTCATTTGTAAATTGGAAATCTAATCTTGTCTGGAACAGAACAAAGGCCAATGTATCGCCCAGAGAACACTCATAATTTAAGATATGATCCACCCTCCCACCCACAAGGGAAAATAAGTACTTACGCCTTGGAGTCCCTTGAAATGTATTGTTGGCCGCAAAGAAGGTACATTCTGAAAGTGAAGAGAAAGACAGTTTAACCCCTCATCAATATGGTGGAAAAGTACAGGCTTACCAGGCCAATCAGAGTAGGGTGAGTGGTCACAAAGAACAGCTACAGAAACAGCATTCATTATAATATCAGCCCTTAAACCTGCATGGCATGTTACGCCTATTAGACTGACACTCTACAGCTCAAACAGGGTCTGCAGAAACAGCAGAGCCTTACATTTAAACATTAAAAAGGCAGAATGAGTTAACAACTTTACCCATTTCTTATTTCAAGTGGTTTAGAGGCACTCTTTCAGAGAGTTCGCTTTCAGACATCTGAACCCAACACATCAGAAAATTGTGGCTTTTTTGAAGAGAATATTTTTGAAGCTTCTACTGGTTTTGTGCAGTGTTTGCAGGCTTGGGTTGGTGGCTACTTGAAACAGAGTGGACAACCACAAACATGCAGTGGCTCCTCTGTCGCACTATAGATTAGGATGGGTATGCTTAGGACTCCCTGCTTCTTCTCTCAACTGTATAGATTATGGCCTCAAAGTCTTGTGTCGACTGGTTTGAGTGGAATGTGGAGTTTTATTAACAACAGCTTCTCTACGTTTCTGTAGCTCAAGAGTCCTATCTGGAAAAGGAACTGCTGAAAAACAAGCTCATCCATAAAACAAGGCCTGGACAATTAAGGCTACAATTTGTATTTTTATCACTCTGAACAGAGCCTTGTTTCTCCACATTTCACAAATGCTGAGTTTGGTAAGCCAAGTTACTCTTCCTAAGCTACTGACTGAAGTTTAAGGATCAAGCCAAAGGACCCCCACATCCCATCCCCCAACATATACTTGCACACCAACCAGTCCACACACACAGTTCTGATCACATTTCATGTCACCACAAAAAGACAAGGTTAGCCAGCTCATAGTACAGTGACTAGTTCAACCCCCACACACACATCACTGACAGGGAGCGAGAAACAAAAAGCAGGCAGTTTTGGCTGCTCAGTCAGCAAGAGATGGTAGGCTGCTGTTCAATGCAGCGTATGGACCAACATTACCACATCCAATAAGGTTGTAGCATGGGCTGTCACAAAAGAATTCCTTCAACTTACTGATTGCTAGCTATGCCAGCTGTCAGATAGTCGGGGATAGCAACCTTTTCTCATTGTGGTTTCTAGAGACCTAGGCTTACTGTTTATCATGTAACTGTGTTGTTGGGGGCATAGTTAACCTCGGGTAGCTTGGCTTCTGGCCTCTGCACCTCAGGCTGCAGAGGTCCCTCAACTTAGTCCACCTGTATTGCACCTCAACAGGGTAATATTGTACCGCTCAAGATTACCAAAGTATATTTAATCTCTAGAGGTATGCACTGCCACATTAGCACTGTCAGTTTCAAATGCTTCACAGTGACTGGTGGTTTTCAGCTCAGTGGAGAAATGGACTTAAGTAGTTTGTTGAGAGCTTAAGAAAATAATGCATGAATACACAACATTATGATCAATGTGACATAGATACCATTATTTAACCAGATATATTTCTAAATAGAGGTTGTGGGTATCAAATTTCATATATATGTAACGTTAGCCACTTCAACTTTGCATGCTAGGGTACTCTGCTAATGTTACCAGAAGTTACTGGGAATACGCATTACATTTTCAGCACACTGGCAGATAAGCCAGAAATAATCGTACGCAGAGATAATATTTTTCATGTAAACCCAGGGAATATTCATCCTTTAGCCGCAATGTAGCAGCTTGAAATACTGCGAAATTTCAAATATATGATTACAAAGGAAACCAATTCAGAACAGAGCTGGGATGAGTTTCATCCTGTGAGGTTGTGATGTGGGTTTTCCAACAAGTCAGTTGCAACTACTAATGATATGGTAAATTGGCCAGCCACTAACATGCTTAAAACGCTACTAACTTATAGGAAAGTTAAGTTTAGGATTACTTTTTTTTTTTTAATTAACCCTGCCGAAAATGCACCCCCGTCGAGTTAACTTCACGTTAGTCAATGTCGCTATTTTTAATGTCAAACCACTAAAGTGATTACATCCTTTACATTTATAATTCAAACTATGCAAATCAAACCAGTATTCTAGTGACTAGTTTTTCGGTAGATATTAAGTTACTCCTTTCCTTCTTTGGTCAAAGTAGTTTGGCAAGAAAAAAATGGACTTGGCTGGCCAGCACAGCAGAGGAGGTTTAGAGCTAACGTTAACGCCGGCTAACCAGTATCTAAGTTTACCAACAGGTTTTCTGGGGAAAATAACATTTGACAGTTCGTAAAAGTTAGCCAGGCCACGAGGGCAAAGCAATATTCCCGTCTTCTGCTGAATTATTTCACGACACAATAATGATTTGATTAAAAAGCTAGCTGGTCAGCAGAAACTCGCCTTGCCAACAAGCTGGCTAACATAGCAAGTAGCTTAGCTGTGCGTGGCAGTTTGCTTACCAGCTGAGACAACCCGTGTCAGCCAAGAGGCCTAATTTAAGATAGAAAACGCCATTGTTTCACTCACCTTAAAGTTTTGGTAGCTCTCTAACGCTCTCAGTGCTGTCTCTGTCAATTTTACGTGCAAAACGGTGACTCTGTCTGCGCTCTGTCGGCCACAATTCAATCCGTACCTCCCATCCTCGGAGAGCGCCGCCATCTTTACCAGCCCTCCACCATCGTCCCTCTGACGTTGGAACATTTAGCAGCCAGGCTCCTACTGACACTGGCTGGGAGGGACTATAGCAGCTCGTTTACAGCACTGTCTGCATCGCGTTGGTCCTAACTTGCTACCCTGTTGTTACTTCACAACTACAACTAAAGCATACAGCAACATGATGATGTGAATGTACATCACTAAAGAGCATCTTTATAAGTGTGCCATGAGTTGGTTTACTTCAAGTCATAACGGCCAGCTGAGTTCTGATCTCCATTTATAGAACTAGTGGGGTCATCTTTGGTGTCATGCAGGGAGACTTTTGAAGACTTTAAAAAAAAAAAACCCTACTTGTTTCAATCCCCTTGTTAGCTATAGCCTTATGCAGGACCACGCACCCACCTGTACCCCTTTACAGCAAATGCATCTGCTCTATTTTGCTGACATTGTAGAACTAATTCTAGCCAACCACAAGAGTGTTAAAAGACAGCTTTGCTAGAATATAGTGTATCAACCTCCTGTTTATTCTCACTTTTATCCAAACAGTCTAGTAGGCCTTCTAATAAATGACATTTTTTACATTATATTGTGAACTACTTTCCATAGGCTTGACATGATCTGTCATATGGTTTCTTTAATGAAGGGATGTAGTCAGAAGTGAGCACCAGTCTGTCCCCAGTGTGTTGCACCTCCACTATCTCCCAGCGTCAGTTCCCTTCATCTGGTGATTAGGTAGCGTATATTGGTGTGGCATAGCCTCAGGCAGGGTGTGGAAAGCCCTGTGTGAATCCAACAGATTACCATAGCTGCTCACCCCACCCATCCTCTTGACACACATGTGCACACACAGACACACCCTACATGGACCAAAACAAAAGAGGTAATTTGCTGAAGAATTCCTGAAAAATGGATTCTCTCACCCTATGTCAACATATACCCCACCACACCATGCACAGTGCACACGCACACACACCCACCCCCACACACACACACACACACACACACACACACACACACACACACACACAAATTGGAAGGTGAATAAATACAATGCACATATTAATGCATATGAACAATACAAACAATACAAAATACAGAAAAGGTAGAAACAACACCCAATACCGTCATAATTAACTTGCCCCCCTGGCTGGCCGTTGTGCCCCTCATCTACCCAACAATAGGGGGTACAATCCCTGCTAAGTTGACTGCGTTTCATGATTTCCTTGCCTTGTCTTTGTTGACATAAATGCTGAGTCTGTGTGTCTGAGGGTTGTGTGATTTTCTACAGGTAGCATGCTGTGTACATGATTAACTAGGGCCTGGATGGGACTCATTGTGTTTACAATAGCTCTGAAGCTGTCACCTGAGGGGATCTTAAGACCACAGTATGTAGAATAAGCCAAAATACATACCCATTGTTCTTGGCTAAACATTAATCATGGAAACACTGGTTAACTTACCTGTAAAGTTCACGCTTAATTGTGTTTCCAATTTGCCATGAAAAAAATCACTGTTGTTATTGCTGGCAATATTTTTTTCAAATGGCTGAATTAATTATTAAGTGTTTATTTTTCAACATTGGGAAACGTGGTGATGTGAAACCATGCCTCTTAGTGCCCCAATTTTTTTTTTCTGAATAACTCTTGATCTCAGCTCTGTCTAATACTTGCCTCCAACCTTTCAAACTATTTTGAATGACCATAGACGTTAATCATTAATATGTGTGTTATTTGGCTAGGCTCCCATGTTAGTGCTAATCAGCAGCACATGTTCAGTGGCCGGGCCCTGGAGCCTGTAATCGGTCACAGAGATAAAAATGCTGCTTCTCTGTCGCTAGATCCTCAAAACATGAAGCTTCAGAATTCACTTAAAATTCAGGCATAGATTTGTTTCATCTAATTTTTTTGGAACTATAGCAGGTGGTTTGCTTTTATAGTCACTGTTCTCTCAATTTTCATAATTTGATTCCTCACAGGGTTTTGTTGTTTGTTTCCGTACCTTGTTAAAGAGGTAGAGAAATAGTGCTTGATAGTAATGCTTTGGCTCAATGGCTATTTAGACAGTATGAAGGAAAAGCTCAACTCTTTAATTTTATTGACTTTATTAACGGAGCAACTTTGCATCTTAATTCACAATGTCAAATGTCACCATAATTCCCCATCAATCATTATTATCATTAAACCATTATCGTTAATCATTAAACCTCTTGCTGTTCAGAGTCTGGTTACATGTTCAGGTGTTTTCTTTGTGATTGGTTAGGAGCTAATTAATACAAGTATTGCAAATGATGGGATTTGTCAGCTTCAGTGTGAAGTGTGCTTGATTAGTTAATGGTACCAATGCCTAGAACAAGAACAAGGCAAGCTGTTGTGTATATATTGCCAATTTAATTGTTTATCAGAATTGATGCTTTGCACAAAAGATATGATATTTTTGCACAGGATAGAGATACCTGCCAGAGACACAAGAGATTACTGTA
The DNA here is from genome assembly GCA_034670405.1 of Hoplostethus atlanticus. Lineage (NCBI taxonomy): Eukaryota > Metazoa > Chordata > Actinopteri > Trachichthyiformes > Trachichthyidae > Hoplostethus > Hoplostethus atlanticus. The sequence continues at coordinate 328,196 of JAXDDX010000142.1, read as the reverse complement.
GCACTTTTTACTTTCAGTCACTACATTTAAAGAAAATATCCAACGTTTTGCAAGCTAAGTTTGATGGAATTTTTTTAGCATACAAATTGTGTGATTGGTACAGAAGAAATTATGCTTTCCAACATTCTAACTTTCTGTAGAAAGTAAGTGTAAGTGTAGATTAAGTGTAGGATACCAACCCCTTATGAAATAAGAGGCTGTTATGTCGAGTGTGCATTTTTATTTTTACTTTTCTTTAATACTTAAAGCAGGATTTGAATTATGGACCAGAGTAATTTTCCAACTTTTCCAACTCCATTTTACTTTTACTTAATTTTCAACCCTCAGTTTCTCCATCCCCATTTACCATGTGAAAGATGCAGAAAGACGCTGAATAGCAGTTTGGCAGAGTTGGCACAAAGGAAGGGGTCAGTCGCTGGTGTGGAAGAAAACTTTAATATACTGTATGACATGAGTAGTACACATATGTATTAACAGTAGTAGTAGTTGCAATACATATATTCCATGCTGTATTTGATTCATGTAAAGTTCCCAGCATCACTTCCCTGGGAACTGGGAAAAGCCTAGCACTGAGTGTCTCCAAGTGATTTGTCTCCCAACCATGTTTTGTCTATGCTAGTGACCTTGTTATTGAGACCGGAGGTAAACCAAAAGGGGCTTGTGTAACTTGCAGGTATAAAGATCCTGCTCTTATAGGAGCAGAGAAATGCTTGAATGCTGTTGGAGTTGCATGCTGATTTCTCTCCATGCTGCAACATGATTAAATGATCACTCTGCTTAAACAATGTTCAGTGGCAATTGACTTCTTTGACAAATTTCCACGATTTCCACATGAGCATGGCTTCGGTACAGAAAGTACATGATTATACCAAACTTTGAAAAGGAGACTTGAGCAATCAGAGGAAACAACCAGCTTTACAAAAGTATGAGTCACATAGTATGAAGTAATGTAGGTTGATGTAGGTTTGTCAGCTGTCACTACAGAGTGACTGAATATGTTGATAATCAGGTAAAACAGGGGTTTTAGTGGATAAATTATCTTTATGAAAGGATTTCTCTACCACTTTCACCACTGTTTTCACTGAAACATTCACAACAAATCTACAGTAGATGTTTAGTGGGAACCCTTATCCATATTGTGCTATATGTTGTCATGCTTTAAGTCTTGCATCATTATGTTGTGTGCAAGTAGGCTGCCATGAGCCAAAATGTGTGGTAACGAGCTGCAGTAAATTTAATAGAATTTAATTATTTGAATCACTTGACTTCACATGTGAATTAGTATTAAAATATTAGTAATAAATCAATCAAAACACTATTGGTTGTGCTATTGCTCTTGTGCATGGTGAGTAGTGATTATTTTATCTGAAATGTGTTTCTTAGAATGACTAAGATTATCTTAAGTTCACCTCCAACTTCACTCCACGTGGCGATTTGGCCCTGACAGGTTTTGTTGGCAGTGAGAAAAAGCCATCTGCTGCTGTGTAACCCTCCCATTAAAAAACAGCACACAGGGAAGAGAAACTGGAGAGTGTGAATGTTAGAGTGTGTGTGTGTGTGTGTGAGAGAGAGAGAGAGAGAGAGAGAGAGAGAGTGAGAGAGAGAGGGAGGGAGGGAGGGAGGCACACAACAACGTAACAACAGCCACCAAGATAAAGTCATGAGGACATCTGAGTTTACCTTGTACTCTAGCTCAAAGACGGGTAAAAGAACAGTTTTTTATACAAAATGAATCAAGTCATACTATTTCATACCAGTTTCTATACTTCTTTTCCTTTCGCAGAAGCTTGGACAGAGTAGCTCCTATACACGTGTAACCTATAGAAATAGCATCCTGTTGTATCCATTTTTCCCCACCTGATATTTAAAGACCTTGAAACAGCAGCTCCTCCAGTTAATGATTGGCTACTGCAGGGAAAGTGTGCACTTACACTGTTGACTCTTATCACTGCTGACCACAAAGCCACTGGAGCAGTATCTCAAAGGCTGACATTAATGGAGAGGACAGTGCTTCGGTTAAAGAGACCGGCCAATTTCTTTTTCGTCTGGGCCGGAAGAGATAGTGAGCACACAGAGACACTGTTCACACAAATGGGGCTTTAATTGAGATTTTGCAGTTTGGCTGCAAAATCTGCAGCAATCTGCATTTATTGGCTAATAGAACAGTATATGAAATGGACTGAAAATGTGTTCGCCTCATTTAATGGTATTTATCAGCAATTCAATAAAGGCTACAAGACTATTTCTTAGATTCTGTGGGAAATTCATATATTATCATGGTGCTACAAAAGACTTTGCCCATTGTCTATCTACGTATTTGTGTAGTCCTATTGTCTGTCTTCATTTTGTCATACCTCAGCTTAATTGATAGAAACCTTTTCCCTTCATCCAGTCCTGTCATCGCTCTACTTGCTACTCTTTTAACAGAGACCCTTTCCAAAGGAAATTAGGGCTAAAAGCAGATGTTCCCCATGTGGGAGTGGGACCTACAGCATTACTTCAAACAGCCACCAGAACCCTGTCCCTCCTTTCCCATTCATTCAACAGTTGTGCTCCTCTCTCTTCTGCTGATCCAGAGCCTCACATTGTCTCCCCAAGGAGACCAGCCTCTGCACGGGCACATCAGTTGCCAGGGCCGAGTCCCACCAGCTGTACTCTGGTGACAACACACAGGTCGGCCTGTGATTGATCAGGTAGCGGTTCAGGTAGCTCTCCTCCAGGCCCTTGGCTATAACACCATTTCCCTGGTCCTGCAGAATGAGCAGGGAACAGACACGGGCCAGGCTGTACATCTCCTTAACCAGCCCTCCGTACAGCTCTGAGGTGTAGTAGTACTCTCCTTCAGCCTCCTCCACACAAGCTGCTGAGCTTTCTTCAATTTCGTAAGGAAATGCATTTCGTGGCATCCCGTAGAGCTCTGGGTGTAAAGTGGCCACCAAGTCTCCGAGGATTTCTTCTCCCACGGGGGCCAGAAACTCTTGGTCGACGTCAGCACAGAAGATATAATCAACCTCGCTGCGGATTGGGTCTTTGATGGCATCAGCGAACAGGGCCATGCGGCGCTGGGCCAGCCTCTCCCACCCAGGCAGCTCTGCTACGGGAACCACCTGCAGCTCTCTTTTGGGCCCCAACTCAATAGGGGGATCCAGAGAACGGGGATTATCCATAAGAATGTAGTAGGTGACCATCCCACCAGGGAGAAAATGGATTTCAGCTGAAGAGAGGAAGCGTCGGACGAATTGGGCATAACGTCCCACCACTAGTACCAGCAGGCCTGTACGGATTTCCCGTTTTGCGAATTTAGCCCTTCGCCATGCCGAGTTGCTGCTGTCGCCCCACACTAAAGGAGCGCCCCATTTTGTCTCCAGAGGAAGTTTCTGTCCCACCGACCTGAAAACCACCATGTCTGTCATCTCTCTTCCTCTGTCCCTCCCCAGGGCTTGGAGGGGAGGAGGATGAGGTGGCTTCACATTGACAGTGGCTTTCCGCCCATGGAAGAAGTCTGAGGAGGCAAAACATGTTTAGGTATTTCAACACAGAAACAGATATTTTTCTCTGTGGGAGAGATGGTGAAGATTTTTTGTTATGGAAACTGACCTTATTTCAATTCATTTTAATGATCACCATCTGCATGTGATCTCTATGGAAAATTTGGAGAACATATTGCATAGTTGTAATCATTTTTCATAATCAAGACATAATAGACCTGCTTGAAAGTGATTGGAAATGCAAGGGACTACTTTTACATTGCATTCAGTTGGTAACTGTACAACAGTGAGGTAACTGTACAACTATGTACTGTGACAGAAAGCAGCTTTCTCTGCATCAAATGTTGTGTTATGCATGTGGATTCGATGTCCTAGCACAGAGTGTTACAAATTCTGAACAAATTCTGCAGCACACTTACATATGAGAAGAGACAGGAGAAGGCAGTACAGGACCAGCTGTTTTCTGGTCACTCTGACTGGCCCTGTTGGAATGACACACACACACACACACACACACACACACACGCACTGAAAACCCTGATCATATTCTGCTTGCTGCTGCTTAATACAACATACATTCCATTACACAGAAGTGGTTGAATATGAGGCAAATGTTTCCTTAGACCCTGGCAGCAAAAAATGTTCCAGGCTCATGCTAGGAATGAAAAGAATGTGCTACTAAAGAAATTTAACTTGCACAAATAATGTAATCTTTAAAGCATATATAGATATATATACATATACCTAAATACACACATTGTATAGGTTATATATTACATCTAACATATATAAGGTATGTAGGCTATATATACACATGATATAGGCTACTTGATGAGTATGTGTATTTATTTTCTAAGTAAACTGTATACAGTATACACAGTAAATTTGATCAGGTAGCCTATGTAATGTACGCATGTTTCTCAAATCAGCAGCATGTCCTGTGAGGTACTGTGTCTTGAAAACCTTTAAGAATCTTACAAATCTTTTGACTTATAAATTAAAATTTCACAGGTGAAGTTTGGTAAAGGACTGTGTGTCTGACAACAAAGAATAGATGCATATAATGGACATACAGGCCCAATGACTGGGCTGTATACCAATGTATAATGTGAGTATAAAGAAATAGTAGAACGTGGTGGGGAAGAGATGTAAGAAGAAAATCTTGTATAAAACATAAAGAAAAACTGCCAGAGGGTGACTGAACTCACACTTGGGAGTGGGCCAGGAGATACAGCATTTCCTTCCTAAACAAGCAACTAAGAGCATAACTAGTGTTAAGGTAAGAGTGCAATAAGTTAGCAACCTACTATATCTTAAACAAATGAGACAAATGAGACAAATAAGAGAATCAAATAACAAGAGCTAAGACAAATAAGTGAACCAAATAAGCAAGAGCTAAGACAAATAAGTGTATCAAATGAACAAGAGCCAATAAACAAGAGCTCAGACACATAATTGACGACAAATAGGCAAGGCTAAGAGGAAGAGTCAGGGTAGTGTTTCCTGAAGAGGTGGGTTTTCAGCCTGCGGCGAAAGATGGGCAGCGACTCTGCTGTCCTGACATCAGTGGGGAGTTCATTCCACCACTGCGGGGCCAGGACAGAGAAGAGCCGTGACCGTGTAGATCGGCCGCAGGGCCCTCTGAGCGACGGGACAACCAGTCGCCTCGAGGCAGCAGAGCGAAGTGGTCGGGCGGGGGGCGTTTCTGGTCTCTGAACTCTGCCCTGCTTTGTCCCTGTAACAGTCTGTGTAGTGAGTAATGTGAGTGAATGCAGATGTTTATCTCCATGATTCTCCCCATACGTTCCCTTGATGTGTATAGTTGTCCACCAGCCAAAAGATTTAGGGTGGATGCACACGATCTCTTGAACTAATTAATGGCTAATATTGCCTTCCTGGGCATGTTTTCACAATCAGAAAAACTCGGAGCAAAGCTATGACGTTTGCTCTACACCCCTTGCTTCACCAGCATCTCCTCTCAGTCTTAAAAGCAACTAGGTTTAAATGAGCATGTACATGTGCACTGATCACATATCATAAATCAATAAAGAGTAAGGGAAAGGAACCAGAGATGACACTGGTAAGAGAGGTGGAGCAGTGGATAAGGTTGTACTGACCTGAAGGCGGCTTGCAGAACGGGAACAGCGCCATACTCTGACCTGCTGGTGGATAAACACACAAACCTTTGTCTGAGGCCTAGATCTCTGCCAAAAAGTTCTCTCTCTCTCTCTCTCTCTCTCTCTCTCTGTCTCACTCTCTCTCACTCTCTCTGGAAACGTGGAGTTAAAGTCACACTGTTTTCAGCCAATGGTTTTCTTGCCTTGTCTCCGCTCTCGTTTGGTTTTGTTTTACTTTAATATTCCACTCCCTTTGCTTCGCCTGGCTTCTTTCTTGCTCCCCCGTCTCTCTTTCCATTCGAGCTTTTGCAGATATTCAGTTTTGGAGCACATCCAAAGCAACCAGATGTCTGGGGAATCTGGGCAAATGGAAGGAGTCGATGGAGGAAGATAAGGTATGGAGAAGGAAAGAAAAAAAAATGAGAGGCAAAGTTATGCTTACAGATGGAAAGGGAGGTACATCACTCCGGATACATTTTTTTACCCTCTATTTTATACCATCTATACTCGAAACAGACTAGGCAAAAGAGCTCATAAAAGAACCTCAATAAATGCTCAACTTTTCACTGGGAAACTTTTTTTAAGGAGAAATGGCAGTCTACACTTATTTTCTATCACACCATTTAGTGGAGAGTGAGAAAAAAAGGAGGGAAGAAAGACACAGCAGTGTAGCATGCTTCAAACACACGTCACGTCAGCATAGTGTGCTGTCTCCTTTCTGTCCACAAGGGGGAGGCACTTAACAAGAAATAAACAGATATGCACACTGACTTAAAATAACCAAGGATTTATGTGATATTTTGACCAATGAGGATGAAAGGGCTGAGAGACCATATGGGATGTAAGTTGAAAAACAGATCAAAGATATAACTCATGTGAATACAAGTAATTATATATATACAATAGTCTTTAAAGGCATCTCCATTGTGCATTTCTGAACTTTACATGTGAACATGGCAACATTTAAAAATGTACTTAAGTATCTGAATGATTTTGAAGGCTGTGCTTTATTATTGGATATCCAGATAAAATGGATATTTCATTATTCTGCAACATGGTTTTACTTTTAGAAAAAGCCAAAAAGGATTGTGCCAAGAGTCAATGTAAAATCCCAGAGCCAGTGCCAAAAACTCAAACACACTCAAGAGGTCACTTTGCAGTTTATTACGATAAATCTCATTTTTTGTACATCCATACAGAAATTGCGACATAATATCAGCTTGTGTAAACAACTTTGGACAGAAGCATCAGTCAAACCCAAAAATAGAAACAAAGAAACAACACTGGCTACACTGAAGCATGGATAAATTACAGGGTGGATGTAAACCGTTTTCCCAAACATCATCTCCGTCCTTGTCACCTTGCTGGCAGAGAAGTGGGGCTAAAGTCACCAGGCAGGCAGTTCCAAACTATCACCACCGAAAATAAGCTGGAGGATAGGGACTCTGCACAGAGGCTTCATAATTATTCATTACTCTGTCATAAACACTTACGCTAGCATCCATAAATTACTCTACATCCAGTGGAGATGAATATGTGAAGTTATTCCAGCATATATTAAGGCGTTCAAGATGAATGTGCTTGAAGGTTCCAGTGCAGAGCCCCTATTCTGCAGGGCTGCTGGTCAACTTCTGAAGGATTGAACTGTGATAGGTCCATTAACATCAAAGGAAATAATACCCGAGAGGTGCTTAAATTGCAAATATTCATGCTAAATCTGTCCAGGATTAAAGGAATTGTTTCTGCTTGTAGTTGCCATATTACAGATGATGAACAAACAACATACCAGCCATTTGCACAACCACCAAAATACACAGAAGCTTTTGGACAGCAAACAATTTGGCAGTGATCATTGGTACTTGTGATAACTCCAATGACTTTGCAATTATTGAGTAAACTACACTAAGAGAAAATAAACTGATCAAGGGTTTTATACTGTGTGTATTACTTCCATAAACTATGAGGAATCCTTAGAAAAATATTTCATTTAATGCAGCATTGTACTCATACAAAATTAATCAGATTGCACAAGACGTAGGATAGTCTGTCAGTGGTGTTTTTCAGTTTGAATGTACAGCTACAACAACTGAAGAAGTTCCCAACACTCTCTGACATCCATTATTACCAGACCAAAAGACTGTTGGTTAGGGTAGACTGGTTAGGGTTTCCTCTGTTTCATAGCGTGTTGGTACAACCGTGTTGCCTTATAGTTTATAATCATTCATAAACATATATTTACCTCTTAATACTTAGGAGAGCGCAGAATACAGTTCTATACGTCTCTTGAGCTTTGTTGACACCCTGAGAATAAGTCATTTGTCAACACAGTTCAAGCTTTGCCAATAGCTGGTCAATTTAACCTTTTGCTTGATACTAATCTATGCCGATCCTAATTTCATGACTTTATTTCGAGTCATCATGATCAATTTGTCCTCTAAAGTGAATAGATTCAGTAGGTGTCCTACCATTGCACAAAACATATTGTAGATAGTATGACATATGAAATATGGTAAAATATAAATAGAACCTTGGGATGTTTGAGTCGGAAAGTGAAGATTTAAGTCTTCAAAACCATATTACAATCATTGTCTTCATTTAATATATAGATGATATATAGATACAGGTACCAAACATATATTCTAAAGGTGGCATACTTGAGCAGGCAGTGAAGAGAAAAGAGACAAGGCCTATTCTCAAATTTGTCTTGCCTCCTCTCTCATGGTCAAATTGTTGGTCATTTTCACTACATAGAGATACAGTATAGAGATGGCTAACCAAGTTGGAGCAGTGAGTCCATGTTTTGAATCACATATGGACTCATGGACAAAGGGAACTTTTGTGACTGGGTGAATGAATGAATAAACTAATGGCCATTTGAGTATGAAGGTAAAGAGATCGTAAATGCAGCATTTTGGGAACAACAGAAATGACTGGAAGAGTCCCCCTTTTCTAGCTTTCCTTCTGTTCTCCTCCTCCACTCCCCTTATCCCTGCCTTATCCTTTCCCCTGCTCTCTCCTTTCTTCTCACAATACCTCCCTCTTGTTCCTCTGCCTCCTACCCAACACCTAACCCTGCTCCCCACTTGTTGTCTTTCCCCCTTCTTCTCTTCCTCCTGCTAACTCCTCTCCTCTCCTCTCCTCTCCTCTCCTCTTCTGCTCAGGCCTTCACTGGCGGTCATCACCTAGCATGTCAAACAGCGCCTGCAGCAGCCGGTCATCTCTGTGCCTGTAAGACTTGGTGCCATAGAAGCTGTCGGTGTAGTCGCTGTAGAGACTGTCCTCTGTGTCGTGGTACTTGTTAAGCCTGTCCAGGGCCTGGTAGAGCTTCTGGGGTGGGAGTCGTGTAGGTGGAGAGAGGCTCTTGTCCACGTGCTGCTTCCTCCAGCTAGAAGGGGCCCTGGCTGGGGACTGGGGCTGGGTGGCTGGGGTCTGCCTGTTGAAGGCCGTCTGCAGGAGACGCAAGAGGGCCAGGGAGGGGGAGAAGGGTGAAATGGGAGCCTTTTTGGGCTCCTTCTGGCGGTTGGTGGGAGGGGAGGCTTGGGCAGTCTTTGACGTCTGAGGTGGATGGGCCTGGGTGGGTTCCTGTATCATCACACAGAGAGAGGGGAGGAGGGTCAGGCAACGCATCTAAAGGTAGACAATGCTGCATGATGTAACATTAGCATTACAATTTCAGAATATCTGTTGGAAAGATTAATGTACTATATTTCCAATAATCTTGAACCTCTGCCCCCCCTTATTTCAAAGGATTACATTGTCATTTCATCACAAATCTCTCTGTGACATAATCTGCATTTGGAGAAGGGACGTCACGCACCCATCACTATATCACTACATCACCAATGTCATGTTACAAACTACTCATGTGATGTTGGCGTCATCCAGATCCTCGAGCTGCACCACCCCAAAAACCTCTGGTATTTATCATCCCCATAACAGCTGAGTCTTATTGGGTTTGTGTGATCATTCTGTCATTTATGTCATTGGGAATCATACAGGTCATTGTAACAGCATCATGTATTTGATGTTTGTGTCAGCTCTGTCACATTTGTGTCACGCCCGTCAGCTTAGCCTTATCTTATCAAGGCCTAAGTGTAAGTGCAGTGTCAGTGCAATGTAACTGTGATGGGGTGTGTAGGTCTGATCAGTGCTAAGAGCGGGTATAGAAGGAGATGGTTTTACTGTTGAGCCTTCTGGGTGTCATGGGCCTACTTCAACAAGACACCCATTTGTTAACATCACATAACTCTCATCCACCCCCTTTCCTCTAACATACAAACCAAGTTTCTACATAGGCACCGAGGATTTTTACATCGGATGCCCTGTACTGGTAAATATCTGTGTCAATCTGTCCTCACCTCCATCATATCATCCATATGTTCCACACCACGGCGGTCATTCTGCACAGCGTTGTAGGGAATGTACAATCTGGGTTTCTTCATGTACTCTGGCTTCTCTGACGTTCCATGGAGAATCAATTTCCAGTTCAAAATCCGACCCTCATTCTCCATACGCCCAGACTGTGAGAGGGAATAATGTTGGTTTAATCTCAGGAAGAACCAGCGGGAGCTGAGCAGTCATGCAAACCAGACAACAGATTGGTTAATACCCACTCCCAAGAATGATCCTGCACACTGGAAAACCTGAATATGAAATGTTTGTGCATATAATCTTTTTCTGCATTGATAAATTAAGTAATGCATGTTTTTTTGTGTGTAGGGGGGCTTTCATCTTTAAAAGCTTGCAGAAACACAATCCTGCAACAAATAAGAGTGAGGATATTTTGCCACCAAATATATGTGTAACTCACGGTGTCAGTGATCTTTAGGGTCCATGTCCCAGCGGGGTCTTCTCCCCAAGTGTGGACGGACATGAAATCCCAGTTCCTGAAGCCGTTAGAGGATGTATCCCTCTCTCGCTCTGCCAACAACACTGTACTGGTGCCTGAGGGAAAAGGAAAAGGAATGGATCATTTGACAGCCATTGTTACTTGACTCAAGCGTGTGTATGTGCACATGCATTTCTCTAACCTGATGGGGAGGTAAGTGTGATGTGTAGGTCCCCTCTCCTAGTGTACTCAATGCTGGCCTCCACCTGTACATGCTCCAGGGAGTGGACTGCGTTCTCCTGCCCTGCACAGGCTTTGGTTGGAATCTCTATAGTGATCTCCCCTGCTGCCTTCAGTGCCCTATGGGATGCATTAAAATAGCAGGCATGAGCCACACAAACAGCACTCCATGACAACAGAAGTCCATCACATGTCATATGTAGTTCCCCTGTATGTTCTCGTCACGTAACTCAAGGTCTGGGCAACAGCACCAGGATGAAAAACATCACTTGTCACTGTTCTGGATATTGCCCATATCACATATTGTTGTTTACATATGATAATGTTTCTTGAACAAGAGCGATTTTACTTCTTTCACTGATTATGCAATGTGCAACACATTTCATCAATATGACGTGTACGCTGGAAACACACAACCACCATGCACCATGCAGTCAGCTACAGGTGGGGGAAGAGCCTGGAGCCGGTTTTGAATCATGGTGGTTTAAGTTCCACGGCCACTACATGATACTGAGATGTGCTTTCACATATGTGGCAGTTGAGACCATATTGTTTGAGGTTGTTCAGTGACCATCTAAACACAGCAGTACCACAACCTACATATAACAAGCAGCATGCATAGACAAGATACACAGACACATTTTGATGCATTTGGTCATTCATTTTGAAAACAGTTAATCCCTATCTCTCCTGGACATGAATGAACGGATTTCCATTTTCAAGCTGGCATAAAGCTGGATGGGGGGTTGTAGACCACTGAGTCAAATCCTCAGGATTAAATAGAGATGTAGCAAGGTAATGTGGAGACTGGGTGTCAGAGCTATTGACTCTCATAAGCCAAAGCACATGGTAAATGGACACTTAAAAGAACACAGAGCTGTCCATCTCAGTTAGCACTAGCTGCTAGCTGTTGATGGAATTCCACTGAATCAAAATGTTATTTCAAGGAGAAAGCACAGCAACTAAGCCTTTTAATGTAAACATAACATCCAGTGAGATAACAGAGGGACACAAGGGGAATTGCTTCCTCTCAGTTTTGTCCTGGCAGCTTAGTTAGTTAAGCCTATTTTCTAGCAGTTAGTGTTCATAAACTAGGGTTCAAAGTTAATGACTGACCTCAAAATAAATGATTGCTTCTGTCATTATATTACATTACATTACAGTCATTTATCCAAAGCAACTTACAATAAGTGCTTTCAACATAGGTAGGCACAAGAACTACTAGTCACCAGAAATCGTAAGTGCATTTCCTTCCTAAACAAGCATCTAAGAGCAGAACCAGTGCTAAGGTAAAAGTGCAATAAGTTATCTACCTACTTTTTATTTAAAGAAATGAGACAAATAAGTGAAGCAAATAAACAAGAGCTAAGACAAATAAGTGAAACAAATAAGCAAGGGCTAAGAGGAAGGGTCAGGGTAGTGTTTCCTGAAGAGGTGGGTTTTCAGCCTGCGGCGAAAGATGGGCAGCGACTCTGCTGTCCTGACATCAGTGGGGAGTTCATTCCACCACTGTGGGGCCAGGACAGAGAAGAGCCGTGACCGTGTAGATCGGCCGCAGGGGCTTCTGAGCGACGGGGGCAACCAGTCGCAGAGCAAAGTAGTCGGGCGAGGGGTGTAAGGCTTGACCCTATAGGCTATCACCAGAGTCTTAATCTGGATGCGAGCTGCTACAGGGAGCCAGTGTAGAGAACGGAGAAGGGTAGTTGTGTGGGAGAACTTGGGGCGGTTGAACCACCAGACGAGCTGTAGCTTTCTGAACAAGCTCATCTGTTTCAAAAATCCTGTTTAATTCATCTTTATTTTCATGGCACTGGAAGACTTCCTAGGCTTAAGATTTTGCAAGTAACAGATGTTAACACAGATGGTTTTATCTCTTTGCTTTGTTGGAGCCAAAATGTCAGGACATAAGGACGTAAAACTCTTTCTCTTTCTAAAATTAAATTCTTTGCAAAATCTGGCAATGTTTTGTAGACTACAAGTGTTTTGTCACTGAGTTTTGCATTGGGACCCAAATATGTAGTTGCAAACCCATATATGTGATAGCTAAATGTGCCCTTAAATTTATTTTGTCTATGACTTTGTCAGAATGTCTTTTGGGTCCAGACCTAGTAGTTGAGAAACACAGGACAAAAATAATCTTTAAAATAACATTAATACAAAAAAGAACTAGGAATCCTAAACTGCCATTGGTCAGACATCAATACCTGAAGCTACAGTGAAGCCATGGAAGACAAGGTTCTGACAAAATGAGGTAAGAGAGCAGCTGTAGAGGTTCGTCTACCTGGGCTGGAAAGAATCATCCCTGACGATACACTGCTTCTTTTCTGGGGCATGTTTCCAGATGGCTGGGTCAGCCAGGTCCACCAGGGCTTTGGCGTTGAGAAGGCCGAAGCCAAAGCGGCTGTTGACCATCAGCCCTGCGCCATTCCTCTTCCAGCCAGGGTTGTTGGCCAGAGGATCAAACTCTGAGGTCCACACCACAATGTGCTGCAGGTCTCTCCAGGTAAGCTGTGGACTGGAGGGGAGGGGCAATGAGTAATACTAAAGGACACTGGGTGGATGGAGTACGTTGCCCGAAGAAAAAAATAAAGTCATATGCTGTGGATTGTGTATCTAACAGGTGTTTCATTAAGAGTGTTGCATACTTCTGTTCCAACGCCAGGGCAAATATTCCAGCAGCCAAGGGGGCAGAGGCAGAGGTGCCAGTGTGAGTCTCAGTGCACTCGTTATGAAGATCAGCACTAGTCTGGAAGAAAACAGGCACAGAATAAAATGAAATAAAACAGAGTTTAATAGATTAAGATAGCCTTAAATAAATGACACCAAACACATTCATATCAACATCATCATTGACAGTTGCACCAGGATTACCAACAATGTAAAAACCTAAACAATGAGAAGCACCAAAATGCACTCTTGTATACAATGAAGTTACTTACGATCCTCTGGTCGGTGTAGTCTCCACTGCTGTACGCTGTAGCGAGCGTGGAGGAGCACTTCTCAGCGTACCACGGGGACAGGCCCTGCTGGGAGGCACTGCTGATGGAGATGGTGTAGATGCTGTCTGTGTAGCCGTCACAGTCACAGTTATCCCCCTGGCGGCCACCATTACCTGACGCCCACACAAAGATGGAGCCCTTCCCCCCACGGCCCTGAGGAAACCACGATGAAGAGAGTTGAAGAGAGGAAGACATGCTTGACAACTTGTTTTTTATGTGATTTTATGTGCTGTATACAGTACATACTCTAAGTGTTGTCAAAATACTGTATGCAATGAAAAAAATCTATGTTAGATGAGGGGAACGTAAGTGCCATATTGCTTAACATAAAATGTTTTATGGTATTTGATGTTCCCATCAAGATCTTCAGTCTGAGACCACACCAATTGAATATGAGTAGACTGGTTGTCTTATAAATACCTTCTGGATGCCATATTCAAAGGCCTTCTGGGCCAGGCGGCCAGGCCCTTCCACTGTCTTGCCATCATCGTTGGGTCCCCAGCTGGCACTGTAGATGTCCACATGGTCTGGATTGAACCCAATAGAGCTGGCCTCGATGGCATCAGTCACAATCCCATCCAACATACGAATCCCTGGTTAGAGAGGGACAGGACAATTACATTATAGTGCTCAGTTGCCCTTCTAGTTATTCACAGTTTACTGGTATTTAAAGTCAGAAATTTCAAGGATATTATGACAATTATTGGATACTATCATTCAACTTTTTTACCTCATTAAATTAAAACAATAAGAAATAACATTTCATGTAAAGTGCTCAACTTAATTTGAATGCTGTGAATACAATGCCCTTGTTTCAGGACAGCAACATTTATAATGTCCCTATTTTAAGACAGTAATTTAGCTGGTGCACTAAGAACCAGCTGGCCACTCTGGCTCTTCAGATGTTGTGTCCCTAATATGCAAACTATTGTTTAGTGGATTGGAGCTGAGTAATTTTGGAGAGTGACGTTATGCAACCATCTGGTGTAAAAAGCTGGTCTCCATCAGGAAATCTTCCCCTCCCAGCTACTGCCTATAATGAACTAACCTGGGGTTGTGCAGTCGTGGGCCTGGAGGCATCGTTAAGAGCCAAAGCCTCTGTGAATGCTCTCGATATCTAATTGCTTAACAGGAGACGCCTCCAATCTTTCTTTTCCATCCTCCTTTGCTTTCACCTGGCTTTTCACAAGCACAGTGCCCGAGCACCTACTGACGTTTTATTTAAGTCTTGACTAATATTTTAAAATGCTGCATTAATTCTATCATTATTAGACTAAGGCTTTCAAGTTGGCAATGGGAATAGAAACCTGCCTCCCATGTTTACCAGCAGCAACAACAAAAACTATAACCAAAACAACATTCTCACTAAAAAAATAAAACTCTTTAACAACTTAATGTGTGCATACACATAGATAAAGACACAAAGTTACAGATATAAACATGCTCAAAGAGTAAAGCTCTTACCTCCAACCTTGGAGTTGTATGCCACCCCGACACCACACTTATTGTTGTCTGCCTGCATAGCAATCTCCCCAGCACACCTGGTCCCATGCCTATGAACAAAGAACACACGTAACACTGAATTAGGAACAAATTTAATTCAACTGTGTTTTTTATTTTTTTATCACTATCTGTCGTACTTTCCCCATTTTATTAAATAACTTTTTTCATATTCAACCTTTGCTAGGAGTTCTAATGCATTTTGTTCCCCTGTTGCTTGAGAACCAACCAAGCTCCTAATTTATTTTTTCCTATTCAGTTCAGACATGCCCTCATCATTTCATAGGGTTCAAAACTCATCATAGTAGTTACAGGCCACTATAACAACCCATGCCAACAGTGTGATGGATGTTTTTGTTTGGTTACCTAACATCTCTCATAAAATGACAGAAAGTATTCATTCTGAGGACAGGATCATCTGCGTCATCCGAAAATAGAGGTCCTTAGGTCCTATGGTAATTCTACATCTGTGAGAATGGGCTTTGAAATGCTGATAACAAAAGAGCGCAGGATTGTTGGTGGAGAAGAGGCTGACTGTGTGTGTGTGTGTGCATGTAAAGCCCAGCTGGCAGGGTGTGAATCATCAACTTCATGTATGGTATGTGTAACAATTGGTGAGGGAGAGCAGGAGAGGATAAAATTGAATCCATTGAAAGGACTGTTTTCAAATTCATTGGCTCTGTGGTACAGCCTGCTGTTAGAATGATCTACTATATCCATTTCATGTCATATTACCTTTACAACTGATTTCATGCTCATCTATTGAGCTACATTGTGATGCATAATGCAACTCCAAAACCAACTCCAAGCAACAAAATGGTTTAAGTACAACGCCATAACAACAGTTGTATGAACCATACCAAAGTAAAATAAACCAAAAGGAGCATTTAGTTATTAAATATCAAAGTAAATATTTAAAATGTCTTTAGTTCTGGAAAACACACAAATTGCACATCCATACATAAAATAATTACAAAAGAGAGTGTGTTTTTGTAATGCATCTGCTCCTCCAAGTGTGATATCCAATTGAATGCATTTCCTTGTTGCAGCTTCACTTACATTGATTACATAACAACATAGGCTGGTTAGGGAGGGAGAGCCACTGTGATGCCAAGCTTAACTCTCAGGTCACACACCGGCTGCAAACAGCCAGATGTGACACAGACAGATGTTCCGACTTTAATAGTTGATGTGAGATGATGTAACTGTGGATCATGTATTTTGAAAACGTTGTACATCCTAACACTGATGTATTCCTTTTGTGATTCTTTTGCATCTTTGGAGATTCTTTGCTAGGATCATTATTCTACGTCAGTGAAAATGTATATATTTTCATATCAACCTTGCATTTTCACACTGGACATATCTTCCCATAGACTACCTTTACTGTTTCTCAACGGTCAACTTACTTGTTCTCATTGGTGGAGTCGTATCTGGGGAAAGGGTCCTGGGTCATTGTCGTTAAAATCGTAGCTGGCTGCTGCGTCCTATTGGAAACAGACACAGAAAGCATCAGTGATATATATTTTTTAAGCTGGAATGACATCAGTGTACATCAGCGATGAAGACTGCTAACATGTTAGGTTTATCAGGTGACTGGATGCAGGACTAATCTGCTGTCACTGAGACAGACTGAGGGTTATATGAATGGTGACGGGAGGAGGGAGTGATGTGATTGATCAAATACTGAAACAAGCCATTTGTTCTGAGGAACAAATGCCATGTCAACAGCTATCTGCTGAGACATGATGGGGGAAGTCAGTTTTATTGAAACTACTGTTTTATCCTGGGGTTTGAGCCATAGGTCGACTAGACTGCAGTTTAAAAAAGAATGTATCTAATAAAATCAATTCACATTGTCACATTTAATCAAAATACTAGGCAAACTAGGCAAATATCTCTCCGTTCCTGTCCCAGTACCCAGTCTAGTCACAGTCATTTTAGAGTTACTAGCATAAAATTATGCAAGTGCATGCTGCTCAAAAGCCTTGATTGTTAAGGATTAGCGTCTCGGTTGATTGAGCCTCTTTGATTAATCAACGTTAACTTAATTACAGTGGGAGTTATTTCCATCAGCCCTGTTGTCGTACATCCTTACTTTCTCTCCTCCCTCCCTCCCTCCCTCCCTCCCTCACTTTCTCTCTTTCTCTCTCTCTCCCTGCTCTCGCTAAGCAGTGGTGGCTGCCTGTCATCAGCCTGGTTTCTGAGAGAAACAGCACTGTTTGAAACCAAACCACAGATGGGGCTTTATGAGGCCTTTAGAGTTCCTCTCAACAAGAGAAACTATACCAAATGAAACCTCATTGAGTTCCCATTCGAACATGCTCACTAACATCAACATGTAATTATTTGTCCCCGAGCTTGACATTCAAAATGTCAAAAACATAATTGAAATGTGAGAAATATGATCAATTTCTAAACAAATCCCTGTATCCTTGAATACAGAGAGTGTAGTCATCCACTACAAAACCCCTGCTACAGTAAGAAGTCCATATTCCTTTAGCCTCAAAGAATCAAAAACCCAAAGATCCTTAGAGGCAGGCATTATCATATAGAGCATCTATTAGTGTCTTTATGAATCGCCTTGTAAGGTGTCACCAGCAGCGTTGCTATGGGAACGACGAGCCCAGACGACAGGGCTGTCTCCATGGAAACGATGTCTTACGTAGTTGGGGTAGATGTCTGTGTGGTTCCACTCCAGTCCATCATCCAGAACGGTGATGACCACTCCTTTTCCTGTGATGCCCTTCTTCCACACTGGGATCACGTGCAGGTCCAGCTTAGGCAGCGAGGAAGAGGTCCGCGTGTCTTGCTGGAAGAGAGAGGAAGGATGGGAGGAGAAAAGAGGAGGGGATTGGTTGTTATTATGTGAACGTTAGTTTCATGTGTTGCAAAACAGTAATAACATTGCTTGGGGTTGATATTGGTTTGTTTAGCAGTTTTGGTAATTTCAACATTATACAGCGCTTTAAAGTTTTGTTTTGAGACTTAATTCAAATTAAATTGAGATCATACATACTAACTTACACTCCTTAATCTACTAGGCAAATAAAACTAACAAACCTAAGAGGCTGTTAGACCATTTTCTGGCACCTTAAACTTGGAGCTAGCTGCATTCAAAATAGGACATCCCACATAAAAGGGCACTCAACAGCTGAGCTGAGGTACCTCAGCGCCGCCTGAGCATCTAAACAGGCTCTTTCACAATCAAGTATGCTAAAAACCATAGAGAAAGGTCACCCTAACACAGTAGCCAATCTACACCCTCCCCATCTTCCACAGCTCTTCCAATGACCTTTAGAGAAATTCATTATTGGCGTAATGGCTTTTGTCGGGGCTTGAGTCCACTCCTCTGGCCACTTGTAGGCAGACTGCTGCCAGAGGGTCACATTTCTACAGTTTTTGCTGTTATCCAATACAATGACTCTACTGATTAAACCTACAAGACACAACACAGTGCCTAATGATGTGTCCAGAGTTCTCGGTTGAATCACATTCACTCTCCCTGATGGATTATTTAGTCTAGCTCCACAACTATCTAATAGACAGCCCTTTTAGTGTATGTAATAAGTGAGGGGATGTGTGGGGTGTCAAGCCTGCGTTAATTGGAAAATCAGCAGGGAGTGAGGGAGAGTGTGCAGGGTGGGTGCATGCCTGGGGAATAGTATGATTCAGAGCTGGAGACAGGACTAAAAAAAGAACCCGATTCGCTCTTTTGCTCTTTGCGCATTATGCACAGACACTGCAGAACGCCACCCTAAGATGTGAGTCATCGCTATGATGTATCTCTCTCTCTCTCTCTCTCTCTCTCTCCCCCTCTGTCTTTCTTGCTCTCTCTCTCTTCGGCTTTCACTCTCATTCCCTATTTTTATCACCATCCAGTATCCTTTGTCTTACTATGATCTAATCTCTCGTTGTCATTTCTCTCTCTCTTTGGAATAACATAGATGCAATACAAATCCTCACATACATATCAGATGCCACACTTTTACACAGTATGTTTGAGAGGCTTTTACTCCTGACCTGCTCATATCTACAGTTTACTTGTCTTGGCATCACACCAAATGACTCACTTGTTGACTCTGATAGCAGCTGAATAGGCTCAATAGCTCAATAGGCTGCCATGCATAGATTTCGGTTGTACACAGTAAACAGACACATCGGGTTATGAAAGACGCTTGGCAGCACTGGCACATGAAATGAATGAGCGGACACACGCGCTAGCGCACAGAGAGATCCCTCGACACACAATTAACACACACGCTGACACAAGCACGGCCGTGGACACACACTTATGAGGACTCTCACACACACACACACACACACACACACACACACATACACGCACACAGCCATACAGGCAGAAGGAATCTCAAGCTACAAGTATGAGTCACTCCCTCTGATTAAATTATCAGGCAGTCACCCACTCCTGATAGATAAAGACACTCATCCTGTTCGCAGTCCTATTTCTCCCTCTCCATCGCTCCCTCCCTCCATCTCTCCCTCCTTCCATCCCTCCCTCCCTCCATTATATCTCACAATCGCTGGCCCCTGCTCCCTTCAGTCAACTCTACCCCCACTCCTGTTATCCTTCATCAATTCTATCACCCCCCTGCGTCATTCTGTTCTCCCCTCCCTCCCTCTTTGCACTGCTTGCTCCCTCCTTAGTTCTAACTTCCCTCAACCTCCACTGTGGCACCGCTATCCTTCATTAGCTCTCTATCCTTTTCCACCTTCTTAGATTCACGCCGCACACATTCCATTGTATCCTCTTTGCGTAACCTATCTGAGTAACAGAGAGCAGAGTACTCCCGAGATTGATTTCCAAGATCACAACACAACTTTGAAGCTAAATATTGCAAAGGTGAAAGTTATGGAAATTCCTACGGCAATTAACATCGCCATGGCAATGGATTTGTGAGTGATAGCAGTTTGAAAAAATCAATTTATACCTGAAAACTCTGCTTAATTTGGCTGAGCTACATTTTCCATGGATTGAAGAGGCCATGTTGTTTAACAATGACCAACGAGCACGTTGGCCAATCACGGAGCTGTAGATGCATTACGACCCGCCCTTTCCTGTGACTCGGAGATGGGTTTATGTGGAAATACAGTAAACGGCACTTTAAGACCAATTCCATTAGTGTCATCAGCTCAGCTAGGCAAAAATGATTCATCTCAATTTATTTTCTTATTCTCAGCAATGTGTGACTCATGTTCAGTTACTGCAGGTGCAGAGAACTGGAAGCCCACAAAATGTCATCTGAAGCTCTCTCTCTCTCTCTCTCTCTCTCTCTCTCTCTCTTTCTAACAAATGATCACTTTATGAAGGTGAATGAAGGTGACAAAACTAAGAATTTAGTGGCTTTATTTCACTAATTATAATCAATTCAGCAACCAGTCAAGCTGACCTGATGAATTCACCCATTAATCCCGGTGATGTGGAAAGATATAAAATAGTATAGTATAAATCACTTAACAACTTGTACAGGCCTCATGAACATGTTGTCATCTCTCTTACAGACCTGAATAAAAGCATAACAAAGCCTCCACATAGTGTTATAGCAGGTCTGTACATCTGGGGTTTGGCTTAATGTCACCCCACAAACCTCCTTTTCTTAGGATTTGCTTTAATATTTTCATACAGCTTCCTAATCTTTAATTCACAAACCAGTTTGATTTCCTAATTCAATTAAATGAATAATCATTCTTCCATGTCGCTAGAGATGTAGCCATGAATTTTAGTGTGGTGTGGTCAAACACCCACAACAACATGATAAAATGGTCCTACATTACAACCATTTAGCAGACGCTTTACAGTTTCAAATGGTGGTTTGATATGATTTGATATAAACACGCACAGCATCCAAAATAGACACATAACTATAATCCAATAAATCTAGTACTCATTTTTTCAAATGTGTTCAACTGTTATTATGCCCAAGTCTGTGCTATAGAGGAAATCTGACATCCGTTGAGTTCATTTTGGGCTTATGGATCACAGTCTTTAAAGATGTAATTTTAAGAGGTAATGGCAGGGTCAGCCTAAGGCCAGGATAACTGTGTCAGTAATGGATCTGGTAGGGATGCACAGCTGTGACAATCTACTGTTATCTGGTACAACTTGGCCTCAATGGGCTAAAACAGCCCATTCAGGGTAAATTGGGTCTTAATGCATGGTGCTCTACTCTATCCCACTGGATTATAGTCTGTCCACCCCTCTCAATCTCCACACAGACTTTGTTACCAATTAAGCAAATGGCTCTTTTGGCTAGCACTGCTTGATGGCATTCTATTGTTTTTTTGGTTGCAATTTTATACACTCTTTGCATTTCTGCCATTCATATCCATCAGGATACCTGCAGGCACACAGGAACACAACAACAAACTCACGCAGGTACATGCATGTGTACAATCGTACGTACACACACACACAAACAGGAGCCCATGAGGGCAGCTCCATCCGGCCTACATCCATACCACTGAGAAGTGTGGAGCTGTCCAGCACTGGCTGTGCTAGAGTGCTTTCCCTGGAGAGGGAAGATTGCCTGCATGCAATCAGGCTAAACAGAAGGCCCAGCCAGACCACGGCCAGACAACAGCATGACAGGGGGCAGGTTGACTAATGTTAAACTTGGCGATGTGCAGATGCCTTTGAACCAGCATAAACCAGATTTGGTATCTAGGTTATTTCTGAATTGTTGATTTTTTACCCAACCAGTACTGCTGTGTGTTCACTCCAATGTCGGAGACTGTCTTCAACAATCAACAATCATTCAACCTTAATTCACTATTATGTGATTTCTATTTTCTGTGTTATGTTGAAGCTTGTTGGGCTCCTACCAGGTACCACTGCTGGTTCCACATGGGGTCGTCAAACAGCTTGTCCACCGGACAGTCCCTGCACTCCCCCAGGGACGCTCGCTTACTACGCCGTTTCTCATACTGCTGCTCTGCCCACGACACCTACAGACAGAGAGGGACATGTGGTTACTGTAATCTTTTACAGAGGCAAGATGCTCTCACTCAAACTGGTGCAAAACAACGCCGGAAGTAGGCCACTTACGCGATCATCCTCTGATAGCCGCTTGGTGATGTGGTCGGCACTTCGTTTCATTCTGCTAGGATGATTGTGGTGTTTGAACAAGAAATGGTTTTTCAGGGCTCCAATCTACAGGAAGAGAGTGAGAGATTCTGAATATTTTATGAGAAATGACATAATACCAACCATCTGGTCACATCAGCTGCTGTCTGTCCTGCAGGTCTACAATATGTGTGTCTCTGAGAAAAGCCTCAGTTATTTCTTATACTTCAGTTATTATCTTTGACAAAAGAAATTCAGTCGAGAAAAAAACATTTTTACTTATTTAGACAATGGATGGTTTCATGTAATGGCATAAACAAAAGCATTTGTATCACTACACTACAATATACATCAGGAAGAGAATTTTTGTCCATTTATTTTCAGACACCAAAATTTATTTAATCCAGTATTTTTAATAACTGGATGGCAAACTACTTAATTGGACATCAGATCAGATCTATTTAGGATCTGTCATATTTAAAGATGTTGTTTCCATCAAGGGAATTGTACATTTCATCGAAAAAGCACGTCAATTTCATGGGCTAAAATGACTGAAGAAGGCTGAGGACAAACAAAGCAGAAGCAGAAAAAGACAGAATATATTACCCTGAATGTATCAAGCACGTAATGTCAGCCTGAAAACACCAAAGGCTGGTGCTGATTGGAAAAACAACTTGATTAAAGACAAAACATGTTTGCCCATAGTAGAGGTGAACCATAGGAGCTGAATTTGATGCTTAACCACAGAATGATGGTGATTCTGACACTGGTTGAAGACTGCACTGTAGCCATGATATCTGAAGGCCCAGTTAATCATTGACCACTGTCTAAAAGCCACAGGTTTCATCTGAATGAATGAACTGGCTTTACAGTTCAGAGCAGACCTAATGTGTTTGTACTGCACAAGACAAGGTACCTGGTAGCATTAGTCAGTCAGAAAATGCTGGGAAAAGACAGGATGGATATATAGGAAATTGTGAGTTATCAGATGTGTATAAACAGTGAGTCATAGATTGATTAAATCCTCCTCCTTTAACAGGGTGGCAGGGATGAATGCAATGTGTGCACATGTGCTGGGCTATCATAAAAGCTATGAGTTTCCAGTCTATTGGCCTTATCAAAGCACAGTAATTGATACAGCTATTACACTATACTTTGGCAATGCTAGAGTTCCCAGCCCATCGGGTACCCCTGATGCTTACTTCACATTTCATAGTTAATTTGATCTGTTTTTCTGTTTTCTGTTGGGTGAGCGCTAAATTAGATATTTGATATTAAAGGATGTAACATAGGCATTATATCAAATGTGCCACTCGGATTTAATGGCCATGCCCAATACAAACAATTGTATAATTCATAACGACTGACAACACAAGCCTCGCTCTGCTCTACATGGAATGATCTCAAGATTATTTCTCAGGGTTTCTGCAGCGTGGCTTTGCTTTCGGGAATGGATCCAGGGCGTTGGTGCCTCCTTTCCACAGCCTACCTGTCGGACCAGCTCGTAGTCCAGTTCTCTGGCGATCACTCCCGCAGCACCCAGTCCGCCTGGGATCTCCACTGCCCACTCGTTTAGGTACTGTCTGTCCCCATAGGAAGCGGCCACTGAACGGGGACCGACGGAGCAGAGGATCGCAAAAACACAACACATCACCGCTGGACGACATCTCACTTCCATCTCAGAGAAAAAAATCAGCCGGATAAAAAAATATATATACTATCAAACAGCCCAAATGCTCGCAAAAAAAAGCACCCTAAACTCTGGGATATAAATGTTATATGGTAATGGTAATGTAAATAAATTCCCGTATTCTCCAAGATTTTTTTGTCTTTTCCTTAAGAAAACAGCTGGGTGAGATGGAGGGAACCTGATACTGCGCGTTATTGCCTCTATTGGTCCGCCAAGGAAAGGAAAGAAGTGGTGATTGGATGGGGAGGACTGGTTGTGGAGTCTCTCTCTGTGCGTGCGTGTGTGTATGTGTGTATGTGTGTGTTTGTGGTGGTGGTGGGGGGGTGGGTGTTTACACGTCAAATTACGGGTGCTCTGACGTCAGATTGGCGTCTACCTGTGGTAAGATGTGAGTTCGTGTCCCGTAGGAAAGATCTGACTAAAAATATCCCACTGCTTGCCTTACTGTCAAAAGGAGCAGACGTTGAGGAAGAAATAAAATAAAATAAAATAAAATAAAATAAAATAAAATAAAATAAAATAAAATAAAATAAAATAAAATAAAATAAAGAATAATAATGAAAAAAAAATATATGGAGATACGTGGATATTATAGGATGCGCCAAGGATGCTCATTTAGGGGATTTATGTGGCGGATGACGTGCACCATCTTTCCACTCCTTCCATCCACTTTGCATGCCCCCATTCAGTGTGAACTCAACCTGCAGAAGACGAACAGTGTAACGTCACCAGGACTTTAGGAGGAAAAACGGTGAAAAATCAGACATTAAGCGAGATATTCCCACATAAGCTGCGATTCACCAAAGCTTGAGTCCTTTTGGTGCCGAAAATATAACTTCAGCATTAAACATCTTTCGCTCCTTGTCTGTGGTAAATCGATAACACTTCCTTCTCTCCTCAAGCTGTTGGGAGTCGCACGTCAGCAGAAGAGAAATGCAGGATTCAGCACCGCGGACAGCTCCCTGTTCACACTGTAGTTTCACATTAGATGATCAGATAAAACTTAATGATCCCTGTGGGGAAACTGGGCCGCGAAGAAGGTGTGGATAGTTACAATAACACATAAAACAATAAGAATAAAACAATTAATAAATATCCCTTGAATTGTATGCAGATAATGTACAATATCATGCTGATAATTGGTTTATTTATAACATGTGGGCATCTGCAACCTGTCACAGGTGAGTTGAGTTACACTGCAAATGAGAATCCATTTCCTCCAACAAAATTGATTTGAATTGTTCTAATGGGTGGCAATAATTATGGCCATGGACACTTTTCAATTTTGAAAACAAAAGATTTCTTAAAAAGAAGAAATTTTGCAAAGTTGTCCGTTTCTCAATGTACCAGGAGAACATTAGTCTCTCCCACTGATTCCACGTACTAAACTGATCCTTCAAACTCTAGTATAAATCTGCTATTTCCAGAATAGATACCATCCACAAAACCCAATCAGCTACACTGGATCTCAAACTTTGTAAATGAATGTCAAACAGAATAAATGTTGGTGGAACTAATTTAATGGGGTATAAATTCGTAAACCTTTTAAATTCTAAATTTGTTTTCTCATTTAGTGGAATAGACGCCTGTGAAACATGATACGATGTGAAACTATCATGGCTTGGGGTTCCCAATGCTTCCAGAATTGTCTTTTACTCAGGAAAGCAAAAAGTATTGAGTGATTTAACGCGCATTGTCCTTTGATTGTAAAATGTAGAAAACAATGTGCCTTTATGTTATTTTGTTTTCCTTTTCAAATACTGTTTGTAGGTAGTTAATTAAGGCTTTTATGACAATTACATTGCCAACATGAGATGCTCTTCAGGTTGTTTGCTGTGGTTGGACCAGTGGGTCATTGTGCTCTAATTTCAGGTTTAGTGTGCGCACCAATCCAGAGACAGAGGTTTTGTAAGAGTGGGTGTTGTTTTATTCTGTCAGACACAATGGAGGTTGTGGATGTGCAGTTAATTTTGCTCATGTTGCTCCATCTCAATAAATGTCATCAATCTGCATAGATTTACTGAGAGATTTAGTGAGAGCAAACTAACACAGTAGAAACCTCTAAACTGTCAGATTTGATTAATCTTGGATTTTAATTCGGATATGCAAAAAAATAAAATCTATTGAGGAGCTGCTTTGATGTGATTGAAAGCATAACTTGCATAGCTCTTTGAGAGTCAGCAATACATTTGGTCATCTGGGTGTGTGCAAACAGGTCTGAACCAGATCTGCAGTATAATCCACGTCTACCTAGCAACAATTGTTTGCTTTGACCAAGGTATTCACTCAGGCATGGACACATGCAGCTGAAGAGCCAAAGAACTAGCCGAAGG
This sequence comes from Hoplostethus atlanticus, assembly GCA_034670405.1. Classification (NCBI taxonomy): domain Eukaryota; kingdom Metazoa; phylum Chordata; class Actinopteri; order Trachichthyiformes; family Trachichthyidae; genus Hoplostethus; species Hoplostethus atlanticus. The sequence continues at coordinate 301,917 of JAXDDX010000142.1, read as the reverse complement.
AAGAGCTATTATCATCTGCTGATGTTTGTGGAACATTGTAGATGGGTAGCCTTTCTTGGAGGACTGGCTCAGATTTTGTTTTCATTGATTCTCAGCATCCTCTGTCTTTCAGTAGTTCAATCTAGTTGACTGACTCATACATCCTTCCTTATTCCACAGGGAGAATGCACACACACAGTAACTCATCAAGCAAGGTCACAGGTCTGCCCATTGTCGTCAGCAAATGATTATTTTTCTAGCTCCAGTGCAGGTCTAATCAACAGAGAGGTAAAGGTAAAGGGAGGCTGTGGGGGATGACGTACATGAAGCTTTATTCACTGGGGAGCACCTCAACGGGAAAACAATTCAGCTGAAGTCATTGAAGCAAGGCAAATAAATCCCTTACATGTAAAAAATAATCTTGTACTTGATTTATTGTTCTATAATTATTGTTTTATAATATTTATATTTATTATTGTTATATAATATATATATTATGGCAAACTGTTCTTTGAAATTTTCAATATATATATTGTTGTCAGCTAATCATATAAATATATATATATATCAGCCACAACATTAAAACCACTGACAGGTGAAGTGAATAACATTGATTATCTCATTACAATGGCACCTGTCAAGGGGTGGGATATATTGGGAAGCAAGTGAACAGTCAGTTCTTGAAGTTGATGTGTTGGAAGCAGGAAAAATGGGCAAGTGTAAGGATCTGAGAGACTTGTGATGGCTAGACGACTGGGTCAATGTTCTGCTGGGAAACCTTGGGTCCTGGCATTCATGTGGATGTTACTTTGACACGTACCACCTACCTAAACATTGTTGCAGACCAAGTACACCCCATCATGGCAACGGTATTCCCTGATGGCAGTGGCCTCTTTCAGCAGGATAATGCGCCCTGCCACACTGCAAAAATTGTTCAGGAATGGTTTGAGGAACATGACAAAGAGTTCAAGGTGTTGACTTGGCCTCCAAATTCCCCAAATCTCAATCCGATCGAGCATCTGTGGGATGTGCTGGAAAAACAAGTCCGATCCATGGAGGCCCCACCTCGCAACTTACAGGACTTAAAGGATCTGCTGCTAACGTCTCGGTGCCAGATACCACAGGACACCTTCAGAGGTCTTGTGGAGTCCATGCCTCGACGGTCAGAGCTGTTTTGGTGGCACGAGGGGGACCTACAGAATATTAGGCAGGTGGTTTTAATGTTATGGCTGATTGGTGTAGCTATATACTAAAGTCATTTAAGCAATATATAGTATAGTGCTTAAATGACTTTAGTTAAATTGTCTTCTTTATCACCTCCTATTGAAATTGAAACATGACATGCAGCAACACATTGTAGTAACATCTATTCATGAAACATATCATTATTACTATAAATTAAAAATGACACATTATGCCAGCGTTTGGAGTCACTACCCTCACAGCCTGCGGTAATCTCTCATGCACTCCCTGTCACTCACCACCAACCCTGTGTGTTGATCTCTGCTGCCTGTGTCACTCAACAAGGATATGTGGTTGCCATGCCAATCCCCTCCTTTTTGTCAACATTGCCAGAGGGCAACTGGGGCAAATCTTCACTCACAAGCCTGACTGTGTGACTTCATTCAGTCCTATCAATTCAAAATGACAGAATAAAACAACGTTTCAATCATAATCACATAATTCATGACATGGATATTATTTTTTTATTTGTGTATTTTATTTTATTAAGTTTTCCTGCTTTGGAGTAAATAGAAGTCAGTAAGCAGACTTCTCATCCAGTCCCATACAAATGGTCTGTACACTAATGCCTTTGAAATCACAATGGTGTTATCTGTCTATCATATAGATAGTTGCACTACTTTAAGTGTTTCTGTTATAGCAGAATTATAACAATGTTTTTAAAGGAGTCATGGCTGTCCCTTCCTACCAGTAGCATTACAGAAGTCAACCATTCTGGTGGGGGATGTGGCACAAACTAGTTAGGTCTCTACCACTAGGTTCTTGAAGAACTTATGAATGTTTTGAGTGTAGAGCTGCCTGAGCAATATTGGAAACTAAGACTTTCAGCACAGGTTATTTTATTTTATTTTATTTTTCCTTTCCTCCAGGCCATCATTGTAAATAAGAATTTCTTGAGTTACCTGGTTAAATAAATGTAAAGAAAATAACCTGTTGCATTCATCAAAGTCATCAATGCATAATGCTAAAAATGTCATCTGTTTTCACAACACGCTGTAAAAATGTCATCTGGTGTCATCCAGATTGGCATTACCTTGGAAATAATACACTGGGGAAGCTGTTCATTGATGTGGAGTGAGCTGTGATCGCTTGTACTGTTATCAGAGAGTGAAGGTCAGCTGGACTTTATCTCTGAAAGCCATCAGTGAGATGGACATACGTCATCATGTCATCCATTCACCCCGTATCACTGACATCAGAGCCTTTTGTACTGAGAGAATGATGATGATGAGAAAGGCACCATGTTCTCAAATTAAAAAAGGGAAATCAGTCAGGAACACATCTTAGATCTGGTCTGTATTTTAGGGATATCTGATCATGTTCTTTGTAAAGCAGGCATTCATTTTTGTTTGGACAGAGGTTCTGAAAACTAAATCATAACTGACAACACAATTAAAAAAAAGATATCTATGTGTTACACCTTTTTTTGTTTTATTTTTGTCTTTTCTCCTTTCTCTCTCTCTCTCTCTTTTTCTCTTCCATGCAGAAAATGGAAACATCATGTAAAATGTTTTTTTACTGACTGTCTATTTACTGACATATCTTTGTAATCAACATTGTCATTCTGATGGGGTCTTGTAATCTTGTAAAAGATGGCTGATTTCTTATAAGACTCAACAAATAAATTGAAAATGTGCCAAGTCACGTTTAGGTAAAGTTTATATTTCCAATCATCTGTGTAGAACTGCTGACTCAGTAGAGCATACTCTGCAAGTCATCGACAACATTGGGAACCAAGTTGCCCACACGCGTGCTATTCAAGATCAAATTGAGCGTGCAAACCAGGCAGGGTTGATATCCAGGATTGATGTTAAACAGGTCCGACGTACGTTCAACCCATATGAGAGACCCTCCTGTAAATCATGGACAGCAGGGAGATCATATGAGTTATGGACTGAGGAATGGTGAAGGGGAACAAAGTCATGTTGTATTAACCAGCCTCAGCACAATGCAAGATTCCTCACCTGGGCCTTCAGGAGGCTCCTGTAAGAGAAAAAGAGACAAGGACATGGCCGGACCCTCAGACATTTCCTGGGCAAAAAGAAACAGGGGAAATTAAGAATAAGAGAGTGGCAGCGAGTGACAATGAGGATTGTGAGAGAATAGGGATGAAAAACAGCCTGCAGAGCTCTTGAACTCTCTCTTTCAAATATCTCCCTTTTAACGACATTCATGGTTTTACTATTTCAGTTGATATTAATGAATAACTCCACAAATCATGACAAACATCAGAGAAGCAGAGAGGAACAGCGTTCGGTTACCTGCTGTATGTCTAATACTTTATCACATTCATCCAAAAATATATCAGTAACTACTCCATGTATCCACGGAAAAAGATGCAGGGACTTTGCAGGTTTAGTGATTCAACAAATTCTTTTTTGCCACCTAGTAGGGACCCACCAGAATCAGGGCCCCAGCTGGCCCCGGCTAGCCCTGACTGGCCCTATTCCACAGTTCTTTCCCTGTGGATTCCCACCAGGGGGCAACATGGTGCTGCACCAGCTCACTATGACCAAATCCCAACAACAGTGGTAGTGAGTCAACTATTCCCTGAATCTGTGGGGCGTGTCCTGTCAGTAGAAACATTCTGACTGTAACCACCGACTGCCTCCTGATAACAGTGGTGCGTGTTGGTTATAAACACCGAGATGAAATTATAATCCTAAATCTGCTCTAGATTATGTAGTGTATGTACTCCATGAGTCTTTTATCGCCTCGTGATTATCTCACTTATCTGTAATGAATTCTCAGGGAAAGAATATTTTATCAATTTGGTAATTTGATTATGGCCTGTCCATTGAGTCTGTATGTCAAAGACTAACAGTGCCTCAGTTAACCACAGACACAGACGCGCGCGCACACACACACACACCTCCCTAAACATTTTGGCTTTGAGCTGTGTGCAGCTAAAGTTTTCGTAGCGGGAGGGGCCTCTTGTTTGTCTCTAAGGAGCAGATCAGGCGGAGAGTCTTTGATTCCCAACAGAAGATTAAGAGGGCGAATTGGGAATTAGGAAAAGCGATCGATTCGCATTTTAGAGAGATGCCACATAAAAAGAGAAGTCATGGCCACCATAAAAAAACAAAGGAGGTAAGTTTTCCCTCGATAGCACGGCGGTTCGCATATGGAAAATTATTTCACACACTTCAGAATATGTTAGAGATGTTTCATATATGCTAGAAATGTCCACACATGTACACGTTTCGATGAAATGCATTCGAAATAAAGCTGGAGTGGCCAAATGATGCGCATACATACATCCACATATGTTGTCAGCAGCGCACAGGAAACCAGTTCCGGTGCACAAAATGCAATTCTAATGCATGTTATTTGCATGTAGAAATACATCTGTTGTTTGTGAAAAACCTCTGTAGACATGTTCTGGAGGATAGGTGCAATGTATTGTGTGCAGCACGGGCGTAATGTCTTAAAACGCGCTGCACCGCTGAGCTTCGTTCTGATTCTGCATCATCGTTGCAATGCGTTGAATAGCTATCGACCAGCCTGGTTTTCTCACGGTAACTGGGTCTTCCATGTCCGCTCACAAAAAGGATGGGATAGAGTTGACCAGTTGTTGAGAAGTATACGTCAACCCACAACTGAAGACCCACAAATGATTCATTTTATGGAAACTCTTAAGTACCTTTGGGTTACTTGTGGATTACGCAATGGCTGCATCCATACTTTGGGGGGTGGTTTGGGAAGTATTTTCAGGTCAGTGCTTGATTGTACTTGGGCTATGCGGAAGAGCCAAGGATCCTGATGAAAATTGATAACTGCAGAGTAAATGCAAATCGGTCTCTTGTCGCATTACTGCAACCCGTCCACTGGCTGATTAGGCTAGACACCGTGTGTTATAATTATCTGTGTACTTCATTTGAAGTTTGCGGGGTGTGGCACTCTGATATAGACGCATGAGGACGAATCTCTGCCAAGGACAGGAGGTACTGGAAGTTCATTATAAGACTTTGTAGCTTCGCCTTCAGAGCCCTCATGGCCTACGCAGCGTACTGGATGAGCCTTGTGAGTATCGGGCCACATACTTTCAACAGTCTATTCGTTTTGTCCCTGTGGCAATACATCTCAACACGTATTAAGTAAACCTTGGCAGATGTGTTGGCGCAGGTCTAGTTTTACTGTATTGGAATAAAAGCAACTGAACTAGTTCTGAAGAAGATGATGAATGTTCTATAAAATCTTGGCATATGCAAGAGAACCTTTGCTATGAAAGGATTGACTTTGGTTTGGCACGGATGAAGGGCTTTGCCCATGTCTTGGCAGGTCCAGTATGTATCAGGGCGTGTGACTTTAACTTCACTTCTATTGATTCCATTGTGTTAATGTCAGGATTAGTGTACTGTGAATTACTGTTACAGTTTTTCACCTCATATCCAAACAGTTCATGACAATGCTTAACCTTAAACTGTATGATTTGGAATGACTTGTTCACTTAATGTTGCTAACATACATACTACATACACTGTGAAAAACTAGCCCATATTTGAACAATCCAAATTTTTTGTTCACTCTATTGCTTTACCACCTGTAAAGCAATTTATTGGCAGCTGTTAAAGTAATAAACTCAAAGACAATAGGGAGATATCACTGCTTCCTGGAGAGATGTTCCATTGAATTCATTTTTACAGTAGTTGCTTTTATTGGCAAAAACTCAAAGGATTATTTAGTGTGTGTGTGTGTGTGTGTGTGTGTGTGTGTGTGTGTGTGTGTGTGTGTGTGTGTGTGTGTGTGTGTGTGTGTGTGTGTGTGTGTGTGTGTGTGGCATGGAGGAGCAGCTCCTTCCCCAGTCGGAGCCCATGATAGTAGCAGATCTACAGCATACCTTGACACTTTGGGGTGCCATTCTAAGGTACTGACTTCACCCCTGGATTCACAACGAAAATTGTCTGTTGTCTCATACATGCACTCTGCAACTTCTGAAGAGAAGTCTGAATTATTTTCTCTATACAGGCAGTGTCTTGCAGCCTGCCATACAATATATGCTATCTGTGTGTATCTGTTCCTGATTAGATCATTTTGAATTAATTAAATTGAAAGTGTAGGAGTGAAAAAAAATTCAGCTGCGCAATATACTAACATTACTGTACATGAGATACTAGGGATGTGCTTTGCTCAGAAGTAAAGGGGCCAGTGACAGGATGGCAATTTAAGGTTTGCATTTGTCTCCCTCTAGTGAGTGCAGACATACTTCTTACTCAAGTTAGAGTCAGTGAGACAAAGCCACCTCTGTAAAGCCACCTCTCTGTTCACCTCAGTGACCTAGTTTCACAAGGTTGCCTGGAATCTACACCTGCTACCATGCCTGTCCAGCTCTTGAGATAAGATAAATATGTTGTATGTGCACTTTTAAAGAATACCCAATACCACAGAAAATACCTGTAAACAACTCCTGATCTTTTTGTTTTTCAAATTGCTGATGTGAAAAAGTCTTTATTTAGTGTTGCACAGGTTTACAATTCTATGTACAGTATATGTAAACTGCTATTGTTTGCATATGATTTGTATGTTGGGCAAAGTTGGTCAGCAGGTGGACTTGGAAAACAAAACCCCTGTATGTCTGTCAAATACCCCTAAGTAAGGGACCGGCTCTGTAGTGATGGGCAGTGATAGTAGCTGTCAGATCTGGTATGGCAGAATTACTGGTGACTGAAGTACGACGTGAATCTAAATAAAGAAACCAGTACCAGTTCAGCAGGAGAGTCCAGTTACACATGCACGCTTACATTTATACATTGGCTGGCACATACACATACACACACACACACACACACACACACACACACACACACACACACACACACACACACACACACACACACACACACACACACACACACACGACACCACCTCGTAACTCTTCCTTCAAGTTCATCCTACTAATACATTTAACTCATTTTATTTCCCCAAATGGTGCAACTATAAGGGATAGAGTGATAGATCCTGTGTAAATGTTGTGCTTAAGATGAACGGGTGAGCTTATGGCCGATACATATGATTGATTTGTATTTGCAAACCTGATAAATATAAGTAAGTGATGACGAATCAGATTTAAAAAAAAAAGAGTTCAAGTAGGTCCTGGGGATGTTCCAGGATGCCTCATGTGTTTTCCCAGGCTGCAGCAGCTAGTTCTACAGGCTGGGTCAGCTGAAGGTGTGTCTATAGCAGGGAGTGGATATAAAAAAAAGCCTGGAATGTGTGTGCGTGTGTATGTGTGCGTGCATGTTCGTGTTTGAGTTTGCACGCGTGTGTGTCCATTACAATATGTATGCACAGGTACACGTATGTACAAGTATGCTTTGATTGTCTGTTTTCAAGCTGTCAGGTGAAACAAAAGAGCCAAAAGCAGACCAGCACAGCTTCATTCCATCGTGACGTGAAGCCCCTGGCTATCAGAGTTGGAATGTAGGACTTACTCTGTTTTTATCATTTGGAGTCCAAAGGTATTATAGTGGTTATGGTATACCATAAACACATATATACCACCATAATACACTATAGTACTGTGCAAAAGTCTATTCCATAAAGCGAAGATGCTTTCAAAAATAATGAAATTAAAAGTTTCTAAATATCAAAAAGATTGCTATAAAGAGCAGTAATGTAAAACACTAATGCAGAAAACATAAACATATAAGACCAAATATATCTAAAAACATCTAGGGTGCCTAAGACTTTTGCACAGTACTGCGTATGTGTTTATGTTATTGTAAACTGTAAAGGAGTCCAATGGGGATGTGATTTACTGCTAGTCTCTGTATCACATTACACCTATATGAGTTATTTCACAATCTCTGTCATACGCTCCTTACTCTGTTCCTCACCCTCTGTGTATGATGTTACAGGTTGCAGTCCCAAGTTAGGTTGGCACCATTATGCATAGCAAGGTTTAAGGGGCAGGAAGGAAAGGACGGTTCAGTGAACATTCAACCAACCATATCAGTACATTTACAGTACCTTTACAGTACAGCAGATCTCCATTCTTTCTGCTAAAACAATGGAATGAATAAAAGGCTCAACTCTTGGGCTACACACTGATTCTATCACAGTGACTCACTCAAAGACTGTATTGTCTGCACACTCCACCCAAGAACTACCCAAAGGGCCACACAATACAGTGAAGTCATGGGTTAGGTATAGTCTGAGATACGACTGGAATTGTACTAAGCACTCCCACTGCTTTGCAATTAGTTGTCGGACCACAGTAGGAGTGACGACGATAGGTGCAACATGACTGCTCCATAAACACCTGATTGCACCTGTTCACACGGTCTGCATTCCCTTTGTGCAGACTTTTTCCATCATAATTTCAGTTAGATTAAATCAAGTGTCACATGAAAAGGTGGTGTAGAATATATTTCCATCTTTCCACTCTTCGTCGAACGTGTTGTTTACATAAACAATAAACTCTTAAGTAATCAGGCAGGTGAAAGTTTAGAAAGGCAACACCCATGTATTAAGCAATTAGAATTGGAAAAGTGTTTGTGACCGCATATCCAAGAACCATCCCTAAACCATAAATAAATCATCCATAAATCACAACTACTAGATCTTCTCTTTTTGTCTCTCAGCATTAGCCCCCCGGGGAGAGTTGAGCCAGCTACAACACAAAACTTGGCCCCTCCCTATATTCTCAAAAGCAATTAGACAGCTGGCGTGGTTGCACAACCTGTCTTTTATTGCTGTGAGTATTGTGAGTACATACGCATGTGTGTGAATGTGTGTGTGTGTGTTGGAGAGCTGTATCTCGGCAAATTTGGGTGTGTGCTTGCTGATAAGTAAGTTGGATGTTTTAGCAGATAAGACTGAGCGGTTGTTAGATAGATTGTTAAAATATCTTTATGCTATCTACTTAATCGTGTGTGTGTGTGTGTGTGTGTGTGTGTGTGGGGCTGTGCTCAAAGCGGTATCTGTTTTCCTGAGAAGTAGCTCAGGTGGGTGCCAGTTCACAGTCAGTTCCCTTTATAGCCCAGAGAGTTACAGCCCAGCCTCTTGTGACTGCCATGCCTATGTCCCAGCCTTCCCCTCCGCCCCCTCTGCTCCCTGACCACGCCCACTCTTCCCCCTGCCCTCCCCCCCGCCCCCCCGCCCCCCGCTCCCATTCCTTTCCCTGTGTGCTGGGAGCATGCTGCAGCTGACAGAGTAGGCAGAGGTTGACGCGCACACACTCAGAGGCACATTCAGCCAACATGGGCCAGATACTGAGCTGGATCCGAGGCCCGCGGGACACCCCGGCCCTTCAGGATGTGGCTGTGGAGCAGCAGGTGTGTCTATATGTGTCTGTCTGTCTGCCTGCCCTGTGTGTGTGTGTGTCTGGCTCTGTGTCCGAGCATTTGTGCCCCATTGTATGTGTTGAGCAGTTTATCCAAAGTATCCATGTGTATTTTGTTTTGTTAATGTAAGCTTGTCTGCAAATTTAAGGATGAGGATTTGGGATGTTTTGTTTGCAATAGTGACTGGGCACCAGTATGTGCAGGTGTTCTGTATGTTCAGCAAAGGACTTATAGGGGAAGGCACGTCAAGAGGAAAGTTGTCTTGGCACTAATCCAAGTCAGCTCTCTCTCTCTCTCTCTCTCTCTCTCTCTCTCTCTCTCTCTCTCTCTCTCTCTCTCTCTCTCTCTCTCTCTCTCTCTCTCTCTCTCTTCCCCCCCCCCCCCCTTCTCTCTCTCTCCCAGGGCTGGAATGTGAGAGGCTGTCGGTCAGTTTCCGGGGGTTTAGAGTAGTGTTTTGTAGTAGTGAGATATTAAACCAAGGCTGGGACAAGGCCTGTGTTGTTGAGGACATGTTTGCTACCAGTTGTCAGTCTGCAGGAAATGTGGACAGATGCTTGTTTGTGATGGTTGTTTCTAAGGGGATGGGCGTGTGTTTTTGTACATGCACAGAGTAAGAGAGAATTTGTTGAATCGGTATCTGTGCATCTTAGTTGTTGATGTCTTCCTCAAATTGCAGTCTTCCCTGATAATCTGAATCTGATGGAGCAATCTTGAATGTGTGTTGGAATAAGTCTAGGTGTTTTTTCCCACTAGTTAAAATTACATATCTGTCATACACTGTAGGCTTAATATGATTATCTTTGCCATTTTTGCGTATGTCTGGCATACTACTTTTTATCCACTTTGGGTCTTGGACTTTGGGCATGTTTAGCCTTTTGTCATTACGTTTGCTATCAGAGTTGGGTTAGCTCAGTGTGAGTCACAATATGTGTTAAAGGTTAGATAGCTAATGTAAGCTGGGAAGAGGACTGCAGAGATAGCATGTCTTCAGTTTTTTGGTGGGAGGATGTGCGCTGGGTTTTGGGCCAGATTCCCAGGACTGGAATGCATTCAAACCTAACGTCAGTCTGCCTCCCACCCAGCTCTGCTACCTCTCATTAGAGTTGCAGGAAATGGCCACTGGGAAAACATATCTTGACTGCACATGCATAACCATCACATTAATGTCCAATGAAGACAATAAGACAATGGTTTCACAGTTATCTGCTTCCCCAGTGCACTTCCTCTGAAGACATATACATGCTTTCTGTGAAAGATGCACACCCATTATTAGCTAAGTGGAGGTGGTATACATCAATCTTCACACTTGGCATGGTGTGATACAATGGCAGCACTTACAGTACTGCAATGTATTTTCTGTTTCTCACTTAATCACATTCTGTTTTACCATATAGGCCTTCATTATTTCATCTATAACTTTACAGTATCACACAAATGCTGGTTATGCTTATCTATCTCTTCATAATCAGATCTCTTTCTTTGATTCTGATTTTGCTTATGCACTGTGTTGCAGGTTGTCTACAACCTTTAAAGCAAAAAAGAGATGTTGAAAAAAATCATTCTCAGTGGGACTGTCTTGTTAAGCCTACATTAATGTCAAAATGCGCCCATCTTATCAGCCTAAATCCCAAAGTGGGATAAAATAGAGAAAAGTGTCCCATCCACCCTAATTGAAACCCTGCAGATTTACCCTGTTTGCCCAATTAATGCCCAATGTTAATTTCTATGCCCACAGGAAGTGATAAATCAACATTTTTAAGTTTCAAGTGTACAAACCCTCTCTAGATTCACTGACGTTCTGCCTCTCTCGTCCCTTTGGTGTCCTTTGGTATGAAGCGATCACAGTCCTGCCGGGTTGGTAAACATGAGTGTGTCCGTGTGCAGTTTACTGACTGACATGAATTAAATGAAATTAAACACAACATATTCTGACAGACTGGAGGTATTTCTCTTTTCTGTATAATGTGTGAATTACAGCTTTATAGGGAAAAGGCTGTACTGATCACGTGCCTGGAGAGGGGAGGCAACAACACTCTCCAGCACATAGAACAGAGTGATGCACCCTCAGGCTTCTGCATGAAAGAGACAGAAAGAGACAGGGGGAGAAAATTGTGTGCAAGTGAGCATGTGTGCACAGGCATTAGTGTTTCTTAACATATATTCTCTGCAGCTACATATTATCTTTTTGCATTGCCTGTTCAATATATGCTGTTAAACGTCGGTGTTTGTCCCATCGGGAGGCCGTGTGTTTTTGGTGAGCATCAGTGATCAAGACTCGTGCTGTCAGATTTCTCGCTTCACTGTCAGTTTGGCTTCAGCCTGACTGCTGATGTAATGCTTTGTGATGCCTGTTATATAAAAGGAGCTCTGGGAGAGCTTCCAGGCCTCCAGGCTTACCTGAGAATGTGCTTCAGCAGGGCGTTGTTGTTCAGCACGGACTCTTTGGACATTTATTCTCTTGTCTGCTTACATCTGTTATGCTTGAGGAAAAGGTAGCGCTCTCGCCACATGATGTTTTTACCCGACAAGTAAGGAGAGGAAATGAAGGCTACGGAGCAGCCACTGGAAACTGTAACGTGATATTATCATTTAGATGCTCGGTATTAGTCTTCACATGAAGGCATGAAAGTAGCAGGCTGGTGATGACATGTTGGCTTTGCAAGCTAGTGAATACTATGAGCTATTTGCTAACAACTCCCAACTATATCTGGAAGTTGTTAGTAAAAAAGTAAAGTGGCTATAATGCTTTAAAGTACGGCTGGACGATATGGACAAATCAATAAATAACAACATCTTCTAACATGTCCTGGTTGCTCTGTAACTTCAATGTGATTTTAATGTTTTTACTTGAATTTTTTTATCCTCATCCTAAATTCAGATAACAGAATTGCATATCACGATAGCTCAATTTCATTATTTCATCATGCTGTAATTCTATGGAAAGATGATAAATGATGATATTGAATTATTCTTCTTTAAAGATTGCCTATTTCTCTTACTTAACATGTGGCAAACTGTTTGAGTCTTGTTTATGGAAGACTGTAGGATATAGGTAGCATACCGACAACACAAAGGTTTCTCAGTGAGTAGAAAAAGTTATGAATTTACTTGTGTGTGTTTCAAGTGTGGGACAGAATGTGGGTAAACAAACCAGGGAGAATGTACAGTGCTAAATTTAGGCTCATAGATGATACGTGGACATCCAGCTGAGCAAAGAAGAATATCCGGAAGAGTCGTTGGGACACGGATGCATGGTGGAAAACCATAAAATGGGAATAGTACAGAATACAGATATGAATCCAGTACAGTAACGTTTTTTATTAAGTTAATCTTTTTTTCCCATCACTCTTATTCTGTCATTACAGTGAGCGCAACAGTAGAATACACCTAATTTTCAGTTCCAGTGCCAGCATTACAAGCAGCCAACATTAAGGAGTGGCATGGAAGGGTCAAAGTCACAGCGCATACAACATACAACAAATATTTGCAGTCATGTCACACAGTTTTAGTGCACAGAATCGTGTCCGGAAGCTGTTGATCTTGAAAATAGACCTACTCTGTGGGTGTTTAGAACGGCCCTGAGTTTCAAGCCCTGAGTTTTTATATTTATGGGACACAAACAGTAGCTGCTTACTTATGCTCTCTTTGGCACTTGGCAACAACATATTCCTCCAATCCAACATATCCATCAGTCCACCAATTCAGCCCTTCTGTAGGATTCCAATGCTAACTATTTTTCATAGCACTGTCACTTTCTTTTTTCTTTTTGCCACTAAATACATTCGATCAGTCTTGCACTTTCCCACTGGTTTAAGTTTAGGAAGGATAATAGCATATAGCCTACCATTTTGAGTAGAAACCCCTAGAAACAGAAATTGAGTTTCAGACTAGAAATCTCCCACTTGGGACTTTCTGATTGGTCGTCCCTGGGGTTGGGTGGGACCCGGTTTAACTCGCTAGTCGTCAAGAGATAAGTGTTATCAATGGTAAGGAGTTTGCACCCAGTGGAAGCATGCATTCTTTCTTTCACACGCATGCATGCGTGCGCGCGCGCACACACACACACACACACACACACACACACACACACACACACACACACACATGAATGCACAAAAGCAGAGGACAGGCTGTTACTGTGTTATTGGAGTCAGTCGGGGGCAGAAATGTTACAGGATTACAAGATTTAGTCTCCACACAACAGACAAATATTTCTATGGGGGAGATGCCAGGGCAAGGATTGTGGGTTAACTACTTGTCCTTTTTAAGATATTTTTAGACAAATAGTATATGGTTGTAGGAATGCAGACCATGTCCCTTAAGGAGAAACCACTGAGGTCCCATTCCAATACTTCTACCATGCACTATTCCTGACCGCTGTGTACCCTTGTTTAGGGTGATAACCTCTGGCTGATGGTTAAACAGAAGCTCACATCAGGCCATTCATGCTCACATGTTAATGGTACTTTCAGTAAAAGAAAATAAAAGTTTCTTGTAAAGCTTGTAAAGAGTCGTTTGGCGTGACATAAAAAGGGAAAAGTCCATCTTCAAATATATTACGCAATAAATCTCTGTGGTGTCCCTGTGGTGGATGCACTCCAGCCTGTGACATTAAATAGGGATAAATGGGTAAAGACAATGAAATAATGAATCTCACATGTCAAAAAGTAATATAAGTGTCAATCACCACAGACTCTCCTCAGTTGTCTGTTTTTCAATACTGAAAAACTTCCCAAGGGCAGCATAGGCCACCCTGTACTAGTTGTAGGTGATTCCCTCTCTATTTCATGGCTACCTCGAATGTGACGGAGTTGTACTTTACTCTTTGACAACACCCATCTAATTTAGTAGCTGGCTGTAGACATTCTAGAAAAGCACCTTTAGAGAAATGTACCCCCAGGGATTGTTTTTTAAATCTGCCTTCATGGCTGCTATCCACGTTGTTCACTAGAGCACTAGAGCAAACATCCCGATCAGTAGTGCTTTAATTTGCAAGAGTTTGCATCAATTTCCTTTACTGGGCACACACACACTCACACACTCCTCCATTCAGTTTTGTCTAAGTGCTACACATGCTCTTAGACACAAGGGGGTGCCACTCTCTTAAATCCTCCCCTTTTGACATTTTTGATCTGCAGACGTGTTCCCTTTAAGATTGTGGTGTTGAATGCTACAGTACAGTTAAAGTCTTTTGGATTAACTTCAGGTATTTAACTGTCCATTAATGGCAGTCTGCATGTATAGAGAGGCAAAAGGTCACGTGACTATGTTTTTCCAAATTCAAACATAACCCATGCATGGTGTCAGAAGCCTCATTTCCTGCCTGTTTCTCTGCTTTGAGGGTAGTTACATCGCCTTTGAAGACTTTGGGAGAGAAAGCCTGTCTGAACTTGTTTCAGTCCAGTATTCTCTCACTTAGTCTTCCTCCTAATGTTTTTTTTAACTCAGATTTTTTTTTATCCTCCCAGCTCTGTCTTGCCCCTCTCTTGTTCCCTGTATAAAGGGTGTGGTTTGGGCTAGATGTGATGTGATTTCTCCCCCCTCCCCCCACCCCCCATTTTCCCCTTCCTGTCTCTCCTTTTTTTTTCCTCTCTCTCTCTCTCTCTCTCTCTCTCTCTCTCTCTCTGTTGTTTGAGTGGCTCTGCAGTCTAGATTCCTAAGCAGTGAGTGTATTAGACACACCCAAGCTCTGCCAAACAAGCCTGCCGCAGCAAATCTACTTTTGCCTACTAATCACCACGACTTTAGCTTTTAACTCCATCTCCACAATACTCTTCCTACAACTAACTTTCCTACAAATATCTTTATACAGGCCATTGTGTCCGTTATAAAACTACTACACCCCCCTCCACACACACACACACACACAGTCACCCTGGCCAGGCCCAAAGTTTCCCTCACACATGGAAACCGACTTGGCTTATTTATTTTTTCATGGCCAGCGATGAGAGGTGGGTGGGCTTTGTATGCCAGATTGTCCAATCCGATAGAGGCTGCTCAGCTGCCTTGTGAGAGAAGAGGAGGGGCTTGAGCAGGACAGCCTTGTTGGGCTGCTTCCAATAGGAGGAGCAGCAAGTTTTTCACTGCTAGGGCGTGCGTCTGTAAGTGTGTTTACGTGTGCATGTATGTGTATGTATGCATGTGTGTGTATGCGATATACAGTATAGGCTCCAGAGGTTTTACACAGGGAATCTAAGGTGAACCAGCCTCAAGAGAGCATCTTAGTAATATATATATATATATATATATATATATATAGGAGAGAGCGAGAGAGAGGATACACACTCACACTCAAACCTATGGTAGGTACCTAGCCAAAACGTCTCTTCATGCTTGCTCTTTTGTAAATATGTATGTGTTGTGTCTGTGTGTGTGCTTCCTGTTTGACACGCAAACTCATCGTGTATGTGAAGGTGTATTTAACGTGTTCTATGTCCACACCACAACACAAAGGTCTACAGAATTTAGATTAGGTTTGCTGCCATTCACATGTCAAGTCAAGGAAACCTTGGGGAACTTGGCAGAGAACTACACAATGCATTGCCTCTAAGCACACATTCTATTTTAACAGGTCTATCAATAATATGCCAGATAGGTCAGCGGGGGTCTGACAGTACTTGTGTTGGTTTAGTCAAAGAATCATGTGACCTTATCAGAGTGCTTCTGCAAGCCAGGGTCTGTTGCTTATTATAGATAAAAACATGTGGTCATGCAGTATACATGTGATAAGACAAGCACAGTACAAATATAGCATAGTTAAAAGTTTTCTGCTCTGTCTGCTAACCTTGTCCACCACTGGATCCACGCATCCATGTAACATACATGAAGTGGACAAACTAACATGCACTTAGTTAGTTGCATGCATGTTAGTTTGAAAAGAATGCTAGAGTAGCACAGAATAGTGAGTATTATCATCATCATATTACACATTATGGAGGATGAGATGGAGTTTGAGTTTACTCCGTTGTCTGTTTACTTTTGAAGTATTTCCTGTTCATCCTCATACAGCTCTGCACTAAAGCTAGTTAGTTTGCTACTTTTACAGTCCCTAATCCAAGTACTTGACTTGTGACACTGACTGCTGCTCTTTTCATTGCTACCACGGAGGTGAGGTGATCCACATTTTCACCATTGATCATTTAGTCAGGCTGCCAATGCTATTTTAAAGTCATGGCAGTAGCTAGCGAAGGCGCCTAGCTTTTTTCACATGTGCCTGCTTGTGGTTTGTGGTTGGTGGGGTGGGGCCGAGCATTAGTCATCAGTTTTCATTACCAGCCCTGAAAGCCCAAGGTACTGCTATATTCGCTATTGTTGGGTAAGCCCTGGGTAAACTATGTTGCTTTTTCATTGCTGACAGACAAATATATTGTGAATTAATTTGCGTCATACTATTGGCTCATGTAGTGCATTGGCTACCTCAGATTGCAGCCCTGTATGAGCTGACATTTCCGTGCAACCATTCTACCGAGCCAAAACGGGACAAGGACTTGAATGGCAAACCTCTCAGAGCGAGCTCAGAGTGAGTTTCCAGCTGATGATTTGTCAAAGTTAAAGAATGACTCCTTTAGATGAGCAACAGCTTCAAATGGCACCAGGGGCGATTTTAGGACATGAGGTGTGGGGGGGCTGAGCCCCCTCATAGAAGGGTGATTTTGTTGCACGCAGAGTGCGTGCCGAATTAGTTACATTTTATTTGATGCGCGCTGCACAATTTACTCAAATAGAGTAAAACTAGCAGGCCAACAGCTAGTGACCAGAACATCTATAGACCTGCAGAGAGCCTTTTAGGAGCTATGGATACAATGTGTTCAAGAAGGGGACAAGAAATCCTCTCCATGACACTCACTCCTCAGTGGTTTCACTGAAACTACTCAAATAGAGTACTCAAATAGAGTAAAGCTAGTAGGCCCAACAGCTATGTTTTCTTATGTTATAGTGCAGTGGTTCTGCTGCTTTTCAAGTACTTTCTTCTATCCATCTGTAGGCTATCTTTGTTATATGTACTTTGTTGGCTAGCATGAGAGAAGCTGACATTTCAGTGATTTTTGCTAAGATTATAGCTGGCAAGTTACAAAGCTAGTGTGTGTGTTGTAGCTAGCTAGCTAATGTTAGCTAACTATAACAAAGGGAGTAACATGCCTTTTAATTTGTATTACAGTAGTAATACAAGTTTACTACCTCTGTCCCCCCACCTACTCTCTGGGTGCAGCTGTCTGCCTACTCTTCATTACGTCTCTCAGTCTAGCCTGATCTGGTGGTGGCAGGTCTCTCTCTCTCTCTCTCTCTCTCTCTCTCTCTCTCTCTCTCTCTCTCCCTCCCCCCCCCCCCCCCCCCCCCCTCTCCTTATGTGTTGCAATTCTCTCTAAATGTTTTGAAAATCACTATGGTTATTTGTTTATTTGACATCAGTATGTATGCCTGAGTTGGGTAGCCTTAGCCTAGGTAATGTAAATGCAATGAAACATTAGAGCCTATGTGGCTCTAATGTTCACCATGTGTCTATTTTGGATACACTCATTTTGGTTGTGGATGGTGGTAGGCCCCCAGCTTTCCCAGAAGCCCTGTCATGCTAATATTGGTGTCCAGTTATCAACTACGTCAGTCAGTGTTGTGTTTACTGGTTACTGCTACAGCAGCTCTAGTCCTCAGCTTTGTGCTATGTGGTATTTGTGTGTGTGTGTATATGTGCATTTACTGTGTGTATGCGGGCGTCATGTGGAAATAGGCATGGTTATGGACATACTCTAGCTAATGCTCAAGCACCACAGTACATTTTTCTCAACTTTTGATGAACACAGAGGGCACTGGCACTCTGACAACATTCCTTCTCCCTGCTGATTTGTTCATGCTGAGCTAACTGTGTCTGCCAATGTCAGAGATGGAAAACAACAATCCTGGGGTACTTACAAGACCATACCGCTTTAGAGCAGGTGTAAGAAGACCATGTTAGGCAGGTGTTTTTAGATCGCCGACTATGATTTTCTGATTTCACCAGGAGGTACAGGTGGGCTTCCACTGAACTGGCCACGCCATGGGTCTACATAAGGCCCTGAATGTGCTTCTGTGATACCTATCTATTTGAAACCTATGATAATTTAAGTCATTGTGTCATGGAGGAGATGAGTTGAGCTGTATGTATGTGTTCATGTGTGTGTGTGGATGCAAATCTATTTTATTGTTTCTAAGTGTTTCTGTTGTGTTTCAGTGGAGTGGAATGAGTCTATGACTGTACTGCTGTATATGCTTACAGTTACATTATCTATCAGTCTGCTTGTCTCTCCATCATATTTTCCATATAATATCTTCCATATAACAGACACATGGCACCTGTCGCCCCCTCCCCCTGCCCAGACCTAATTTCAACCAGGTACAGTTGTATGATATTTCTACTGTCCATGCACTCTGATCACGTCTATGTATGGCCACTTCTGGTTGCATGAGAAAAGTGTGGTCCTGCACAGTTTGACAGGTAGAGCATGGCACTAACACTGCCAGGGTTATTAGGTGCTCGAGAGCACCCCTATAAGAGCTGGGTTCTGTATGTTTGTTGGTTGGTTTGTCCGTGTGTAACGCTTTTTGCAATGCGCAGTGCTTAGCGGAGTTACAGTATTCACTCTTTAGTCCTCCAGAGCCCTGAGAGCCCTGCATAAGGGAGATCCAGTGTGCATCAAGGCACGCGAGCATCAACCATCTCTAGGTTGGTGCGCTGTACGTTCACGTACCAGGAAGCAGCTCAGTGATTTTCCAAGTGTAGTGGCTAAGTCAACACATTTAACGCAATTAAATAGTGTCAGTGATTCTTTTAGTTACAACAACACTGTGCTACCACAACACTTTTTAATTCAAGTCAATAGTTTCACTCACTAAAATCATGCATGACCCCACCCCTCCACCGAGGGCCTATAAAGCACAAGCGCACTTGCTAGTTCAATATCCACTGAAGACACCCATGCTAGACATGGATGCATTCATGGTACTGTAAAGTGCTTTGGGTAAAGAAGTTCATGGCATGTGTATGCGTTGTGTGCCTGGATAGACAGTTTGTTTTCTATAGGCTCAGACCAGTCTGCTATGGGAGGCGTGAGGAGTGATGGAAGGCTGCAGTTAGGAGTCACAACAGACAGATTTTATTTTGGTAGGTACCAGAACTAAATATGCCTCATGGACCTACATGGTGTTTACAGCAGTTGGCCAAATGCCTAATGACATGGTTGTATTCACTGTAAGGTATGATGTTTTTTTTAGATGGAACGAGGTACCGCTCAGTCTGGGATTTGTCTGTGTTTCCCTCTGATTTAAGGAGTTTGTTTGCCTGTTAGGAAAGTGTCTGGGTGGTTCACTGTATGTGCTAACCTAACCTGTCTGTCTTCCATTTGCAAGGGTGGTGCTAGGCTTTTGCAATGGTTTTGGTGTGAGGTGGTGCCTTGAGAGGAAATCCTTTTGCGTGTGTACTGTTGTGATGAGTGGTTTCAAAATGTGTCACTTGACAGAAGTTAGTAAGAATGCATGTGGAGGTGTGAAGGTCACTACAGCTCAGCTACCGTGCAACACAGTAGAATATGACAAGCTTTCTATTGTTGTGTGTGTGGTCTGGATAAAAATGGATCTGGAAAATGGAATGAGTTCCACTCATCAGGTTGCAATGGACCCCGTTTCCCTTCGTCATGTTAGTTGATAGGCTAAAGCATGATACATTTCTTTACGCATGTGGCCGTGGTTTCCTCTTGCCGTACAGTTCTGACAGCTTATAAGAGGTCACAGCTCATGGAAGGTGTGTGAGGGGTCAAAGGGAAAACAGCTATGTCACGCCCCTCTGAGATCAGCAAGGTAGCACATTCCTTCAGGTCTTTACTTTATCTTAGGCCGAGCTCTCATATGATTGTTAGCAGTCACACGAGTAGCCAAAATCCTGTTGGCCAACTTCCCTTTTATTTCAACTGACAAATCTGAAGCGTGCTGTATTGGTCAAGTGTGAAGCAAATACACGAGATTGAGTGAGCTAGTGTTTGCCATAAGGTTGTGAGATTCCTCACCATAGATATATATAAGCTTGTGTGGAAGGACTAGTATAGAGGGTATGGTATATTGAGGTAACAGCGAGGCATGTGATATGAATGCTGGTCATTTGTCTGGTCACTGAGGGAAGTTTTCTTTCCTCAGAGAGAGACATGGTGGTTTGTTTACTTCCTATGAGAGGTCTAACAAGTGAAAGCTAATACCAGAATGGCCATGATACCTTGTAATCAAATGAAAATAGAGATGATGTTTCAATGCTCCTTTTTAGATTTGCTGTGTGTGTTTTGTCAACAGTAATACTGCTCAAGTGTGTGGCTTTTGATCTTTGACACCATTCAAAACATTTTCCAGCATTTGTTTCATATTTTTGTAATGACAATATCTTGTCATGCGGCGGATACTTGTTCCACGTGCAAAGAATTACATTTATAGAAAACATCTGAGCTAACACCCAACAATGCGTTATCGATCTGGTTCCTTCTTTTCAGTTAGTGGAGGAATTCATTTTGTTGCTTAGCACCCATCAATATTTACTCCAATGAAAAGGGCAACATGACCCAGTCCCTCCCAGGCTGGCTGACCTGGTTGCTTGTGACCTCACTTCCTCCTCTCTACCACTTCCCAAACTGATAGTGTCTGATAGTGGGCTTCCCAACTTCAGTTCTTGTTTCCTTCTTTCTGAGGTTTTGTGTTTCATTGTGTATTTATAGAGACATCTCACAGATAAATGATAAATTATTCCTATAGAGAAAAAATATGTCAAAGGAAATAGAAATGGAAGTATGGGAAGTACAGGATCCTTGCTTATTCGGACAAATCTTTGTTGACTTTCCTCGATTGTATTGTTCCTCTCACCTCATCTCCCTCTGAACCCGCCGTGCAGGGAATGTCCAAAGGTGAAAAATATTGGATCTTTACAACCAATTGAAATTTTAGAAGGAAATAAAGAGACAAGCAATGAGGAATAGAGGGGAAGATGATGAAGTGAATGAGAGTCATAGCTGGCCTGTTTCAGAGGGTTGTGATCTTACATTACATTACAGTCATTTAGCAGACGCTTCTATCCAAAGCGACTTACAATAAGTGCATTCAACATAGGTAGGCAAGAGAACCACAGTCCGAGTTGACGTCACCACAGCATTGTCAATGGTGATGGCCAGGTCTCAAATGTATCACCAGCGTGTCTTGACTGCACATAAGCTGTGAGGCAATCATTTCTAGATAAAAGGCCTCAGATTGCAGACGGTATAGTGATGCAATTCACATTCTCTCTCTCCGCCTCTTGCTCTTTTCCCGAGCAACGAGGAATAGAGGAGATAACTTCTGAGACTCATAGTCGGGCGGTTTCAGAGCAAAGAAATGATTCACATGTTCTAGTCTTGAGCTGGGTTGTGACCTTATCTGTGTCAAATGTATCACCGGCGTGTCTTGACTCTGCACATAAGCTGTGAGGCAATCATTTCTAAATAAAAGATTGCAGATTGCAATCAGATTGCAGATGGTATAGTGATGCAATTCTCTCTCCGTCTCTCACTCTTTTACGCCTCTTCCTCCCTCTGTCTCTGTCCCCTTCGCTCACTTCACCCTGTCTCTCTCACAGACACACAAACTGACTTCACCCTTTCCACCTGTGTCTCAAGTGTCATTTAAATGTGATCCACAGCTAGTTTGACAGGTTGGGTCACTCGGAGGTTTAAAGGTGCTTAGACGTGGGATACTGATGATGATGATGATACGCTGCAGTACACACTTTTGTTTTTTTTTTCTCATAGAAGCATCTGTAAAGAATGTGAGAGAGAACATGGTATTTTGAAATTGGAAACAGTGAGCCTAAAAGGGCATGTAACTTAAGGCCTGTTCTGCAATCAAGCAATTCAAAGCCTGTGTGGTTATGTCCAGATAAACTCATGACCTTGTATGATCAACATCATCAGCGAAACTACAGAACTGTGAAAATGAGCCAACACCATTTCCAAACTCGCTCTCCTTATAGTTGAAATACGTGGAGAAAGCATGGTTACTCGTAATTATGTCACTGTGACGCAGAATCAAAAAACAGCTGAGCCAAGAGCATAATGTTCACTAACCGGTGGGGTTAGGTCTGACTGTACAATGATATAACACCCTACAATGCACTGTGTTGGATGTGAAACTAGCACCTGGACCCGGTGTCGGTATGGGTGGAGGCACATCCTCTAAAAGAATTGGGTTAGTTCCTGCTGTCTATTGTAGATGCAGTATGTACACGACTCCACCTGGAGACCACAGAAAGGCTGACCTGTATACGTGATTGAACACGTGCTTACATGGACACACACACACACACACACACACACACACACACACACACACACACACACACATTGTTTACATTCTACGTGATATTATTTTTGTACATTCTACGTGATATTATTGAGTTTTTGGTCTTGATAATAATGAATTAATTAATTCATATTCAGGGTCACAGCGGGGCTGCAGCCTATCTCAGCATGCATTGGGCAGAAGGCAGGGAAACACCCTGGACAGGTCGCCAGACTATCACGGCTTAAAGTAATCCGTGGCAAAAAGTGTCCGTTTTGCTACTCACTATTATTGATTAATGTAACTCAATTGCGATTCAACCTATATCCAGCTCAATAAAGCTTTTATATTTACTGTTCTACACACCCACTGTCAGGTAGTTCCTTCTCGAGAAAAATCATCTGATACACAGGAAGTGATGGGTTTTATGCTTTCAGTACTAGCAACAGCGGCTTGTTTTGTATAAGTAGAGGATGGATAGGGTAGTTAGTATGAGCAGCAATAGCCACCATGGCTGAACAGAGAAAGAAACTCAAAAAAGGCATCACGGTACTGGCCACACTGTTTGATTGACAAGTGATCTCTGGCAAGTGCAGTGCAGAAACACCACAGCAATGAGCACTGAGCTCCAAAGATTAAAATGAAAAAATACCAATGCATTACCACTTTAAACAGTTGGATGATTTAGGATACCTGTTATAAAACTTACAGCTGCATTGAAGTTCTCACTTTGTCAATTACCCTTTGTGACTGCAGTGTGTCTCAACACACCTCTGATCTCACCTCTGAATCCCCATTCCATTGATTGCAGTTCAGTTGCTGAGGTGACCAGAGCCAACATGAACGATACACTGTTTACCCTCTGTAGTCATACGCAGTCACACCCTTCAGTCTGGAATTCACAAAAAACAATAACGTGGTGCTTGAATCGACCAGCTTTGATTCTGGTATTATGGGACAGCCGGCAACTGGGAGATATAGCATACATTTCTGGGTGTTAGGCCCTATATGTGTGTGATACGGGCATAGCTACATACTGACTGGTGTTTCTGTCTTTCTCTTTCCCTCTCTCTCTCTCTTATTGCCGTATAAACACACCAGAAATTGAGCCTATTTTCTTCTGCATTCAGAAACGAGATGCCTGGAAAACAGTTTTCCACAATTGCTGCCCCATGTTGAGCCAGGTTGTTGCAGTGTGGCATCGGTGACTCTTGAAATGATTATGACACATAGTTTCTTATTATTGATTTTGTTGTGTGTATTTGCTGCACTGTAATAACTTTTTGTTTTCTAACCCTCTCTCTCTCCCTCCCTCCCCCAGTCGCAGCCCAGCCAGGCCACGCCCAGCCCTGCGGCTCAGGTCTCCACCGTGAAGCCTGCACAGTTTGAGGTATTGGACATTCATTCGTCATACCATTTAACCTGTTCTCTTTAACCCCTTCCCTTTCCCCCCTTATCTGTCTACTGACTTATCTATTTATCTATTGATCTGTAAATCTCGCTGTCTCTCTAAAACGCCCACCTGCCCATTTCCTATGTCCATTCAGTGGATTGCTGTCTGTTTCTGGTCTTTGTAGCAAGTCCCACTTTTCTGGTTTCCAGTCTGTCTGACCCCTGACCCCTCCTCTTATCTGGGCCATGCCTGCCATTGTTACTTCCTTTCCTGTTCCAGCAGTGCTCTGCTTAATGTGTTGATAACTACAAAGTTTTGGGGGAACAAGTTTAGCTGTGCTCTCCAAGCAGTAGTACAGAGAAAAGAAAACTGGCCTTTTCCTTCCATTCAAGTACAAGAGAGGTCACACCCAATATCTCAATAGTTGGGAAGCATTTCAAAACCACTTAATTCCTGGCTAAAAACAACGGAGAGAGACTTAAAGAGACTTAAATGGTTTCCCTTTCATGTTTCATTAATTGAAGCAGTATTATTCAAAGCATTTGCGCCACTTCTGTACTGAGAGGAAGCAAACAGAGATTTGTGGGAAAGTTTGTGTTTAAAGCATTCCTCTCTTTGAAAGTCTTGACCCCAAAAATAGTTTGAAAGTTGTTTCTGTTTACATAGGGCCCCTTTATAGGGCAGTAGATGGTGATTAGGTCATCTCATTATTAACTCCTCTTAACTTCTTAACCTTTATAGAAGTCAGAGACTGGACTAACCGTTCTGCTTGGCCAGATGTCTTGACAGAACAAGGCAACAATGCCAACCTCGTGTTTTCACGTGGCCCCTCTTAGGGTCCTTCAACAACTAAACTTAAATGTCCTATTTTAGTACCTGACTGATAGGGAAAGGCTTTTGGTGTCAAGCTATTTTGAAACTGGCTGTAGTGCAGAGAACAGATGTAGAGATTCTTATTCTTATTCTTATTCTCATTCTCATTCTCATTCTCATTCTTAATCTCATTCTCATTCTTATTCTTATTCTTATTCTCATTCTCATTCTTATTCTCGTTCTCATTCTTATTCTTATTCTTAATCTCATTCTTATTCTCATTCTCATTCTCATTCTCGTTCTCGTTCTTATTCTTATTCTTATTCTTATTCTTATTCTTATTCTCATTCTCATTCTTATTCTTAATATGCATATTTTAATTGTAGTCCACATAGAACATTATTTTAAATCAGTGGATTGTGATAAAATTACATGATCGCAGACTTTTCCAGCTTTTTATAAAGAAGCCTTGTGTGACTGAATACCGTTCAGTTGTAATTGACTCTTATTAGCAGCTGACCTTGGTGCCCCCATCATACCTCTGGTTTGCAAGAGGGGACAGCTGCTAAAGTTTCAGTCTTATGGCAGTGTTTGCAATCATATGTACAATGCAACATCATACTGAGGAACATGAGCACACGCTATGTATAGTACATCAATTACAGGTCAATTGGCGTAATCCCTCTGGATTTTTACATCTATTAACGTATTCTGCTTTCGCTTTTTTAAACTTTACAATTTTTAGTTTTTTAGTTCATGAAGCAGTATAGCGATTACTGTTGGGCAGAGACAAAGATAAGCAGTGCAAGTACTCCATGACCTGGTAACAACGGAAGATGATCAACTACCCATGCTGCTTTACAGAAGGCATCATCTGCATCCAACATGGATACAAAGCCTGGGGTTACCACAGCAACAGGCGGAGCTACAGGAAGTGGTGTCACAGCAAGAGGAAGTGCTCCGGTTGGGACAACAGGAAAACAGGCACCTAAAGTCACACCAGAGGTAGACTGACTCTGGATCTTTAAAAGACGCTGGAGGGGCTTCTGGGTGTTTGGCCTGTTGTAACATAAATAACTGCTGCCTTCTTTTGGACCCATTGTTGTGGTTGTGCTTCGCGGTTTTGACTTCACACCTCTTCTTTGTTGGTTTCTTGTTGCCGCGCGTTCTTTTCATCTCAGTTCTTGTAAAACATTATTTCCGCTCTTTGTATGTGGTCTCAACGATCCGCACATCTTGACCTTTCACATGCTCACATGCTAAGCACTTGCTGTTTCACAAAAGTGAGCTCTTATGTCATCATGCTTGGGATGAATGCTCTAACGAACTGTGGAGGTGACCACTGTATTTGTGCTGTCAGCTGACTTTACGAATAACATTCTTATTGCATCTCTTAAACACACGCTCCTTGGTTTGTAGACTGCACTTGTCCCGTCTAACACTACGGGAGCAGGTGCTACTGTTGTTGACATGTCTTCAGCTGGGGCTACTGTTATTGACATGACATCAGCTGGGGCGATGGGCAGTCCTAAAGAGATCTCAGAGGTAACCTTCACCCTCCTTCCCTTCTCATCCAGAAAAACATATGTGTTGATCAAACCTCTCAGGGCAGGAGTGTTGATCTAGGATCCCTGGCTAGATCCCCTAACTCATAGTGAAGTGAAAGGCTTGTCTGGTTGTAGCTGAACTCTTCTGCTCTATGAGGTTTAATCAATCAACGGTTTCATTAAGGCTGAAGAGCTGGTCAGTCTTAAGTTAACCATAAACACTGATCAAGGGTCAGATTAGTCTCTAACCCATGAGCAGACAATATCTCAATACATTTGAATACTTAGCTTTTGCCTTGGTCAGACTACAGCGGTAGATCTGACCTGAGATCAGTGTGCACCGCTTTATGCATTTAACCCTGTTATGGACCACACCTCTCTCTTACATGTTTATGAGCTACAGAAATGCTGTGAATCCTGTCTGTTTGTGTTGTTGAGTAACTATTGGCTACATGTTTGTAGACTGCAGCCGCCTCCCAAGTCAAAGCTGCAACATCAGTTCCTTCTCCTGCCTCGGCAGCAGCTGGAGCCGCCGGCACAGCTGGGGCTGTAGCTGCCGGCAGTGCTGCCATGACCAAACCTAAAGGGTCCCCCAAAGACACAGCCAAGGTAGACTCCTGTCAACAGAGGACTGATAGAGGTTCCTCAGACTCTCCGCTGTGTCCATGAGTCTCTCACTGTACCTTTCAACACTTTCTTCGGTCTTTACTCCATTTCGTGTTTGTTCACCATCTTCTTTGTGTGGCAGAGGCTTGCCAAGTTTTGTCACTGTGTCCATATCTGCATACTTGTACTCACCCAGATATTTGCTTTCAACATTGACAGCTTTGTATTCTGCCTAGAGATGTCTTTAAAAATATATCACTGCTTTGGGCTTCCCTTTTCTACTTTGGGAAGTAGAAGTGCCGTTTTTTGCCCTCCAGCTCTTTAACCAGTGTGCCTCCACTTGTTAGCCACAGCTGCTAGATCCAATAAAGGAAACAAATGGAGTTTCAACTCTGCAGGCTTTTCTTCTCATGCTTATTTCTTGGTTGCATTCGGAACAAATCATTGTCGTCAGGTTGCTGGTGGCTTTGCATTACTAAAGTCGGACTCTCACTGTCCTGTTCATGCGTTTGATCTCTTTTCTTTCATCATAATTCTGTCTTTATTTCACAATGCACATAGACCTGTAACTATACTTGATTCTTAAAAACCACCCCAAGCTCTGATCTATACTTTGTCTATAATGGATTCAAATTCATTGCATTTTAGAGTGCCACCGCCACCGCAACGATCAAAGCTGATGCTCCTAAAGTTGATCCTGCTAAAGTGTCAAAGCCAGCTGCAGCAGCCTCTGCTGCGGCTGGAAATGTGTCTGTGAAGGGGAAGACGGAGGAAGCTAAATCTACACCGACCAAGGTAGATGATCCTGGAACCGACAGTGCTGGAGTCTTCTGTATTTCCTATCTGTATAATATGGACTCTCTATACAATATTACAGGAAATTATTTGTTGAATATTCTGAATTTACTCTCTGCTTCCTCGCTGTGTTGTTATTGAGTTGACTACCACTGTGCTCAAGAGATGCCTTCAGGGGCAGGAGAGCTTTTTCGATTTTGTGTCATTCTTTCATGAACCATTGCATGTAAGAAATTATGAAATTTCGCCTTTTCTTCTCCTCCTTGTTCAATATTATCATGGGAAATATTTAGGTTTTGACATTCATCATATTGCATTTCATTTTACTTTCACAGCATTTTCATACTGCTTCCTTGTAGTTAAGGCCTTTTGGATCATTAGTTATGAAGTATTTTCAGTTTTCTTAATAAACACCTTAATAAACATGACTCTGCTTGTCTGGGTTGCAGGTGCAGGTGGAGGTTCCCCGCCCAGAGGCCAAGGCAGCCAAAGAGGTAAAGTAGCATCACCATGCCTGTCCCACTGACAATGTATGGGTTTGGTTTGAGAAGCATGATAGCGTGTTGCTCCAATATGCTGAGATGTGTTGCATGTGCAGGCGCCTGCTGTGGATCCCTTTGATGCCCTGGCCAGCATTCTACCACCATCTGAACCTCTCGCCCCCCCACAGCCTGTATACACCGGGCCAGAGGTCACAGAGGTACAGCATAGCCACAGTGTGTATGCGTGTGTGTGTGTGTGTGTGTGTGTGTGTGTGTGTGTGTGTGTGTGTATACAAACATTGTGTGTTTGCGTATGTGCTCCAAGTTGAGCTGATTTGTGATTGCATTAAGCCCCGGCATGGATCAGGTGTGTTATGGTGTGTGTTGCATGTATCGCAGCATGGCGTCACCTCCGAGAAGGGTCACAAGTGTGGCGAAAGAGATGATACGCTGCCTCCAGGCTACAGATTTGAAGATATGGTCAGTTTACACAGTTTCTCCCCAGTCTCCTCCTCTTCATCACTTCCTCTGCCTCTTCTTAGCTTCTGTGTTCTCCAGACAACAAAGGTTTTTTTTGTCCCTGTGTGCTGCCTCCAGTAGATGTAGAAGTATTGTGGTGTGTTATTACTGTAGGAAAGTTAACAAGGTAAAGTTTTCTTCTTGCCAATAGCTACAGTCATATATGAATTTGTGCCTGTGATAGCTCCCAAAGCTAATTCAATGTTTCTGTGTTCTTTCCAACAAATCTAAAAGTAATGTATGTGTTTTTCTAGGCTCCAGCTCCTGTAGATGTCAAGCCCAAGGATGTCCCTGTAAGTGAAACATGGAGGAAAGAAAACATTCACAAAACCTTTATTCAGTTGCTACCTGCCAGATACAGTACAGACAAACAGAGACATACTGTACATTCTTTGTGCTCTTTTGCTTATTTGTGTGTGTCTGCACGAGCGCGCGCACACACACACACACACACACACACACACACACACACACACACACACACACACACACACACACACACACACACACACACACACACACATACACCATACCATTTCTGTGATCTTCTGGTTCCTCTAGAGTGGGGAATGTTGCATAGTACTGTGGGGTGTTGTCTCAGCAAACAACATAGGACACACCTTCTCTGCTTGGACCCGTTGGCTCTTGTCCTACCAAACCCAGTCAAACATGCGTGCACACACACACACACACACACACACACATGCGATACAGCCACTACAGTCACGTATCCACTGCATATATCCACCCATATGTACTCACTTACTCATACGCAACACACCCACATTCGCATGATAGCGCATTCCCACTTTGCCTTCTTGGCTTGTAAGAGGCTTCTTTGTGTCTGTGTATTGTTTCCACTGAAGCATTTCTCCCAGTGTGAGCTTTGTCTACGTTTTTTATTCCAGTTTTCGATGCATCCTGTAGCTAAATCAAAGTAGTATGATGTCAAATGTTGTTTTTAGGGAGTTTATTTCGTGATTTTTGGTTCCATGGAATGTAATGGGTGTGTCTGTAGTTTTCCTTCACTGTTGGTTCATGCAGTCTGGTTTGCATCATGTTGGCCTGTCCTGTGCCTTTTACTTGGTCTGACATGCCCTCTAGTGGAAGATTATGTGGCACTCAGTCGTTATTTTATCTAAAGGCCTTTTGTGGGAAAGCACACCGTCATCTCTGGCTGATGTTTTATTTCGGGTTGTGGTGGTGATACACTCTGTTTGTCTGTCCGTCTCAGAAACCAATGAGCACAGATGACGCCCTGGATTCTCTTTCAGCTGGCTTCATGACTTCCACTGCCCCAGCTGCACCCAAGAAACAAGAGGTTAGAGGCTTCAAGCCACTTAGCACCGGACTTGTAGCATGTAGCACACAGCTGCCAGTCCATCCCCCACCCTGTTTGTCTTTATTATCCTAAACATCGTCTTGACAAGAGGCATAATCAGAATTCCCAGTTTGACATGAACACAAAATAGGGAAAAATGGTACATCATATCTAACCCTTGTCGTACAGTATTTGCCCTTCCTGTTTGAAATTGCAAGCATAGTTTGGTGCTGTGCTACTAGTCTAACAAATTTCCCTTTTGTTTTTTTCTGATACGGTTAGAAAATGGACAGTGTTGACAACATCAGTGCCTCCGCTGGCTTTTCTAACTTTGCACCGCCTCCCCCTGCTCCTCTGAAGGTACAGTAAGCTTTCACGTCTGAGATATCCTTGCACTGACACGTTTTGTTTTTTTTAGGCTAAATGGAAACAAACAAGTTTTCTAATCTAATTGTCATCTCTGTTGCTTGGTGTAGAAACCTAAAGACACTCCCTCTGTGGCAGTGTGTCCCGCTCCTCCTGCTGATAAGAAAGCCAAGATGGAGAAAGTTGCTGATGACTTCTCTCTGATGGCTGGTCCTCCCTCTGCTCCTCCCAAGGTACAGCGAGCTGACATCTTTCCTCTACGGGTTCATCGCTGGTCAGATCTCTTAACTTACAATTTAAACAATTAAATTTGTTCTGGAGGATGACAATTGAAGTTTCATTCCAAAAGGAGATATCCTTCATTTGTAAAAAGTGACAATGCTCTTACAAAATGATTTCTGAAATAAAAACAAGAATCGTTGCAGAAAGCATTCATGTCATGTCATCTCTGGTGCCCACTGTAGAAACCTGAAGCCACTGCAGTTCCTCCTGTAAGTGTGTGTCCCGCTCCTCCTGCTGATAAGAAAGCCAAGGTGGAGAAACCTGCTGCTGGACTGGACACCACAGTAGACACCAAGCCCAAGACCGATGAGGTGAGATACAGGAGCTGGAGTTTGGGCTGTACAGTGTATATTCACATTGGACATATTTTATCTTCCTTTCTATCTTCTTCACCTTCCTCTTTTGCCAGTCTGCCCCTCACTTTCTCTCTCCTTGAAGTGGAGATGTATTTCAGTAGTTTACTGTATATGCCAGATGACTAGATTACAACTGTCCTTGATCCCTCTCTGTCTCCTCAGGGTGGCTCTATGTCTCTGGATGCCCTCGATGCTCTTGGCGACTCCCTGGCAGCCCCAGAACCGGCACCTGAACCCCCTAAGCTCAGACCTGAGGACCTCATCTCGGTAGGGGCGCACACCCACAACCACACCATCCTATTCTCACATTTGTTCACAGCCTTTGTTGACTTTGCAACAGTTGGTTGTAGAATGGCTCCTGTGACAAAATATCAATTGCATTTGTCCTTCATTTCCTTTGCCTCTCCAACAATGTCTTACTCACAAATGGTTTTTTTTATAGGAGGCAAAACTCAAGGACGAGAAGGGTGTAAGGGTGGGAGATAGGGAGGACACGCTGCCTCCAGATTACAGGTTTACTGAAGACAAAAACCTGCCGGCTCCTAAACCTGAGGTGAGAGTAGTAGCAACCTTCATCGACGGGCTTAGGTCCCATTTGCAGTGATAACAACAATTCAGTTTGAGAAGTATGGTCCTCTCTGCTATTACAGAACTTCTTGACCAAAAATGCACCGCTTAACAGCCAAAAAAGTCCAGGTTGAAAACATTTGGGCGTTTGGTGCTCTTAAATCACAGCATGACGCATTTGATACTAATGTGTAACGTGTATAGTATGAGTATTTACGTATATAATGCATATATATTGATAGATAGATGTGTCTCTTCCTTACCCCCCTTGTCCTCTCTCCCCCCAGCCCACCATGGACTCCGGTGAGGCTCTGGACATCTTGTCTGGAGACTTCCTGTCTTTCTCATCGGCTCCTGTAGTCCAGGCTCCTGTAGTCCAGGCTCCTGTAGTCCAGGCTCCTGTAGTCCAGGCTCCCGTAGTCCAGGCTCCAGCCGTCGCCCCCTCAGCCCCTCCTGCACAGGTATGGATCCACTACTGGTGATTGCAGCTCAAATAATACAATGTGATGCAGAGATATCTCATTGTAATAGATGATAAATGTGATACAGAAGCAGCAGCGATGTTAATATTCTGCTACTTGTTAATATCAGAATGCACGTTCTATTATCTACATGTGTAAAGTGAATATATACAGTATGTCACCTTTACAACATTGGTGAAAATGCACTATTACTGAAAGCTGCTCTCTCTGTTTCCCAGGCCAAGGTAGAGGAGTTGTCAGCTCTGGATTTACTTGATTTTGTGGCTCCAACTAAGGCTTCTGCTGTTCAGGCCCCCGTCGCTCCTCCTACCAAGAAGACACCAGAGGTAAACCTACTGGTGTGTGTGTGTGTGTGTGTGTGTGTGTGTGTGTGTGTGTGTGCAATTCTGTCATTCTTTAGTGTGTGTGCTCACTGAGAAAAAAAAAGAATAAATGGAACAATTGTAGTTTGTGTTCTCTAAGTATGTGTCTGTCCTTGCATCCTCTACAGCCCTCTGTCTTTTTCCACTATGCGAGTCTCAGTGTGTGTCCTTGTGTGTCTGTAGATCGCCGTTTGTCCTAAGGGGAAACCCAGCCCTACTGATGCCATCCCTGCTAAAAAACAAGCAGCAAAACCCACAAATGACGAGGTAACCAAGGGGATACAAAGCTGTTTTTGCTGAAATACTTTAAGTCCCTAAACCATAAACCTTTTTTGTGCTTTGACTTTCATGAGTATAATTGGGGTCCAAAAGACTTTATTAGTTTAACCCCTCTTGCTTTCCCTCTTCTTCGCCTTCTTCTTTAGCCACTCCAACCTCACTTTCTTGCTTCTTCAAGAGTTTTACTTTAGTATCAACTGCTATGGCTAGATTAAAAAGTCCCCTGACCTCTCTCTCTCTCCTCAGGGTGGCTCCATGTCTCTGGATGCCCTCGATGCTCTTGGCGACTCCCTGGCAGCCCCAGAACCGGCACCTGAACCCCCTAAGCTCAGACCTGAGGACATCGTCTCGGTAGGAGCGCAAACACACAAACACACTGTTGACGCACCGAAAGACACATCGCTGTATGGATTCATGTACAATATTATGTCACCTTATCATGCAGTGAACTGGCTCATTGCTTTAACAACTTTTTGAAATACCCACAGGCCCTTCCGTTGTCTTTGCTTAACTATGCATTTGTGTACATTCATTCATGTGTGCTTATATTATGTTTTTGTGTGTGTGTGTGTGTGTGTGTGTGTGTGTGTGTGTGTGTGTGTGTGTGTGTGTGTGTGTGTGTGTGTGTGTGTGTGTGTGTGTGTGTGTGTGTGTGTGTATAGGAGGGCAAAATGGATTCAGAAAAGGGTGTGTTTTACCTCTCCAACAATGTCTTATTCACTAATTTCTTTCCTTTTTATAGGAGGCAAAACTCAAGGATGAGAAGGGTGTAACTGTGGGAGATAGGGAGGACACACTGCCTCCAGAGTACAGATTTACAGAAGACAAACTCAAAGACCTGCCTGCTCCTAAACCTGAGGTGGGAGTAGTTAGCAACCTTCACTGTCAGACCTACTCTAGGTTTTCACTGACTCTCTGAATGGACTATTCATTAATATAAGCCACATTTTATCACCACATGCCAAGCAAGGTGCAGGCACTGCACTTTTGTTCTGCTATACATATTTTGACTAAGCTTTTGTCTCTGTGCCTTACAGCAGACATGTAAAATCCCCTTTCAGCATTGGTATAGAACATTTAAACAAGTACACAGTGATTAAGGTTAAGTGATTGATGGCATGGTTTGACCGATAGGGCTCCTGGACTTTCAATATGAGGCCACTAAAACATCTTACACCATCAATTCCTCAGTTCAGTAAAGATATCACACATTCGCTATCACAAAATTGTTTGCCATTATTGTTTGTTTGCCAAAATTTAAATCATTATCTCTCATGCCCCCTTGTCCTCTCTCCCCCCAGCCCACCATGGACACCGGTGAGGCTCTGGACATCTTGTCTGGAGACTTCCTGTCTTTCTCATCGGCTCCTGTAGTCCAGGCTCCTGTAGTCCACGCTCCTGTAGTCCAGGCTCCTGTAGTCCAGGCTCCTGTAGTCCAGGCTCCTGTAGTCCAGGCTCCTGTAGTCCAGGCTCCAGCCGTCGCCCCCTCAGCCCCTCCTGCACAGGTATGGATCCACTACTGGTGATTGCAGCTCAAATAATACAATGTGATGCAGAGATATTTAATCACAAAAGATGATCAAAGTGATACAGAAGTAGCAGTGATAGCAATATTCTGATATTAACAGTGTTTAGAAACGTATACGGCTTGTATTTTGATTCCCCCCTGTCTCCCTCCCTCAGCCCTCTGCAGACTTTGCCCTAGATACCTTGGCGGGGGAATTTGTTGCCCCCGCTGTTGCTCCTGCAGTGAAGTCTGCTGCCTGTCTTCCCACAGAAACCTCCCCAAAGGTACACACACACACACACACACACACACACACACACACACACACACACGCCTCAAGCCTTTTCATTCAACTACCTGCACTCTCTACAGCCCTACATTTAAGTCAGAACTTATTGTGTGTGTGTGTGTGTGTGTGTGTGTGTGTGTGTGTGTGTGTGTGTGTGTGTGTGTGTGTGTGTGTGTGTGTGTGTGTGTGTGTGTGTGTGTGTGTGTGTGTGTGTGTGTGTGCTTTCTCAGCTGCCAACAGGAACAGTAGACGCCCTAGAGGCTCTGTCTGACACCCTGATGGACATCACTCCTGTCCCTGAACCCACCCCAGTGCCTGTCAAAGACATTGTCAAGGTAACCAAGAGGATAGCGTCATTTAGGCTAAGAGTACGTCCACACTAAGCCGTTTAAAATTGAAAATAGCGTTTTTGAAAAGCTTGCCGTCCACACTAGACCACCAAAAACGCATACTTCCATGGGCATGCGCAGACCACTCGGTTCACTCACAGCTGGATCAAGTGACAGTCAAGCAGTGAAACGTCATTGAAAGTGTCCATTTTCGTCGGTCCACACTACAACGGGGGGGCGGCGTTTTCAAATGTATCCACTTGGAAAAGGGCGGTGTTTTTACCCCAACAAAACAGAGCTTTTAGAAAACGCTTTTCCAAGTGGATACATTTGAAAAGTATAGTATGCGTTTTCAAATTTATCCGGCTTAGTGTGGACATAGCCTGAGAAGAAGAAAGAGAGCTTCAGTGTGCTCAGCGGGGGAAAAAACTAAAATACTGCAGCCCACTTTTGCCCACAATTGTCCTGGTGTGTGTGGTTGTTTTAGGAGAAAAAGGTTCGTGAAGAGAGGGTGGATAAGATGGGGGACAGAGACGACACGCTGCCACCGGAGTATCGAGCCACTGAGGAAGATCTCAAGGTAGACTGACGTCTACATCATGAAATTATGAATACTGTGTATGTTTAAATATTGCAGCCCAGCTGGCAGGTACACGTACTTATTAACCTTTGTTAACTGTGTTACACTGACACAGGCTGGGCCAAAATACTGTGTGTGCCTGTTTGTACATGTTTACTTGGGCATGCCTGTTGATACAGTGCAAAGTTGCTTTTTGTATGATGCATGTCAATTTTCTTTTAAAGGCAATGGCAGAAGCCAAGGCCAAAGCAGCCGCCACACCCAAGAAGGTAAGATCCTCACACTCACAGGGAAGATCAGTGTTAAATGAAATAAGACAAAAGCCACCCCATACCTGTAACATGCAGTTGGAATTTGATTGACATGCTATCTTTCTCTCTCTCTCTCTCTTCTAGAAGTCTATGGATGATACAGCAGCTTTGGACCTGCTGTCCAGTGACTTCTCTGCTGCTCCGCTGCCCTCTGTACCGGCCGCATCATCTGCAGCAGCCACAACAGAGCTGGTCCCTCCTGTACTGGACTCAGAGCCCCTGAAGGTACGAGAGGAACGGTTCTTCATTTGTTAACTAGTTTAACCCTAAACTGGCTATGCTTGCCATGCTACTACTGACTTATATAATGCTCGTCCTTAAAGTGGTAATCCATGAGTTCCTTTTTTTATTTTTTATTTTGGCAACATCTTTGTTGCTAAGCGCTCATTGCTCACAGTGTGATGCCTTTTTCCTTGGATTTTCTGTTGACGAAACTTCTGTAGGTGGCGCTCTTTTCTTTCTCTGTTCAGCCATGGTGGCTATTGCTGCTTGTGCTAACTACCCTGTTCTTCTTCAGTTTAATCCAAACATCCACTGTTGCTGCTGCTGGAAATGTAAAAACGCATCACCTCCTGTGCACCAGAGGAGTATAGGTTGGATCACTATTGTGCAATAGAGTAGTAAAATGCACATATTTAAGAAAGTGATGCAGCTTGTTACTTAACTCCTATGCTATATGAATCTAGTGTGAATTTAGGGATGCGTTATGAGTTGGTGACGCTTGATAGGTTGGTTTACAGGTCAGTTAACTGTTGTGTTTGTCTCCCAGCCAATGGCAGGTCCTGTCCTGGACTCCCTGGCCAGCACCCTGCTCCCAGACGCCCCAGAGTTCAAACCTAAGGGAGACAAGACAAAGGTAAAAGGAAAGTCGGTGGAGATTGGAATGTGAGAGTGTCTTCTCAGTCAACATACTTGGTAAAAGAAAGGTTAAAGAGTTTGACATCACACTATAGTTGACATAGCTGCATAGTGCCCTCTATAGTTCTCTAGGCTCATTACGAGGATCTGTCTCTCAAAATCCCGTCCAACTGTGATCACCCTGGAGTTGTCCACCCTAACTAAGGTGTCAACTTTGTTGCAGGGCAAGAGCAAGTCAAAGTCAAAGTCAAAAGTAAGCAAATTACTTGCTGCATGAAGACTTGAATCAAACTGGATATGCGCTTTTATGAACAAATGAACCTGTTTGCTTATAATTAAGCCAAAAAACAAAAACAACACTCTCTCCCTCAATGGAACCTCTGAGCTCATGGCGCCTGCACACAGCTTCATGTCATTTGCTGTTGCTGCTTTGCTTATTTTTTAATTTCCCAAATCAGTTTGCGCGTACTTAATAAAATCTTTATTATTTTCACAAAGGAGTGCTCCCTGTTCCTGCTTTTCTGTTTTTGACCTTTGACCTTGTGTTTCAGAAACACCATGCAGAGGACCCATCTGCCATTGACCAGCTATCTGGGCACCTAAGCTCAGATGTTGTGCCAACATCTACAAAGAAGGGAGGCAAGAGCTAGACCTGTTGGTAAGATTTGTTTATTTTTTGAAAAGTACCCACAAAAAAGTACAAAAGTACCTTTTAACTGATAGTAAATTATGTAGCATGCTGAGATAATGTGGTTACATTTCCAAGCCTTTCCATTGACTGCTGAATGTTGCATATGTTGCAGGGTGCAATTCATCCTCCCAGCCACAGGGAAGTGTTACTGAGGGAGCTGCTCTCTGGATGATGAATCTATTTTTCTAAATGGTCGAGAATGTATACTGGATGAAAGGAAAAAAATAGTGATACCCACAATACATGCTCACACACACACACACACACACACACACACACACACACACACACACACACAGACAGAGACACTGTGTGCAGCGCCTTTTTTTGCTTGCTTTCGCACATAGTTGAGGATTGAGAGCTTTTGTTTTCTTTCCTTTGAAAAACATCAAAATCAAATGAAAGGAAAATTGGAGAGAGTAATTGGGGAATGAGAGATAATGGAAGATGGAGAGGGAGATAGTGTGGGTAGAAAGAAGGATTTTAAAGAAAGGGTGAGAAAGTTTGCTTTACTTACTGTTCAGGGTTGCCGTTTGAGGGATATAAGGCGTTGCCCATCAGAGTCCTGACTGTGCATCTCAGCTGACTGTTTCTGTTTTTCCAATGATACACTAATATTACCCCAACACGCCAATTATCTCACCACCGTGTTGTTGTCATGTCGCTACACCGTTGGAGCAATAGCAGCATCAGCTGGAGTGGGAGCAGTATGGAGTGGGTGTATAGGATCGGGAAGTCTGTGCAATCTTTATGTACACAGAGAAGCCAAGTTTTCTATTGTTATATGGGCAGATGCCATTAAGACACTAGTGTACAGCTTAGTTTGCTTATATTGATGACAACACTTAGTTTAGAATATTAAAAATGTGTAAAAGGATTTACAGGATGTGGTCTGCTTGATTCTGTATCTGAGAGCTTCTTGCAAATGCAATTTACTTTCTGTAGAGCAATATCTATCAAGAGAAGGGTCTTTTGTATGTACTTGGCCTCAGAGAAAATGCATTTATTGGTGTCCAGAAGTGCACTTACAAGTGAACCTAGGTGGTTACTAGCTCTGTAAACTGCCTTTCTTTGTATACTGTAAAAATGTATTTTGCTCTACATAAGACAACACTGTATAATTTACAGTCCCAAAGGGCTATCACTTTCAGCTGTAAAGTCAAAATCAATATACTTACTTTCCCAAGATTTTTTTGTTTGGGTGTCAAAAGATAAGAGATATATTTTAGATGTGGGAATACAAATTGAATAAAAACAAAATCTGAAAATTATAACTGTGTTGTCACTGTCACTGGCTTCTACTATTCATGCCTAAAAGAAGATATTGGGAGGGAAAATGTATTCTCAACAAGCACGAGATAATGATTTGTCAAAAATCCTAACATGAAATGCCAAAATACTGTATTGATAAATGCCAATGATACTGTGCATGTTTGTACTGCAGAAAAAGTTAAGTGTTTGGTTTCTTGAAGGTGCAGGGGAATTGCAGTGTATCATGCATGTATTTAAATGAAAGGGAGGAAAACAATCTCCAATGAAAGTATTTTTCTCTATGCTCCTGGCTTGGTGGTTTTTCACTCTGCATAGCTGTAGAAGCCCACTTCCTTTCGACTCTGGGGGGCTTAGAACCGGGTTTCAAATGTTTTTTGTTCAAACTCTGTCTAAAAATTTATATTTTTGTGGCAACGCCCTGAATGTATGATGGGAATGCAAATGAGTTGGTTTGATGTGTGTAAAAATGACAATAAATAGAAATAAAGGTCAAATACAAATCATTATTCTTACAGGAGAGTATGCCTCTCTGAGCTGTAATGTCTTTTATTTATAATATGCAGACAGACATATTCATTCCAAAATGCTGTAAATCCATTTTTGGAAGAAAAAAGGTTATATTTGATACTCAATAATTTAAAATCACAGATGATTGCATCCTAAAAATGTTAGTATTTTGAAAAACTAACTATAGGATAGCCAAAAATTCACTTTCATGCCAGCAATCATGTTATCGGAGCAAATGTATGATTTTTAAAATGGTGGATATACACATTTTTGAAGACTAGAAGCAAGCTAAGTTCTTGTTTAAAGTACAATAAACTGTTTAAAAGTCGTGAGGTGGCAGTATGTTGAAAATATGTAAAGAGTGAGAACTAACTTAAACAATAAAGATGGTATGAAATAATGAAAACGTTAAAATGTATACAAAAATGAAATTGCTTTTATCAACAACTTTTGCATTAACTTCCCTTTATATTGTGGAAATGAACATAAAACAGAGTACTGTATTTGAATATGCTCACAGAGTGCAGATAATTTATATTGTATTTATTAACATTCATTGGGATTGTGTAAATCTACAGTACTGTGCAAGTCTTAGGCAACCTAGATTTTTTAAAAATATAAATTTGGTCTTTGTTTTCTGCAGTGTCTTTTACATTACTGCTCTTTATAGTAATTTGTTTGATATTTGATATTTATTTTTGAAAGCATCTTCACTTTAAGGATTTTTTTTACATTTGCCTAAATGTAAATATATATACAGTACTGTATATATATTGCATATTACATTATCTAATCATAAGACTTTGTTAACCTAGAAGCATGTTTAAGGCCATCGCTTGCTTTCAAACGTCTTCAAAACTAAAACACAAAAATTGATATTCTGGCTGTAAAGACCTTTGAAAATATTTGATGCGCTATATTTTCAAACCACAAAAATGTAAGTTTATGTTTTATGCCATAGGGTGGACTCAGCTAAAATGGGCCATCATGTAAAATGGGCCAGATAAGGTTGGAGCTTCATAGCCCTTTAAAATTTTACAGCCAATCACAATAACTGATCTTGCATTGTTGCTGCAACACTAGTTGACATGTAACAATAGTTTTGATTAGTCTGAGGTTGTTAAGGTGGACAGGGCAGAGTGTTACATTAAGTACATCAGAGAAATTGTATGGTAAGTGAGCATGACATAGCAAATTTCACTCATCACTAATAAGGGTGATAAAGCATTTATAAGTAAGCTTACCAACAAAGCAAAATGTTTATGAACAATGTTTTGAAAGGCTCTTTCAAATAAAAAAGTTGAAATTTAAAAAGAAACTTTGATTTTTGTGAAAAAAGTAATTTTAGGTATTGGCCCATTTTAGCTTAACCAGCTAGCTAAAATGGGCCACGATTTTCAGCTAAAATGGGCCACATACACACACACTCTTACACAGAAGTTACACAGAAATTGAGGGCGCAAAACAGGTTCATTGGTCTAGATGTATCCAAGCGAAATCTTAACAATCTTAACAAAAAACAACCAAAGGGAAAAAAGCAAAAAAAGAAAATAGCACAAAGCAAGAGTGGCAAACCCCCCTGCACGGCCTGCCAGAGAGTGTATGGTGACGTGAATGACCCAAAGGCCACGGAGGACTGGGTGTGCTGTTGTCAGTGCGACTCATGGTACCACGAGAGCTGTGGAGAGGATAATGGCATCTATGATGATGATGGTTACATCTGCAAAGACTGTGTTTGAAGATGTTCTACTTTTTAACATAATGTTTGACAAATGTTGACACAAGCATGCACCTACACACACACACAGCTACACACAGTCCCAGAAAGACGCACACACACACACACACACACAAAACAGACACAAAGACACTAATGCGCAGAAACACACACCCATACAACATGATCAGTTAATTTTTAAATGCATTTTTCAATTAAATATTTGTTCAACTTTTTATTGCATGAAATGTATTTACGGTGTTGTTACTATGGTACACCAAAGACAATAGTTAGTGTCAATTTACTGTTAAAATTAAAATGATTTCAGCTGAAATTACTGTGTTGTTCTCTCTTTATATTGGCCCATTTTAACTGAACAGCTGGCCCATTTTACCTGAACATTGTGTTGTAGCTCAAGAGGGAACCTGCTGATACTCTAACTCTCATAAATCCAAAACAATTATACTTTTTCACATTTTTTTAACAAATAAATATTTTAGAGACCCATGCCAATTTATAAAAATATCATTAGATCTCCTGCATAGCTTATTTGATGGTCTTATAAATCATTTACCAAAAAGTGGCCCATTTTAGCTGACTCCACCCTATATAAATTCGAACTTGGGGCATATTCACCAAGAGGTTAGTGGTTACTTGCTGTCAGTGAGATGTAAAGGTGATGGTTCAAAAATTGATTGATGATATTTATTTAAGTAAATAATATTATAATCTTCTAATGCATTATCATTAATAAATCAACACCAAGAATCCACCTGAAAGAAAATTAATATCATACAATATGATAGAAGTTCAGTGAAAGTGTACCAGGTAGATTAGACAGGTCTGTTGGTCATCGCTTGCTTTCCTGGAGCCGCCACCCGTGGTCTTTATGAGAAAACAAACAGCTTTTTTAATCAAAC
The DNA here is from genome assembly GCA_034670405.1 of Hoplostethus atlanticus. Lineage (NCBI taxonomy): Eukaryota > Metazoa > Chordata > Actinopteri > Trachichthyiformes > Trachichthyidae > Hoplostethus > Hoplostethus atlanticus. The sequence continues at coordinate 259,943 of JAXDDX010000142.1, read as the reverse complement.
GGCATATTTCAGTGAGTCAGTTCAGTGGACATAAAGGGAATAGGAAAATACAATATTGAACTTCATTCATCACTGGTGTATTTCTTTAAAACACTGAAATCAAATGACAAATGTGGATATGTATGTAACAACAAAACTGAGTAGTTAGATCAGTGCATTTTTTACTGAAAACATAACGTACCTTCTTTTGTAATGGTGTGGACATCTCCTTGTCCTTATCCCTGGAGCAAATCAACAGTGATATAAAAAACTTTGTAATTAGACACACATTACAGCAACTAATCATCATAGTTTAAACTAGGAAAAGCAGGAAATAGAGATTGGACAAATTAATGCAAGTTAATTCTGAACCCCAAAACATTAAAACACATTTTCAGTTGGTTCAACATCCCTGGTTAAAATGGGATGCATAAAATAAAACAATATGCCAAATATTTTGATAGGCCAAAGTGGCATTCACAGTGCTATAAAAGTGTTGAAAAAGTGAACCAGAGTTAAAATGGGATACAATGGCCTGCATGAAGGCCATCTTCAGGATTCGGATTAGGGATACAATATGAGGAAAGTTAAGACTCACGATTGCAGTAGCAGATGGTGATGATGAGGAGCAAAACAAGAAGGACGGAGCTGCCAGCCAGTGCGCCCAACATGATGGGCTCACACATCATAGGATTCCTCTCTTCCTTTCCTTATTCAGAAAATGCACGGTTTAGTATTCATTTAAAATCTGTCAGCAATGGCAAATGTTCAGTTGATAAGGATTCACTGTGCCTATATAGCATTGTGATTTAGAATGATAGAGCCACGGATGAAGAACTAACGCGTTAATATAGTAAGTACAACTACCTTTCTTGGTTTGGGCGTTACAAGCACACGGCGTTGTAGATGACATGATTTTGGTGATGGTCGGTGGTGCGTTTGTTGTCGGTGGTGCGTTTGTTGTAATTTTAACCGTCTCTAGAGGAAGAAGAGTAATGTCGTGCAAATTACTTTTGAAAAGCATTTTTGCAGACTCATCAGTATAATACAGTTTTATGGTGTAAAATTTGAAGTTGAAGTTGATACAGTGTATCATCGTGCGCTCACCTTGTCCAGCAAGTCGGGTTACTTTACCAAAATTCACTGCGTTATTGTTAAACGATGCACAATTATACATGCCACTGTCACGGCTTTTGATGAATGACTTAATCATTAAGGTATTTTGACGCATCTTTGAAAAATCGAAGATGTACTTGGAGGAATCTGGTATTTGCTTCCCCATGCCGTTGGTGCTAAAAGATCCAATGAATTCCATTTTTATATTGTCACTGTCCAGCACTCGAAACCAGATTATCAAAGAGCCTGTCGGTGGAATACATTGGATCTCGACATTCTGCCCCTCTTGGGTGACTTGTTTCTTTGTATTAGTTCCTGCAGCAATTTCTGAAAGGTGTGCAAGAATAGGGGAAAGTGAATATCATTCTTAAAGTTAATTCAAAACATGTTATTATTATATATATACATTATTTCACCTGACTGATTACAAGTGCTCAAATGCAATAGATACAGCTATAGGCTTATGGAATAGTTTTAGGCTGCTCCAAGACAGATAATATATTGTAAATAACGTTTAGATTAAACTTACTTTGATAAAAAAGCAGAATGACAAGTATCTGAATCCTCTTTTGGTCCATTTTAATGTTGGAGAAGGTAATGGCTGTTAAACTTGTCTTTGTGGTGTTTGTAGGAGCCTGCTACAAGATAATTCAGTGAGATTTCTAACCACACCCACCTGTAACCTTCTTCTCAATATCAAATGGGATCATTGCAGTTGAGTCTTGCAGAGAACTTGTGCACTATGTTGGTCTGCAACATGTTTGAAGTCGATCCCACCTATCTACACATCGCCTCTTTGCCTCTGGTTTGAAGCATCGAACCACATGACTTCACCCAGAGGCTTCTGGCACAAGATGCAGCAAGCTACACTATGTAGGCCTAAAAGGCTGTGATGAACAGAGGGAATTTAAAATGTTAGAGGGTGGCTGTGTCATGACATTTCACAATAAGAGCCCTCCTTACCAAGCACCCAAGCACAACAAGCTGTTTCTCACTGCACATATCAGATGTTGAATTCATGAGGTCATGCATTATAGTCTTTAGGGGATTCAATAAGTGTGAATTTCAAGAGAGTCATAAAGGTCCACTTATAGTCGTCATCATCGTAATCAGGCCTAGCAGGGAGGGTGTAGTGCGTAGAAAGACTATCCTCAGCCGGAGAACCTGAGTTCAAGCCTCAAGTGTCCTTGAGCAAGAAATTGAATCCCTACCAGCTCCAGCTCACACTACTATTATTATAAACATCATGATCAACATCAGTATATCAGCATCAACCAAAGCAGAGCTGTTGAAATCACACTGTACATGCTTTAAAAATATAGCAGAGAAGAGTACAGAACATCTTTAGGATTGCAATGTATTCCAAAGGGGCAATGTATTCAATACACAGCAGATAAAAAAAATACAAAGCACAAAAAAGTGCAAATGCAATTTTATGCAACGCAAATGGAATTTAACCAATAATTATTAAAATAATGGCAATAACGCTAGTGCTAATAATAATAATAATTCAATATTATAATAATAATAATCATAACAATAGGAATTTATTCAGAAAATAAAATCACAAAACCTGACCAGGAAAATTATTTAAAAAAAAACGTTATTACATAATGATGTCATACATTTTCATAATTACATGTGCATTGCCTCAGAATCATGGGCTACACTAAAAATTTCAGACTGCATGCCATTTTTATTCTCAGTAAAGAGTCTTATCTCAGATGAATTCCAATGATATTGATTATATCGCCCCTAAACGTCATTGTTGAAATAAACTTGAAATAAATATAACTTCTAGTGATTTCAGTCATCAGAACCTCACACAGATCCCCCAGGATTCCACGGTAAAACATCTTGAATTCTGCAGTAGGCTTTTTTAATTCTGGTATTGTAAAACTGCAATTTCTGAAATATTCTGTGGACATAAAAAACACATTTTTGCATTGATAATGGTTGTTATGTCTCGTTTTTTATGGTGGCTGACTTGAAGTGGTCCTCAACTGTAACTTTTGATGGTGGTTTAATTAAGTAATAATCCACAATAGACTGTGATATATGGAATTTATATCACAGTTAAGGTGCATTATCTGCCAGAGGTGCAGCAAAGCTTTTATGAAACGGTTACTACATTATTTCCATATATTACCATACATTTTCATCATGCAATCTTATATTTTACTTAAGAAATTACAAAAATACTATTTTGTGACAAAGTAGTCTGAAGCAATGACCAAAGTTAATCTCCGACCTGCATAGGATGTTGCCGTTTTTTTCTGTTAGGCCGATATTTACAGCAGAGTAATATAGACTGCTTGCCATGGTAGGTGTGCTATATAGGATATATACCACAGCTGTCGACCAATCAGAGGGCTGGATTCAACCGACCCACTTTATAAAACTTTATTGTACACTGTACAAAAGAGCTTTCCTCCATCCTCATGGATATCTTCATAAGACAGGGCTCTTTGTGCAGCATATTTCCAACCTTTGACTTGGACTGCACAGGTCGAACAAATCGCTCACAGACACAGACTAGAAGTAAAAAGCCCCCTATTGACATCTAGAGGCGGTGACACACAACTGCAGGTAATTATGGGCTATTTGTCGTATGACTCTGTGGCTGTTGTGTTTTTCCGTGGTCCATTGAGTATTCCGCGATCCTGGGGGAGCTGCTAATAGTGTGAAATGGCCCTAAAATGGATCTCAACAGGGTTGTAGCATCATTATTGGCAAATTAGATTAGATTTTATTTGCAATTCGGTGGTGCATGCACAAACATGCACCAACACATGCAGAGGGGGAAGTGGCCGCCGAACACACACACACACACACACACACACACACACGGTAGGGTGTCCGAATTCTCTGCTTTTTTCCCATCCCCGCCTTCCTCCAGGGACAGCCAGGGAGCAGTGGGCAGCCTCCAATACCAGCGCCCGGGGACCAATTCCAGGTGTGAGTCCTCATCTTGGTCAGGGACAGGATATTGCATGTTTTTTTAGACGGGGTTCTTTATAGGAGGAGACCCATGTGAGCACGGGGAGAACATGCAAACTCAACACAGAAAGGCAATAGGAGATAACCCACCTGGGCACCTCAGAGTCAACAGCGCCCCAGGCGGGAATCGAACCCAGGACCTTGTTGCTGTGAGGCAGCAGTGCAAGCACTGCGCCACCATGCCACATAAGGACACTTCAGTATAAGTGCTATATTAAACTTGGATAGGCTTATGATGCACAACCATGGGGATCTTTTATTGGGATTGGGGATCTTGTCTGGGCTTTCAGCATCATTGTACACTGCTGCTGTCAAATGTCCTTAATGAGTCCTAATTTCTCCATTTTTTAAAATTGTGTTAAATTGTTGCTTTTAAGGGGTGGGCAAACATTCTTCATGATTTTGCCTTCTCGAACTCAAACCGTTTTGACTGACTTAAGGTCTCCTATCAGAAAATATCTTAACACAGGGCTACAGCATAGAAGAAACCTCAAGAAGTAGCTTCTACTACTTCTTCTAAGTGACAGACATCATTTTACTAATCTGGCCCACAAGGCACATTTCGTGCCAGAGGTGGGATATAAAAGGATATGAAACAAAAATAATTCACGTGAAAGCTGGTCTAGCGATTTTAAAGAAATGAAACTGTCTTCAGATCAACTGAGAAAGCTACACCATCTATGGCGCAACTCTAGGCCCACCCTATTTCCTGTATAATGATGGAAAGTAAATTCACAGATTTGGTAATAGGCTTCAAGTGCTGACATTCTACACTGCTGTGGGCGTATTATCTCTTCCATGGGTGGGAGAGAAGAGAGAGAGAGAGAGAGAGAGAGAGAGAGAGAAACTGATGCAGAGACACAGATAGAGACAGAGAGAATATTTACTGTCCCTCTCACCTGTTGCATAAACTTTCCAAGGTCCTGTTACATCATTCCCTTCCCAGCATGTCTTTGTATCTATTTCAAAACACGTTTATTGTTTTTATTATTATTTATTTATGTGTGTGTGTGTGTGTGTGTGCGTGCGTGTGTGCGTGTGTGCGTGTCAGAGAGTTCCATCATGATGGAAACAGGTTCGGTTTCAGGTTTGGTGTAGTTTTCAGTCAGCAGGGGGATTCTGTTGATGCTTTTTCAGAAGGAAGGCCCAGTCAAAATGCTGTCAGTTAGCCCACTTCACCTTTCCATGCCCATGCTTCAGGGTTGAGTCACGTACACACACACACACACACACACAAATAATTGTCTCCAAGCACCTGCATGGGGTTCCCTGTCTTAGTCACACGGGGCTCTCCAACCTGAAACTTGCATCTGTGTGTGTGTTTGTATGTAGTGGGTGACCAGGGGAAGCCAATGAGGAAGAGATTCCCCTTAACACTTACTGTAGCATCACAGAGTGTGCGTAACTTGACATTCAAGTGTTATCTTTAGAATAGCAGCAGCCTCAGTACCAATCAATCAACACTTTCAATATTGATAATCAATATTTACCTTATCGGTTTGGCTCACCTGTCATTGCTTTATTGCTGTACTGGCGGTTTTACTCATCGTGGGATATGAAGTTGTGAAAAGGAAACCAAGAGCAACAAGAAGAGTAAGTAGAAATGGAGGGCTAGGTCATGGAGTAATTACACACACAGATGCATGTACGTACATATACACACACACACACACACACACACACACGATAAATCATCCTTTGAGTTTTTGCCAATAAAAGCAATTACTGTAAATATGAATTCAATGGAACATCTCTCCAGGAAGCAGTGATATCACCCTATTGTCTTTGAGTTTATTACTTTAACAGCTCCCAATAAATTGATTTACAGGTGGTTATCTTATTTCTAGAGAAGAATTGTTAAAATATGTGATAGTTTTTCATAGTATGTATGTTAGCAACATGAAGCGAATATGTCATTCCAAATCATGACATATTCTGACCTGACCTGGACTGTAGTACCTGTATGAACAGACTCCATATGACTAATGCTAACTAAACCATCATTAATCTGAAGAACTGTGTAAGGATTTAGAGTATATTATTGTGCCATAATATTACACAATGCAATTGGGAATTGAATGCTCTCAGACTGATATGCTAAATGTATATCATGCTCGTGGACCCCTTGACTTGTCACAGATTTGTCGTACTACAAAATAATTAAAAAAATGTAATTATTTGGATTTTTGTCTGACAAAAATATACAGAGCTTCTTTTTGGACCAAATGGTGGCACTGGTAAATATTTGCTCATCATTTCATTTCATTATTATATGTTATTCTGACTTCCTATTTAGGATGGGCTTCCTATTTATGGGTTTTGAACAATAATTTCTATTTAGACTTCCTCTAATTTGTCCTTTTTGCCAACAAAGCAGATATCAGGTTCATAAATGTGTCATCAATGAGTCCAGTTCCTGAAATTTAGAATAACAAATAAATGATCACTTCTCCTGTCCAATTTCCCCTTTTTTCCCCCTTTACCACCGTAAAATTAGATTGTTCCATATGTAAAAAATTGGACCTTTCAAAATAAAGACATATTCAATTCCTGTGCATGTAAATCTAGCTTAAGACCGTTACATCCATGCGTGAACTTGAAATATCACAATGTACTGTCTCTACTGCCTCTGATCTCACAGCAAATACCTTTGTGCTATGCTACTCCTCTCCTTCTCCTCTGAATCTAGATATTTGAAGTTAGAAAGCATCATCATTGTTCATAACTGCCTTAACATTCGTATGATAACTATGTGTATATTCTGGTAACCATAATTTAAGTAAAACATCATGCCATGAATGTAGATCATATTCTATTGATCATAGATAAGTAGCATGTAGCTAATGTCAGTTTTCGAAATTATCTTTCAAGACAATTATTTATGTTGGTGGATGCATTTAAACAGAAGGACTGCTAATGCTTATGGTACAGTATTGTATTACACAATATTATGCTCTAATGCCTCATCTGATATGTGCTCCTTTACATCGTCTGTCTTTTATGTTTTTTTGTGCCTTAGGTATGACCAGAATGAACTGAACTTACTTTATAATAAGCACGGCTTCATGTCCCTATCATGTCTTAAATGAACTGGTTCAGAACGCTGCAGCCAGGCTTTTAGTGAGAACTAAAAGATCATATTAGTACCATCAATTTTGGATTGACTTTCAAATTTTATTAAAGCAATAAATAGCCTGGCTCCAGCTTACACTTCAGAACTGTTATCTCCTTATGTGCAGAAGGGTAGTCAAACAGTGAGCCTGAAGAAATATGTTCATCTAACTGTATATTTTTTAAGAGCCAACTAAAAACTCAATTTTATTAACTTTGATTCAGTTAATTTTGTTTTATGTTATGCTTCTGTTTTTCTATGTGTGTCTTGTATATGTATACATATGTGTGTGTTTTTATTATTTTAATCATGAAGCACTTTTCATGAGAAAAGTGCTATAGAAATAGTTTATTATTATTATTATCAGTAGTAGTAGTAGCATTAGTAGTAGTAATAGTAATAGTAGTAGTGCATTGAACACAAAACATTGTTGTTGAACTTCATCAGACTTATTTGTTTCATTTATTTCCCTTATAATTAGTTTTAATATTATTAATACAAGTGTAAGTACAGTGTTGATTTACATTTATGAAAAGAACCCACCACAATAAATACTATCCCACCAAACACACACACACACACACACACACACACACACACACACACACACACAATAATCACTGAACAAGTACAGCACATTCATTGTTGTGTAAAAAGTATGCACTTAGTTAATGGAATAGAATGAATGCAGTAAAGCATATAGATTGCAAGAGGTTGTGTTAAAGGTTTTTTGCCATGCATTGTCAACTCAAAACTATACAATGCTTTCTGTCTCTGTCTCTGTCTCTGTCTCTCTCTGTATGTGTCTCTGTCAGTGCTTGTGGTATGGCCTGTGGTATTTCTGTGGTCTTTTTGTTTCAGAGACAAGGTAACGAGCTCAAAGTTGAAAGAGCAATGAGAAAGAGCGATAGCATCTCAGTCTACATATCTCTTTCTCTCCTCTATCTCCATCACAGGAAAGGGTCGCGCACACTCACTGAGACCTGAAGAACCACCAAACACAGTTGTTTCTTTACCCTCTTCAATTACACAGGTGTATGTGTGTCTGTGTGTGTGTGTGTGTATGTGTGTGTGTGTGTGTGAGAGAGAGAGAGAGAGAGAGAGAGAGAGAGAGAAAGAGAGAGAGAGAGAGAGAAAGAGAGACCTTGCTGTTTACAACAATAAAAGTGTTTATCAGAACTGTATGATTATGTCATTTCTTCAACGTCATTTCTGAATGTAATTCAACAGAAAGTCAACATGATGCAAGGTTACGCATCATAAGGAGGAAACCAACCCCCATTACTCACCTACTCAACATCCGCCAAACACAATATTGACAGTGGAAGTACAACACCCACATTCAACTCTCTCTCTTTCGCTCTTATCCTCCACACACATGTACACAAAGCTTTTTGATGCACTACACATAGGTATAATCTGACATGTGGAACTGGACAAGTGATGGCGAGCTGTAAAGAATGCCCATTCATTGCCTTAGGTTTCCACAAACTTACTTTACGACGGGTAAAGTCAGTTTGTGGGTAACTGGGTAAGTGGGTAAATAGAAAATATTTTCCCTGTCAGGAAGTTTCATGCTTTATTTTGACGACTGAGACTCCTGAAATTGGGTGTGACACGCAATAACGTGTATCACCCAAGACAAAAAAGTCAGCTGCCACTGTAACTGATTGGTAACAGTTTTTATTGATTTGATACATTTATGCCCACAGTAAAATCTCTTTGAGAATGATAATGTTTCTCAAAATAGCCCTGCAAATAGAATTCAATAAGAAACATTTTGATAAAATAACTGGATAGGAAAGGGAGAAAATAGTTTCTCACTTGATAGTTTCACAAAGTTTGATCCAATCTTAAGGTACACAACACATTTGTATAAATATTATGGGCTCTGAAGAAAAGTATCAACTTGTTTTCTTTCTTAATTTAATACAAATTTTAGAATAACTAAAGATTTTTTTAAATGTATATCTTGCAGAAGTTTACAAACCTGATGAACTGAAAAGCAGTGGTATTAATGATTATGTCATCTGCATAAAGATATAAATATTGTTTATTAACAATGAACATTATTAATATGAATGGGACTTTGCCCAATTTAGGCCACAGCAACCAAAACCAGTATGAGACAACCTTTGGAACAAAATGGCATCATCAGACATGTCAGGTTGTTGTTGTCAAGTTAGTTCATGTACCACTAATTATTCGGTAGCAGATATGGTTCTGTTACCTATTGAAGCCAGAGTAATGCATACATATAACTGAGGCATCGCTAAAATTAATTTAATAACACAAATAATAATGCTAATGCTAATAACTTTATTGGTCCCCATGGGAAAATTCTGAACATACATTGAAAAGATCATTTGCGTGATATGAATGGAAAAAAAACCCTATACTGTTGAATAGCAATATTTAAGTTCCTGCATCACTGGATCAAGTACTAGATGGTCAGGTCTGAGCTACAAGTACAGTAAGCATAGAACTTAAATCACAGAGACACAAAGATGGACATGATATTATTAATAAAACAGTAACAATATATTACATGGTACATTGCTGCTGTAAAAATGTACAAGTCGTCTTCGGCTATATATGCACAACTTTCATTGCAAATAGATGAGTAGATCTTTGTGGTAAATCCACCCTGTGACCTGGTGATCTCCAGTACCTCAACCAACCACTATAATTACAAAAGAAAATAATAATGTTCTTTGGATGTTCATTTTCTTGTCACAATATATAAACATCCTCTTTTACTTTATCTGAAAACATTATATTACATATATATTTAGTGTTATTATAATAATTTAAATTGCCGTTACCTACATTGTATCAGATGTAAGTTGTAGATGCGTTGCTTTAGGTCATCTACCTTCTCCTTAATTGAAGACAAGCAAAAAAATTAAATGATGGGTTAACTTCAGTACGTACACATGCAGGGAGCAAAACTGAACAAGAAATTGCATTTACAAGCTGTATATCAAAAACATAATTCAGATGCTCAATAGAAAAGAAAACTAGCCATCTTCATGCTCTGTAGTAGTCTACTTACTTCACAAAGCGGTGTCGACACTTTTTGGGTAGCCCTGTAAGCAAACAAGGGTTCGAACAACAGCGTTGGCATTGAATACACTTCAAACAGCAATAAAATATTTCACCAATTTATTATTTCTGACCACACATTTTGAATGTTAAGCATGATAATGGTTTTATTTGGGTTGTTTGACTGATGTTCACGAAGTACATAAATTATATTATATATTAAATGTATTGCAGTCCTTTGTCACAAAGATTTAGCAGGCTGACCACTACCTGTAGAGTTCATATTATGAGACATATCACATATGTAGACGAGTACTCACGGCTGAAGTAGTACAGTGTGGAGATGAGCGCTACGGCCAGACTCACAATAAGTCCAACCAATGGCCAGAGCACAATGGAGCCGCAGCCATCTGGAGCAAACACGCAATACACAGACACTTATCTTTCTATCTATCTTTTTCTATTCAACCATCTTTCATAAAACACAGCAGTGCATTTGTGATACTGACACAACAACCTGTCAATTAATGCAATGTCTAATCTGTTCTCAAGAAAACATCATACAAATTAAATAATGCTTCAAATTATCACACAAAAACAAAACAACCTATGATACTGAATATTTAGACAAAGAAGACAGCAGCACCATGAGTGCGCCTTTCAATTCCATGAAATGAGACTTGATTACTTACGCTCTGGGTGATTCTTCCTCTTGTTGCAGCGACAGACTGGGATGCCAGGCGGTCGGAGTTTTGTTACAGGAGGTAATGTTGGAGGGCTCACTGTCAAATATCAAAAACCCGCAAACAGTGGGGATTACTTACCATGAATGGTGGAGCAAAAACGGAAAGAAATGCCTTCAAAGAAACTTGGTGGTTGACCTCCTAAATTGATCTGAAATTGCAGCTGCAACATAAGATCCTCCACTACACTGCACATACTGTACGTGTACAGTGAGCCTGTGTCAAGCCTTGTGTCCATTCATGACATATATACTGTATATGTACAAATTAAGGAACAAACCAGACTCTGAACCATAGCGCATACTGTGGGTCAGAGAGACAACCTGCCATAGTCAGACCTCAACATTTACTGTAAATTATTATTTATTAAGGGGGTGCTTGAAAAGGGTCTCTTGGCAGAGATTACAGCATAACTCCAGCCTTTTTCGACCGGGACTCTATTTTCCCATTATTTGACATCATGCCAATCGATCTCGTCAATGGCTTCACTATAGAGCTACGTACGTCTTGCTTGCCAGGATGCTTGGCTCTCCAATACAGGCCTATAAGGCCAATGAACTCCAGAAGCACCCAAAACATATCTTTTTCAGCATATTGATTGACGCTTTGTAATGAGACAGGTATAGATTTAATTTTCAGTGTATCCATGATCTGACAACTTTCACTATTTATTTTGCACTACTATACGCAGCAACACATGTAGACAGGCAGCCGCAGCCAACTGGCAAAGATTAAACAAAGACGTGCTAAAGCAATGGCCAAAGTGGCATCAAAACTGAACTAGAAAGGCATGACTTTGGATAATAATCTTTTTACCAACATAAGCCACATAAGTGACATGGTTTGGTGCTTTTGGGGTTCATTTTTGGAGTGTCCATTGGCCCTATAGGGCTGTATTAGAGTCGAACACCCAAGCAAGCAAGATATAGTGAAGCAATTGACAAGATTTTGGTCAGAACTGATCGGTATGATGGAAAAAGATGAAAAAAGATTCTGTATCATATACAGTAGATACACTCTGTCAGTGACCTGGGAGGTGCAAGGTGGATTTCTGATTTCTGTTTCTCCACAACAGGAGATTGGTCAGGTAACTTCAATACATTTTAGAAGCTGTTTCAGTAATACAGTAGACTGACCTCCGGGTCGGAGAAGAACCCCAGGCCTCCACACTTCCTGTCCCTTGTTCTGCAGAACACAGGAATAGATCCCTGCATCTTCATCGGTCACATTCTTGATGTGTAAGGCAAAAGTCGTACTGCCCCTCTTGTTGGGGCTGAACCGGTTCCTGTTTACGCCAGCTCCATAGGTCGCGCGAAGAGCATTGTTGAAACAAACTAGGAATTGTACGCTGTTATTGCTGAGCATACTGCGAAACCAGCAGGCAGCTTGGCAGGAGTGGTTGAGGCAGTCACAAACAACAGTCTCTGAACTCAAGATCGTAGGGTAGAGAACCATGGAGGGTTCTTGTTGCAGGATCTGGCAGGAACCTGGGAAGGCAAATAGAGGGAGGCTTTGTGTTTGAACGGACACAGGATGTAGGCTCATACTATGTTGCACAAATTACGCAGCACTCTGTCTGAAGCATTGTCTCATATAGCCTTATGGTTTGTGATTCGGTAACATGACGACTTCAATTACAGAATGTCAGCATGAGACTTGGTGGCAAAAAACAAATAATACCTAGTTTACGTGTATTTTATTCATACTACACCTATAGGGCCTGTTTCCATTGAACAAAGTCAAGGGTTTACACTAAAAAACGAAACCAACCAAATCTTTGTGACTCCTAGCTAGAAATCTCTCACTCTTGTTTTAAGGCCCCAGAAGGACTTTGTCTATGAGACGGTCTTAAGAAAGTTTTGAGGAAAAGCATTTAGTGAGTGTGTAAGCGCTCCTATTTTACAAAATGCATATAAACTTGAGACTAAATGCGATCCAAGCGTAACAGTAAGGTACAGACCAGTAATCGCGCATCAAGGAAGAAGGAGCACAAACTCACAAGAGACACTAACATTATCATCAAAACAGTTTTGCAAGAATGGACATGAAGGTGAACTATGAAGAAACACCTAAGAAAGATTACAGACTCATCTATGAAGGTGGCATTATGAAACTGTTGCATTGTGAGACTACTTTAGCATTTATGCAATGTTTTAGGGAAATTTAAGATGCTGGAATGGAGCTGCTGTTTCATCTAATTTTAGAATTGTTCTCCTATGCCTGAATGGGCTCTCTTTTGGAGGTATGTATGTAGGCAGGCAACTGTTGCAATCACTAGTCTTATGAAATAGCTGAAGATAAGTTGTTGTTTGATGTGTTCCAGTGATGCTTTAAAATTTTGTGAAAGGTTGAGGCTGAAACCTAGCCTACCTTGAACCATATAGATGTATAAATGTACAACCTAATATGCAACGCGTTAATAAAGAATAGATCACACTGAGCACACTAAAGTAAACTCAAACAAATTAGTCGTGCTGTACGGTGATTCATTTCAGTGCCTTGAAATACCTATAACATGAAAAAACAGGGAAACACAACACTGATCACAACTTTGATCCAGATTGTACACAATCATTAGTGCAATAACATAATATCAATGATAATATTAGATTAGATATTATATCACTGATTGCGGGTAGTTAGAGTGTCAGAGTGTCATAACAAATCAACACCAAAGGCCACTGTGTCGGGCTTGTTGGCCCATTTACACCACTGCCTCTTCGGTTGGACTATATAAATCATATAAATTTAATCTTTCACCTCAAACAGATTCTTGTTGAGGCTCTACTTGGTATACACAAACACAATTCAGGCTACACGTCAGGAATGCATCAGTTTCGACTTCACTACAGGTCCCTGCAAGGACTATGGTGAGATCGCAGGAGGCGTGCGAAACCATAACAAGAGAAACTTAGTGGCCTTACCTGATGTCCAAAGAAACATTGTCAACACTGTCCATGCCAGTGGGAGCAGGGTCATCTTGCCCGGTTGCCAGTGTGTGTGTGTCTTGAGTGTTAGCTCAGGGTTGGAGGTGATCGTATCTTTTCCTGCTATCTATCTGTCAGAGATGATGGGAGGAACTGAGCTGACAAGGCCCTGAATCATCAAAGTAACACCCCAATGTGACACACACAGGGCCTATCAGAGAGGGCCGTACACCAGCCAGTACACACATCCACATGCATATGCTGAGCCAATGACACGCTCATGTGCACACACACAAGCACGCACGCATGCACACACACACACACACACACACACACACTTTGCAGAGTGAATTAATTCAATTTACAGATGAATGCATAAGTGCGTAAAACAAAATACATAACATTTTGTTATGTACTATGTAAACCATAGAAAGAAGCTAATGGTTACATGCTGATCTTCATAGTGAATCAGTTTACTAAAAAAATCCTTTTACCATACCTAAGAATGCAAAAGGTGGGCTGTTATAGAAAGGAAAAAAGACAAGAGACTTGTCGCACATCATAATGATCGATGGCAAACAGCTCAAAAGGTGCAACTACATTTCATCAGTGCAGATCAATCTTTGACAAACTAAAAGTCTATCCCTGACCCATGTCTTTGTGCCTCAATAAAAACCTGGCACATCCAGACAGCGACTGACATACTACGGTGTAAAGGAGTTGACATGATAGCACATTACAACCATTAAAAAAAAGCCCAATTTTCTGAGAGCAGCTGTTTGCAGTGTTGTGGTCTCTGCCCAGGTGCATGACCCAGAGCTCAGCTGAGTCCTATATACATGGCTTTGTGCCTCGCTGCAGAGCACAGCACGGTAATATCAAATCCAGTGTCTATAGTTAAGGTGTGAACTGGAAGAATGATTACAAATTTGAGACTCATGTGAAACAACCCGAGCCATGATGCTAACATTATTACGAAGAATCAAATGATGCGTGTGGTGCAGTAAATCTACTTCAGGACATTTTAATACCGTATTGCAACTCTGTTTGGACAAATTTGGACAAACAATGAAATACACTAATGCAGCACTATAACAAAGCAGGAAGTCTGAGAATGAGAGACGAAGAGAGAAGGAATGAGCATCATATATTTATAATTTACAGTATAAATTCAGAAAAATGTTCATTCTTTGATTGACATCTGTGAAAGACAGGGATAGACAATTTGCTTTTAAATCAATCCATTCAAATTGTAAATACAAAATCAAATGTATTTGATAATGATTATTTGTAATAGGTTGAATATGGTACATACGTGGTTCAAACCAATTTCAATTTTAAATTACATCTGCCTCCTGCATTTAATCAATTGGCAATGAATTGTCCCCAAACCTGGTGAGAGATATCATTTCATTCATTTCTTTTAGAAATCTGTTTGATTTAATCACATATTTTCCATATTTATATGAAATATCACACATCCAATTTTTTTTTATTTTTTAATATGGAGCAGTACTGTCTAAGAAGTTGTCTCTAAAGTTTGTTATCATTTTTATCTTTGCCTGTACAATTTTCATGGTATCATGAAGAAGTTTTCTTATAAAATTCCGTAACTGAATAACAATTCAATGACTTTTGTTCAATGTCCTTGAACAAATCAGTTGAATCAAGTCATGCAGCTTTTAAAAGAGCATACTGTCTTATTTGGCAATGCAGGGATGAGGGATTGACTAGTTTGTAAACTCAATTTCATCCTGCAGTCACATGCATGCTGGGTGAAAAGTCAATTTAAAGGTTCAGTCTGAAATACCTGCCTTTGGAATTAATCATTTTCACAACAAACGCTTTGAGTTTGTTGCATTGTTGCAATAACTAATGAGAGAAGGTGAGAAGACAAGCTGAAGTGCTATTATTACTATTTCTATTAATAAGCCTTGAATCATACCAACAGGCATTTATGAATAGTTTCAAATACAGCGGTACAGTGCATTACCAAGACTCAAAGGCACTTTAGATGGCCTCAGTGGCTAAACTTGCATTGCTGAATTCCTTCATAGTACCTCCCTCACATTAAATCAATCATTCCTCATTGATTGGCATGCATGGCTTATCATCGGCAGACATTTGAAGTATTAAAACACTTCAAATGTCTGACCATGTATAACGCACAGAACATTTAGTGTGAAATGAATTCCTTGACAACACTTTAGACCCCTTCAATCAGCCATGTGGAGTCTGTGAAGCGTTTGTCTTTGTGTGTGTGTGGGCTGAAGTACAACAGCCTAGGTGGGGGTCTTAAGGGGAGAGGATGTGGGCACCATACAGCTCTACGGGGGTCGAGGATTCGAGCGACACTGGGAACAAGACCACAGGATTCTTTGAAAACAGGTCTCAGGGGGCTTCAGAGCTGCTCTCTACATGTCTCTTTGTTGGTCTCTGCTCCACTGCTGAGAAGTTGCTTGCCTCTCATGTCTCAATTTGTATCATCCGATTTTGTTAAAATGTAGTTAAAAGGTTAAGGTTAAAAGGAAACACTTAACTCCATGTCATATTTTGGCAAAACATATGTCACAAATGTTTGAATTCATTTGGATGTGCTTTGATAAGCTAACCCAATATACCAATTACACTTGACATCGATTTTTCATTTTGGTAGAACATACAGGCCTCTGTGGGACTCCAGTAAGACTACATTAGCTGCCACCTGTCATTCAGGTTTTTTCCCCTGCTATCAACACTGATAATTGTAAATAAGCAAAATGACTTGAACAGTATGATCAAGCATGTAATTTGATCACTGATGATCTTTGATTAATTAATCTAACTTTACAATACACTAACAATGTGATTCAGGCACGTTTTACCAACAATAGAGACTTGCTTATAACATGTTTTATATTGTCACAGCTTGAATACTGTAAAACACCTGCTCTCCTGTGTCAACAAGATTGATTGTGCACAATCCTGCTGCTAGGATATTGATGAAAACTACTGTATGGACATGTAATTAGATTAGATTAGATTCAACTTTATTGTCATTGCACAGAGTACAAGTAGTGAGACAACGAAATTAGATCATGGTTTAATTTAAGGCTTGAAGAGTCTGGCTCCTAGCTACATCTTTAAACCTCTGTATTAGTCGGACTGCATCCTGAGATCCACAAACGGAGACCTACCTGCTATACTCAAGTCTAAACACCAAACATGGCTGGGCCTTTGCTGATTGGTCCCCAAGACTTTGGGGCACCTATCTTATTCCCACATACACACCTGTTTTCTTATGTAGCTGCTTTTAAGTTGTGCAGTATTTTTTAATTGTTTATCTTAACTTTGTAAAGTATTTTGTAAGACTGCTTCAATGAAGTTCTACAGAATGAAGCAGCATATAGATTGAGCAGCAGGAGTCTGGACGCATTCAAAATATGTCCAGTTTCTAGTTTGCTGTGTTTGAGTAGAAGTTTGATTTCTAGACTGAGTTTTTAAAAATACAGCGAGTTGCAGGCACTGTGACTCTCCAGAACAGCTCATACTCCTGTACAGCTACGTACCTTAAAATTCACTTTCATGTTAAAAATCACTTTAACCTAATCACTGAAAAGGTCTTGTGGTTTTGAGTTAACGGTTGATTGGAATAAAAAAAAAAAACAGCCATTTTTATCTGGGCAATGTCAAATATATTATCTAACTTAAAAAGTAACTTGGTCCTTTTCAGTTACCCGTCGGTATCCTCACTACTTTACATGCATCTGAACAAGGATCTGTATTTGTGAAGTGCTGTCCTCATTTACCCCTTTTGCACCTGTCTGACCCCAAACACAAATGCAAACACAACCAAAACATGCACACACAAACAATGCTTTGCAGAATAAGGCAATTTCTCACCAGTCTGCTGTTTTTTCATGTACTACGGTATGTACGTGTGCATGAAGGCCACAGAATGAAACAATTCTATTGTCTCTAATATTCATTTTTATCAAATCTGTGCCACAACTATGAGTTTATCCAAACTTCTTTAATATCTTTACTTCACCCTGCCTATTGAGTGAAAGCACATAACAAATTTCAATAGACGTGAAATGACTAAGCTTCTGACATCTATGGGCTTTTATTTAGTTCACTGATGCTCTGAATGAAGTTCAACAGCACCAACCACAGGCTGTAAAAGGGACCTCAATCTATCAAACCATAGTCAGGAGCACATATATAATTTCAAATAATTTCAAAGACGGCACCTTAATTATCTCACAATAAGTAGAAAATGTGAAGTTCTCACACTAGGTTAGAAAATGTCAATAGAGATAATTGATATTACTACCAACCATTTATAGTTGTGCTATAAATATAATCAAAGACGTTACCAAGTGTCAAAGTGAAAAATAAAGCAGATATGCACGTATTAGTTGTGTATGGAACAAGGTGGTTTGTCCGTCCCCTCCAAACTGTGGAAATAAGAGACACATTCATAAAAAAATGGACTAAACATGGCTAGCCAGCTAGCACGCCTATGGAAAATAATGGGATATCGGGATAGATAGTGGAGATAATTAAGGGCTTTAACTGTTAATTGAGTTTATTTTGATTAACACCGCTTATCAGATCTGCAATGCCATGCTTATGACAACTTAGGGGGTCATAAGAAAGGCTTAAAATGAGCCTCTTGAGTTCACAAGCCCAGGATGGACTCATCCCACAGCTTCTCCTCCTCTGTCCTAGTGTCTACTTTCTCCTTCATTTTCTTCTTCTCTTTCCTGTGTTTGAGTTTGGATGGCTTGGCCTGCTCTGTCTCCCCCTCTTCAACAGTAAGCTCAGCCTGCTTATGCACCTCAGTCCCTTCTCTTTTCTCCATCATGTCTTCTGGGTTCAACTCTTTGGCCACCCTTTCCCCTCCTTCCTCCTCCTCTTCCTCCAAGGTTTTCTTCTCTTGTCTTCTCCCCTTACCATGATTTTTCTGCCTTTTTCTCCGTCTCTCCTCTTCTGACTCTGCGTCTTCCTCTCTTCTTCTCCTCTCCTCTAAGTCTCTCAACCTCCTCTGTCCCTTTCTCCTCTCCTCGTCTGAACCCACTTCTCGCGCCCTCCTCTCTCTCTCCCTGTTCCTCATAATCCTCCTCTTCCTCTCTCTGTGCCTGTATTTGCTATCGTCACTGTCACTTGTGCTGCTGCTGTAGGAGGAGGAGGAAGAGGATGAAGTGATATAGGAAGAGGAGGAGCTTGACTGTTCCCTATGCCTCTTCCTTGTCATGGGCTGACTAGTAAACTGTGTAGAGCCTGCGCCTGGGATGATGGGCACAAGAGGGACGCTGTAGTCCCAGTGACAGGAAGTTCCTCTGAAGCTGTTAGCGGGAAGGCCCGGATATGGAGAACGCCACCCTGCAGCTGGGTAGTAAGAACCAGAATGGGGGTGATGAGGGGGATTAGAGGTGGGAGGAAGGTTGGGCCTAGGGTTGTTGAGTTGTACACTGCCCCCTTTGTTTGTTCCTTCCTCTTCCTCTTCATGGCTAGTCTTAGGGGTGATTCCACGGGCCTTTTGGACCTGGATGTAATCCGCCAATTCATCTGTGAAAGTGCTGTAGACCTTCTGTTGGGACTTGCATAGGTCAACGACCTTCTTCTCTCTGGTCAAAAACATGTTAACAGGAATTCAGTTTCCATACATTGAGAAAATGAATGCAGATTATTCTGTCAACGTTCAAGAAGGTGATGTGTAGTGTTGGAGTGACTTCTGAGAGTGCTGTGTGAATAACAGAATGGGAGTTCTCTTGATCTTACTTAATCTGGTGCTTGTTTCCCTGCATGTGGGCCTGGTACATCTCCACCGAGTTAAATTGCACATTACACATCTGACAGGTCAAGGAGGTGGCTGCAGACAACAAGCAATCGGAGATAGAGATATCTGATATATATCAACCAATGTCTTCATGCAAAAGACCGATTGTACCAGAAGTAATTTGTACTATTAAACCAAGTTGAGTCAAAGTTGTACCTTGGTGGGCATGCTCTCCCAGCTCTTTGAGCAGCTCCTGCCGGGCCTGATTTCTTTGGTGTTTTCTTCCATTGTAGTGCTGTAGGGCCATCTGGGGATTGTTGAATGAGGCACCACACAGGGCGCAGTACTTGTTAAGGTCCTTCAGATCCACCTCTGTGCTGGGGCTGGTGGTGGCTGTTGGGTCCTGGGGCTCCATGCTCCCCTCTCTGGCTAATTTATGGTCAGCATTAGTTGAAGCCTGGGTCAGACTTGGTAGAGTAGGCACATCAGCACCCTTTGGAGATGAGATGTCTATAAATGCAATGAGACATTATCAATTATGATGTGTAAATTTGACCCTCTAAGCTTTACTGTATGAATAGATGGCAGCTGAACCAAACTTTGCCATCGTGTGTGCTGTCACTACAGGATGCATGTGATTGGAAATTGTGTTTTGTTATAAAGAAAATTGATCAGAATGTAACATGATTCAGTTTCTACTATACATAATTTCAAATACTTTGTTTTCCATCACACAACTTGTACTTGCCTGTGGGCTGAAGGCCTTGTTTGCGCAGATTTTTGGCATGGACTTTGCCCTTGTAGTGTGAGCGGGCCACCACTGGCGAACTGAACACCATGCTACATAGCTCACAGAAACGGACCTTGTCCACAGTCATAGCCCTCTGCTTAAGACATAGGCACAGCATTGCTTGGTCGGCAGACAAATACTTGCTTCTGTAAACTGATGACAATAAATAAGGCGGAAAAACAGAAAATAAAGTGGAGCAATGCCACTAAGCCTTAACCTCCCCACATTCTCCCATGTCACTCTCCTCCTACATTCTCTCCATTGGCTGCCCGTGGCTGTTAGTATCAAATTCAAAACCCTGGTGCTGGTGAACAAGGCTGTGCAGGGATCCACACCCACATACCTACACACCAGCCTGTGCTCTGCATTGCCTTCTAACTCTCTCTTAGCTCTTATTTCTTTTCCTAGCACTTCTATCTTAACATGATTATTCTGAGAGGAATGTTGTAAGGGCATTAAGGCCCAGAATCTTTGCACATCTTACTATTGGTTGCTTGTAATTTTGGTGATCTAGTTTAAATTTATTCTGCTATTGCACTTATTGAAGTTGTTCTGGATAAGGGACTAAGCTGAATACCTAAAATGTAAAATCCCTAAATAAAAGCTAACCTGAAGGTCACTGGACTCTTTGTCCATCTTCTCAGCTCTTTTGGCCTGCAGGTACAGCTTGAGTTTCTGGGTGTGCTTCTTTCCCTACAGTCACAGGACACAGGAGACGTGAATATACAGGTTACATCCACACAAGATCAAGACATGTAACATAATTCCATGAGTAGTGCTTGGGAAGCAGCACACCTCATAGTGGGAGAGCCTCTGAGATTCAAACAGAAGCACTGCCTCACACACATGGCAGTAGTCATCAGCGAGGAGACCCTTCAGTAGTTCCTCTTCACCCTTGTCTCCTGTGGTGGCAGATTATACTGTCAATGTCACAATTAAGTCACACTGATGACTATCTGTTCAATATCACATAGAAAAAACTATCACAAAAAACAACCAGTAAATTAACATCACAAAACTTTTATAACTAAAGCTCCGCATCTATGCTCTGAGCTAGACTGCACAATAGTGACAAAACAAATCACATTGTGGTTCTTGTTATTACAATATGAATTGTGATACATGTGGACAGTTTTTCTGCATGAATTGGGTTTCAGCACGTGGAAAGAGGCATAAAAACTGTAATGCTAATTGTTATGATTTGCATGTTTGTTTGAGCATAAGATTTTCTCCAACATGCAAGTTGATTTGTAGGCCAGGGATTCTGCACAGCACAAACAATTTTGTTTAGTGGCAAGGGAGAAACACTGCTCCCTCTAATAAAAAACTGCAGCTTCCTGCAATTTGAACATTGTAATAGATAATATTGTGATTTCAAGTGTCTTTTCACTAATCCTGCATCCTCCTCCACTGATCCTATTCCGGGCTCCTGTACCCAAACCAGACATAAATTATAAATCCCACAATTCAATATAAAATCTAATACAAGACTCTTCCACCACCCAAGACCTAATTTACAGGGATAGCTCGTCCAATGTAAAACATTTTATAAATCAGTTACCTCATGATGGTTCTGTGGGATAGCAGCAGACTAAGCCTCCTACCATTAGGTATCATAAAATGCCATTTGAATATATTTTTGTGTAATTACCACACACCACCAACCTCTTATAGTGCTTTACAGCAGTTTTAAAAGTTTTGTTACCATTTCAGACAGTCATGGTGCTATGCTTGATTACTGCTCGTTCAACTTGTGATGGAGAGCATCTTTCAGTGTAAATTTTGTTGCATTCATGTTGACACATTTAGAGCAGGACTTGGCCCTGATAGCAGAAATGAGGGTGTGCTGGGTTCTGCTCATGTTTACTTAAAACAAGTGCTCGGCTCATTACGATCAAGTCCAATACGTAATGTCAGCATTTTACATGAATGTTAACATTTGATCTAATACTGTTACATTCATTTCATAATCCCAAAACAAGATAAATGAATGACTGATTGCACTGTGTAGTCCACTAAGGCCGTGGGATTTTGAAGAAACAGATTTACTAAAAACGATTCAATTAGAAAAAGGTGCAATCATTTTACTCAGTAATATATGAACCAACCCGGAAACATTTTAATAAATATTTTTATAACACATTAACTCATTTTTGAGACAACCTCTTGACTTTTATATATATATATATATATATATATATATATATATTTTTTTTTTTCATTTGAACAATACTAGAAATATATTTTACAGTGCACTGAAGCATTTAAGTTTTATTGTAGCCAAAATTATGCCTTATGCTGACTAAAACTGCAGAATCGCATTGACTATGTAGTATTACTAGATGCAACAAGTACTTTATAACCTATTTTGGGTGTATTTAGTGGATTACCCTTCAGAAAGATAGCGTGGTGGTCATGATGCCTGACAGGAAAATGAGCTTATTTCATTGTGGGGCAGAGACGCCAGGCAAAGCTATCTTACAGTGAAAGGAGGCTGAGGTTGTTACTGTCCATCAGAACCATCTCAGTGTAAGTGATACAACATACAAATTCTTTTACATTCAGAGACCTAACCACTGGATAAAACACTAAATCCACTTAATAAAGATGCAAACAGCACTCTTTGTACCACTGTAACAAAGTGTCACAATGGCATTTTGCCCTCAAGACTTTGTAACCTCCTGCAACACCTTGGCAGACTATGATTCATATTAAATATTATTAAATTGACTCTAGAGATTTGGTTAGGCAGCTAGGCACTTTCAGGGCTTGTTTTCCAAATTCCCGATGTAAGTAGTAAACAACATTCAAAATGTTTGTTTACATTCAGAGCCTGTAATAAAATAATCTCAATAAAATAAAAAAATTAAATATGTATATGGGTATAATGCGTGTAGTTGATAATAGTATATGAGTCATGAACATGCTTTAATGAGCTGATGGTGACTGAGGCTACTTTATCTGAAATTATTAACCTACACAAAAAACTAGGCTCCTAATATTCTGACAACCTATATAATATACAGGCAGGCATTTCAGCTAATCAACTTCTACAATATATAGCAGTCTCAGACAATAAAAAAACATACCACAAACCCTTCTGTATGTAAGTACAAGTTATTATTTATAGACTATTGCCATTAATCAAAGTATTTTGATCAGAAATACGACCACGTCTGACTATGCAGTATTTTTTTTTTTCAAATACAGTACTTACCAAATGATTATCACAGTAGTGGTTAACAAGAGAACAGAGACTGAAGATATCTTGAAGTACATGTACACTAATGACTGTTTTGGGAAACTATCAGAGACTACATACGAGCTAAAGAAGGATTTAATTGTTTTCAAGGAACTCAAGCTATTTTACTAATTTCAGGGTAAAGGCTTAACAGATTTTGACTGTTTTGTTCGATCATATTACTTCTTCATAACAAAAGGCGTAGCTCACCTGAGCCTACCATGTCCTGAATTAAATACAAATTTGAGAAAGAGCACAGTCAATATCCTGCTAGTGGCATTAATTATTCATGTCATTTTACACAAGTGGATCTTGGGGAGAGATACTGTTCTATTAGTAAATTACTTAAAAGTCAGTGAGAGGATTGCTGATCTATCATTACCTTTGCTTTTGAAACCATATAGAATCAGAGTGTTAAGTGGAAGTGGTCTGATCCTTGAAAAGCAGACACCCTTAGATTACTGATAATGTCACATCCGATCTTGCTCCTTTTTTGATTACTAAATCATTGATAAATTATCAAATTAAAATTAAAACGTATTCGTCAGTTAACTGCTTTGATTTAGTAACCCTGTATAGTACGGCAGGAGATAACTAGTGTCATCCACCACAAGGTATAATGGTGATAATTGACGTGCTGTACTGTCTAGCACTTGTGCTTGCATGTTAGCTACTCAACTAGCTATTTTGTACAGCTGGTACAAATGGCAGCTCAGTTGGTTTACTAGCAGTTTGGGGTGGGGACTGAGTTTGCAAAGACTAGCTTGCAAGCGAATTAGCAACCTGGCTAGCTACTTCCGGGCCTGGAAATGCGAGTATTAGTTTAGTTTTTAATGAAGTTTACTTTTCTAACTCGACCACAAATTAATTGAAAGGGATTTAGTGGGAGATACAAAACATTTTCACGACTCAGGTACGCACGGACTGGTAAATAATTCAACGACTCCTACAGCTAGCTAATATTAGCGTATTTAGCTAAGGAGCTAGCTAACTCGCTTGTTGAGATGGCTAGCCAGTTAGCTAGAAAGCTAACGTTAGCTCTGCTAGTTGGATGCCATACGGCTGAATTTTCACGTTCTTGACAAACTCACCTTCAATCTGGGTACTATCTATTTTAGTGTTTGTTACTTTGTCAGCATTTGATACAGAAGCCGCGTTAGGGGTACTGATAGTGTTATTTTCAGCGTCTGACTCGGCAAGCTGCGGAGTACAGACACTTTGATCGTCCATCTTTTTCCTAGCTCTGTGTTGAGCATGCGCAGTGAAGTGCGCTTTTGACAACAAACAATAACGTCATATAATCATCATTAGCCTAACCACACAAATGTGTGGATTGAGTGCACTCAGGCGCGCTTTGAGTTTTTCTTCAAATGTAATTATGCAAATGTAAATTATGGCCATAAGAAAATATTAATAAACAAGAATATGAGTGTTGATGCTGAAGCAAGCACAGTAACAACAATTTATTTAAAATCCTATAGTTGTTGATGGAAACACTAGATTATTTTTGCATGTTATAGACTTCTTCGCCACAGATTCAAATCAATTTAGGAGAACAAAAAATTGAAACATGAATAACAAAATAGATACTTTATTTCAGGACATTATATTTGCAACATTTGTGTACCACAGAGACCATCCATATAATACTGGACAACAAATTTATTGACACAAATTAATCAAGACAAGCAAACTGATGAGGAGGAGCGATCAACTCATTTGCACTAGTTAGAAAAGCAGGTCACTTTCTCTTCTGGAATTCTCTGGCCAAGGCATCCAACTGGAAAGAGAGTTATTCAGTACGACATGAGAGCCAGACACAGACTATACTTGATACAGTTAAGTCTATTGCTTTTAGAACTTTTTGTTGTTTGTAACAGGGTTTATCCATCCTGCTTCCATGCAGCATATTGGCTAGTGTAACATTATTCTCTGCCCCTCTCCAGTTTACTTACTAAAATGTTTTTTAGAATGCTCCTCCGCTGGGGTCTCAAGTAGCTGCATTCCCCTGCCTCACACAACTTAATCTCCTCTGAAATCTGAGAAAAAGAGAGAGAGAGAACATGAAAGAAGAGAGATGATATGAAAGAAAGTCTTTATTTTACTTTAAAACAGAAAATCTTCACTTATTCAGTGAATAGAAAATGATGCACTCTGGCACACACACACACACACATACACATACCCACACACTGGTCCTCACCTCTGAGGTGGCGAATGAATCCAGCTCCCTCTTGCCTCCAGGGTACCAACCATGAGACCAGTGCTGGGTGTTGGACAGCTGAGCCCCCAGACAGAGCAGCAGCCCCAGCAGCAACACCAGCCGAGATACACACATGATATTCCCACCTATGTAAAGGGACACCTCAAGCATGAGCCAACTGCTCATTCAAAACCCACCAAAATAGTATATGAAGTTGATCAGGCTAATGACACAACCTGTTAGTTCTGACTGTGATACAGTTGTCAGTGCTTTTGGCATTTGGCATCTGATTCAGTGAACCCTAATATATGCAGAAAGGTTAGAAATATTTATATGAATTGTATAAAATATAAATATTTTACATAAGTATGTGGGGTAGCTGTTGTGGCAGGTGTGAGATCAAAGAGATCAAATCAGACATCAGACAGGAAAATAATTCTTCATTGTACTTTTACCTGCAACTAAACAGCTATAGCAGACTATACAGAGTTGAGGTGGTTATTGCCAGAGAGCTCCCAATGCAATACTATCATGATACTGGGGCTAAGATACAATAATGCTATGATTCTTAATGTTTGGAAATAACACCAATGATTGTAATATATACAATATATGCATTATCTTTCCATTATTCTCCATTTAACTGCAATTAAAATCCAGTGGATAACAAAATGTCAAATGTCAAAATCAGTTATGAGTGAGACGTCATGAATCAATCAGTCAAACATATTAATTTTCAAGAATATTTTCTGGATTCATAGCCTTTTAGGTCACAAAATATCACACCCTTAGTATGGACCCTGCGGTTCCAATACCAGTACCATCGACTGTAATATCTACTGTAGAATATAATTCAGAAAACCACGTTTCCTTGTGACATGAGAGTTGTGACTTGGTTCTCTGAGAGTAATCCTTTAATTGTTTTATTATCTCCTGTTTTTTGGGTTACTCTTGGGTCAGTCTTAGGTCAGCAAATGTCCTCCCACACCTCTGACTTCTTTCCCTTTTTATTGCTTTGTTACCTTAATCATTTAGTGTTTTATTGTTTTAGTGTAGTTAGTTTAGACCTATATAAGCTCCTCTGTAATGTCTGTATGTTGGAGAAGGTTTGCCACCACACCATCACTGATGTGGTCACGCTTTCTTTCTTCCCGTATATACGTATTAAATCTACTAACCGAATTGTTCTCGTGTCTGCTGATGATTGACATTAAGGTTGACGAACCTAGGTTGGAGTTCTAAGATTTCCACCACACTACCCTAATATTCTCTACAATACAAAGATTATATATATTAATAGGGTACATTACAACTAATTCAAAACTCAAGAGTGTCCTTACCTTAGTCCCGACTTCTGCTTGTCTGATAATTTGATCACTATAGGTGTCCCCTAAGGTCCCTCTATAAGCTCACTTCACTTCTGTCTTTAAGCTGGTCTGTAGCCAAAGGTATCTCACCGTTCAAGTGTAATTGTGTAGAGGTATCGTGATTCTCGTGAGCCTCATCCTCCTCCTCAATATATGTACCAGTTTAAAATGCCCCCCCTAACCCATGTCAATATATCCTTCTATCCCTGCCCCGCCCATCACTGACCCCTTTGGTTCTTTCATTCCCAGTGGTGAAATGGTCTTGGGGGATATGGGGTCAATTCCAATTATCATCTGCAAATAGTTCTGACACCCCTGGGATGCTCATCTTTTCACATGCATCACCCACCTCCAGCCCCAAACGGCGTCACCGCTAACCTGTGGCCAAATAATCATCGGATTCAAGACACGTTAACTTTGTTGGTATAGTGATTGAGACCCAGTACTGTTCATACAAGAGCATCGCAGCACACATGACGAAAATGTCACATAGCTCATCAACGTTTTCATAGAAGAGGACTTGTTACGACTATTTGGTATAAGTCGTAAAGATTAGTATGGGGTTAAATTCTTGGCTTCAAACCCATTCATACCATTTCAACAGTGTCAAGTTCTGAGAGGCAAAATCCACTTCTTTCAAGCATTACTCTCCTTTATCTGAGGTTAGGGTATGGGCCCTGGATTGATATCATTATTGATGATTCTTGTGGCTGCTCAGTAGACAATTACCTTTGATTAAGAGCATCTATACGTACTTACCCAGATCAAACTGTACTTGTCAGTACGTAAGAATGCTGAATGTTGAATACTTCCCATTTCTTCTCTTCTTGCACCTGTTTTGACTATAACTATGACCTGTATCACATCCTCCTTCAGACAACGTTAACCCCTTGGTCAGGGCAATCACAGAGGCATCTGATGACAAGGGGGTCAAACACATTTCCTGGCCAGGCCACCAATGACATCCATCTCAATTACAGGGTGACGAGCATTTTCCGGTGAACGCATTAGTGGACACAAGCTCCAAGGGTGGAAGGAGCTAGTTTACATTTACTCCAGTTCCTGTAATTAGGTAGCTTTTCTGTGTACATGTACTTTCTTGAATGTTTTTTGAAGTCAGTAACTTTACTTTTACCTAAGTATGTTTTTTTTTTTTCCTTCATTACATTTTGAATCACATCAATTTCAGAGTACAAATGCTAGGCTCTCCTCCATAAGCATTACATCAGAAACTGGCCAATGGTAAATTGCATCTGCACCAAACCTGCACAAGCACATGGAGGAAATGTTAAATTAACGGACTGGAACATTAAATGCTCAAATTTGTCCATAATAGTAGCTTAGTTAACATTAGCCAAAACTCCATACATACAGTATTACTGGTTTGAGTTTACCTGGTTGTTGTCAAGCTACTATGCTAGTCTTGCTAGCTAGGTGGATAGCTAGTAGCAGAGGAAATAAATAATGTTACTGAATAATGGGGATGAGCATTTTCTTCTTTTTTTATTATCACAGATTACTGAGTTACTATAATCCTATCACACATTAAATTGTTATGTTGATCCAAGCTTTTCTTCATTAATGCACTGTAAGTATTTTTACTTGCGTTGAAACCTTTTCCCTTTTGTATTGCATGGAAAGATCATGTAACACTGTTTTTTTCAAGTAACCCAGCAATTTTATTTATATTTATGTAAGATTTCAGCAAAGTAACAGTTCTTCTACTTGATATTTTATATATTTTAGTACTCTTTCCAGCCCTGACAAGCTCTATTTCAGGGTTTTAGATGTAGGTCCAGTGCCTTTTCAGGAAGTGCTTGACAGTGCCCTCTTGTTGTTGACTTAGTTGATCTGCCAGGTCCAGTGCTCTGACACAGGATTGTTTGCGCTAAGGGATTGGTTGAAGCAAAATGACACCATGACGGAGAGGACATGCGTCACTGAGGAGAAATGATCCTTCCTCCCAGAGACACCTGTCAACATGAGATGAGAGCAAGGACCCTTTCAGAAGTCTATGTATGAACATCTCCAAATTTGCTGCAATGTCAGACTGATGCTGAACTGTGGCTGGATTGTGCTGGTGTAGATTGTTTTCTTCCCATATTCCAGCACACTTCTAGAAGGTGCAAGTCAATTGTAATTCATGTTATCAATGGAGCTCATGTTGGGTTGTTTTTGTTGTGTAACGAAAAAACATTCGCAGGAATCATTATTTTAACATCCTGTCACATTTTTATCTTGGCTTGGGGACAGTTGTTATCACTGAGGCCTAACACCATCCATTCAACTCTAAGCAGAAGATACAGTAAATGTTTTGTTGAAAGCTTGAAGCCATTAACCACTATTCACTCGTGTAAGAATCTTGTCTGTGTGCATTTAACCCTCCCTAGATTACTTGGCATACACCACTACAGATGGTGTAACAGTGGAAGGCTTGTCTTAAACCATGCATTACTCTACGACAGAAAGCAGTGGATCAAAATTTTCCTCATCTAATGCCTTTCTATCTTTTCACCATCACATCTAATGGCAAGATGTTGTATCCCACTTCAGTGGATGTCACTGTTCAAGGAACTACACAAACCCAAAGACATTACTCTGTAAAACCACTCTTTCGACTCTGGAATTGCAAAATAGAGAGAATAGCATGATAAATAGAATTTCATTACTATTACTGTTACTAAAGATGTATTCCCTACACCTTACTGTTCATTTTCCCATTCACGCAAACATTCCAACAGTAACACTGAATTATGCAATGAGTACTTGAGAAGTAATGCGCAAAAGGCACATCAATATTTGATTAGGGGTAAGGGTTAAACATTGATTGAGGACCCTTCCAGACAGGCACTCAAGAGGAATGCCTCATCTATAGGGCACAGGAGAAATGGGCAATTATTTTTAGTCTTCATTGAGAACAAAGCTATAATGAGCATCAGATGGGCATGACTTGAAACAACATGTGGAGGCATTTGAGTTGCTTGAGATCATGTGACAATACTGGATCCCTGGGATGTTATCAACATGGTTACGGACAACCTAGATACTACTATACTGTCACACCCACTCAGGAATTAAAAATATAGACACGATAAAATCTCAAGCACTTTATTAAGTTTGAACAGTATTTTGCTTAGAAAGGCCATTTGGCATTATATAATTATATATAAT
Source organism: Hoplostethus atlanticus (assembly GCA_034670405.1). Lineage (NCBI taxonomy): Eukaryota > Metazoa > Chordata > Actinopteri > Trachichthyiformes > Trachichthyidae > Hoplostethus > Hoplostethus atlanticus. Next base: position 229,485 of record JAXDDX010000142.1, on the reverse strand, counting down.
TTTATCATATATATAATTATATATACATATATTCAAATGTTGAATAACAAAACACAAGAAACAAACAATGCAAATTAAAAAATAGGATTTGCTTAAGACAATAATACCAAATTAAAAATGGCCAAAACAAAACATCTCTAATGCATTTCAAAATGGTCCCGATACAGTTCAATATACAGAAAAGAAGTAAGCAGGAATGAAATATAAATAACCTTACAGTATGTACAAAGGGGAGTGGGCAGTGACCATTTGGAAAACTGGTCCAAGGGCAAAACAAAGAAGAAAAAAGGAAGTGATAAGGAGAAATCAGTGAGAGAGGAGATGGATAGGACACAAAAAGGGACTGGTTGAGCCCTCTGAATCCTCATTCTTCCCCTCTGGCTGTGGAGACTTGTCTTAATGCTCAGGGACATTCAAAATGCTCTGCTGGGGCAATGCTCACTTGTTTAAAAAGGTAGCCAGGAAGAAAGGGGTTTGGAACAGGGACTCCTGGCTTCCCTTCGTGATAGTAAATGATACAACTGTCATTTGTTGTGGAGCTAATTTATCAGTCAGTGAACATTTAGGGGACCCACAAGGGATTATTAGTCATGGGTCCAGTATTCAAGTGGAATCGAATGGAATGGAATGAAATGAAGCCATGAAGTTGAGATGGAATGGAATTAGAAAGGGAACTGAACTCAATATCATTTTAAAGTAGAAGAAAACTGCATGGACAAGGGATCTGCAGACAAGGGGGAATGTTAATGTAAGGATGACTCACCGAGTCTTGGCTTTGGCCCTCTTGATTCTTAATGTCACACAGAGCTTTGTCATAGGTCTACATGTGATGGTTGGGAAATGCATGTGGGTGGGGCAGAATGCATGGGACAGCCTTTTGGGTGACAGTGATTACATCAACGTAGGTAAGGGAAACTTTTGAAAACCTACCTGTGAGGCACTTTTCTTGGTTAACTACAATAGCAAAATAATGGGTCTCATACGTTGGCACAGTGTCAGTTTTTTTTTTTTAAACTACAGTGATCGCCTTTGGCAAAGAAACACATCAAATCCATGTAATTTAAACAAAACCAAAATGACAAAAATAGCCAAATAACCTTTTCCAAAAAAGCATGACCCTCTCGACATTCCTTACACACCCACCCCCTCCTCTGTGGACTGAAGACCCAATCGGCAACAAAATAAATAATTAATGAACAAAATGGCACCTAAATAATTCTATGGGCACTTGTGATGCTTTGGAATGAAAGTTTACATGAAATGACAATGACACTGCAGCAACAGCCAAAGATCTCAGTGACCGGTCAAGTGAAATTTCTGCTACTTTCTGTCCCCAGTTTCAAAGTAAAGGGGTCCAACCAAAAGGCCTAACCGGAGGCCACAAGAAGAGACGTGAAAGAGCTTCTAAAGAATTTATGGTGAACTTCTCTTCCAGGCCATATTATCTGCCTCTCATTTGTTTTATAATTCCAAGGGCTTTTCTTTCGGTGCAAATAGTGCATGAGTGTTCAAACAATCAACAATAAGCCAACCACCCTTTCTGAAATTTCAGTATTTACTTTTGATGACTCTGTCCACTATGAATAAATTAAGATTGATTGTGCTCCTTCCTTTTACAAAAGTAATGCTAAATATGGGACCATAAGCTCGTGTGATGTAGTTGTATTGGAAAAGTACAGGGTTGTTTTTACTAGAAACATGGTTTCACAGACCACCACGTGTTAAGTTAAAGATGAACCGAATCAGTTTCTAACACTTTTTTGTCATCTAAAACTATGTTTCACAGAAACTGTGTGTGTGTGTGTGGGGGGGGGGGGGTGGATTGATATTGGAGTACTCCTCATGTGAGAGTTAAAACCATTTCAACTCAAGTCAACTGTGGAAATTAACTCAAGTTGAATTTGTAAATTGAGGCAATCCTGGCTTCAGTCATTTCCTGAGTTGACCGAGTTGAAATAGGACTGACCTTAAACCCTGTGGTTAACTGACATCATTTATCTTTCATTACAATCATAAAGGGAATGGCCTCAATGATGGCCTCATCTAAAACACGTGGTATTTCAAGCCTGAATGTCCTCATAGGACAGCCATTAAAAAAAAGAATCACAGCAAACATTGCATGGCACACATCCACAATTAAAGTAACAATACATCCATTTTGAGGAATATCTAAGCAACAGCATTGTAAAAAAAAAAAAAAAAAAAAGCAAAAAAGAAACATTCTTCCGTATCAGTGATCATGGTGAAAAAAAAAGAAATGGAATATTAAAATTCTAAAAAAAGGTGACACAATACAACGTTGTGAGGGCAGTATAAAAATGGGAAATAATGCATGCTGACTCTAAAGCAACCCATCCAGAAAAGAAATGCATGTGAAAGAAGTTCTCACTACAATCTACAAGAAATACTGACATGTACTTGATGTCCGTAAACAATTCACTATACTGGGTATACAGAATTGGTTTAATTTTATGACGCAATATACATTGGAATTAACTGTGATTGTTTTGTATGGTTTAGAGGTTCAACATAGAAGGTAGACCAATTCTCCTATGAGCTTTATTTCTTTTCTGTATGGTGAAAAAACAATCTACATAAATGTCATACTTTCCCCTTGTGTTGTCAGAGTCCCGTACGCATAGTTGCAAGCTGCATTTGACTTTCACTGGATAGCTAAACACGGTTGGTGAATGTCTCAGATTGGCTTCCAGAGTGGAATAGCTGAGTGAAGGGCTTTGGCACTCGGTGGAGATAAAACAGTGATGTGAAAACACACCGTGTACCCTCTACAAGTCTACGCATCAGTTTACACACACACACACGCACACACACACAAACACACACATGCACACGCACACACACACACACACACACACGCACGCACGCACAATGTACGTGTGTGTCATCCTGGGACCACGGGCTACGTCACAGTGATCCTGATTGCCCAATCATGGTTGACCTTAGAACCCTTGACCCTTGAGACTCAATGTGAGAAACTCTGAAGGGCTTGGGTGATGCATTCGCCAAGTGAATGCGATTGCTCCTGCGTAAAAACAAAATTGCTTTGCAGACTGCATTTGTGTGTGTGTGGTTTTGAGTGAGTGTCTAAGACTGAAAAGCAATCCAAGTTGGCTCTGTAAATATGTGACAACTGGGTTCTGCTACCAGCCAGAAGTTGCTACAGCGTGGATCTGGCGAGGCTAAACTTTAAGTCTCTGTCCCTAAGCAATAAAAAAATAAAACACAAAATAGCCCCAAACACCATTCCCTTGACTTGGATTTTAGCCTCTAAAGCATTAGATTTATATTCATATATATTTATATATGTACCAATAAAATACATTACAAATGGCACCCTAAAATGCAGCCAAACTCAAAAACTGTCTGAAACCAAGATAAAAAAGATGCAATACGGTAAGTATATATACATTTGGGGGGAGAGATGGGAAGCAAATAGGGGCAAAGGGCTGTATTAACAAGACCAATATTACAAAATATTCAAGAAGGCATCTCAGTTATTTTCTCTGTCCGACTGCACTGCACTTTTCTGCGTGCCGTGACCTCCATTCCCTTTTCCTCTGGGCAGTTCATCCACACACCAAGTTGTGATGGATTTTATATCCAACGGATGGGAATATGCAACTGTGTGCACGTTAATGTATGTGTGTGTGCGTGCGTGTGATGATGTTTATGTGGACATCCATTCATGGCAGGTCCCTACTTGAAGTTGGCGTAGTCAGAAAAGGCATCAATATACTCCTGGACCACTTTGTAGCAGAACTCATACTGCTCCTGAGGGAGGGGAGACGAGAAACGGCTACATCAGTTGAGAAATGTGACACACAACACTACGATTATACACCGCTTCAATCTGTGACTGCACAACAGCGTCCTCTGTTGAAACACTGCTGTTGGATCACTGGCTTTGTCCTACCGAGGGATTTATTGGTTTGAAGCTATCATTTTCACTTAGAAATTCACTGTCATCACCTCTTCTAACACAATGACTGATAATATGTGACAATATGTGGCAAACACTAGAGTAAAATACACCTGTATTTTGAGTTCTGATAGGTAAAAAACATTCCTAAAAAGTTCCTGAAGTCCTCACCAGTGTCTGCACCATATGGGGTCTCTGCAATCTGAGGCTCTTGACTGTCTGGAAAACATCCAGGATGCCCTCTGCCTTCACCCTCTCCAGGACTGTACTCAATGCACAGAAAGTCCCCGTCCGACCTGCACCCGCACTGTATGGGCACACAAAACACAGGGGTGAGAAAACATGAAGCAAGCACATACCCACAACAGGCACACAAAATGCGTGTTGCACACATTTGATAAGAGCTTTAGGCGTAGCAACAGATTAGTTAAAATGTCACAAGGGAGAAGGGAATGATTCTTGTGGGCACTTCTTTCCTCTGCAAAGAAGTGTTTTTGTTTACTGATTGAAGACACGTTTCCATTACCCAACATGATAAAAGTCTAACACAATTCACCTTACACTGGTACATGTAGGGTTAAGACAGCAGTATACAGATCGGAGACGGTTTGTGTGTTTGTGGCTTACCTGCAGTGCACAGTGATGGGGTGGTTGCCAGACTGCTGTTGTTGCTTCTGCACCGCAGCGATTATGTTGATCATGCCTTTACCGTCGGTGGGGATGCCCACCTCTGGCCAGCCATGGAAATGGAATTGACGCACCGCTCGAGCCTTGTTCTCCTGGACAGACGGAGCGGGGCAGGGAAAAGAGATTAAGACGTGTTATAAGTGGGGGTATTGTGCTCAGACATGACTGTTTATGAGAGTAGTGATGTGGAATGGGACTATGAACAATAAATAAATGCAACATGATGCTCTGTTAAGGTAGGATGCCTTGTTACTGTAGACGTAAATGAGAAGCCACAACTACCTTGATTACAGAATAAAACCTCTATAGGCTCATGCTTCCTTACCCTGTTGTTGGTGACCAGGAGATCTCGCACAGTGTAGCTCTCACTCTCCTCTTCTCTTTTCAGCTCGATGGAGATGTCTCCATAGACCATTACTCCGTCACTGGGCCAGTACTGAGCACACTTTTCCTGCAGCACCCGAAAAGGAGACACGGTAAATAGAACATGTTAGAATAATGTTAAGATAACAGCCAGAACAAGAAACACTCGCTGTAGTTTCAAAGTCTTAAACCCCAGATGGTGCTTTTTACAGTGTGCGCCCCAAGAGGAGTTCAAATCCATTTCTGATTCTCCAAACACAGCCCAGGAAATCATTCATTAACTACAAGAACAAAGAAGGAAACAGACACCTGAGGCCATCATCTCCACTTGCAATTATTGTTTTCTTAACTTTTACATTTTGACACTTAAAAATGATTAATTGGCATGACTGTGCTTTCTCTCTCTTTCTACCCTTCCTCTTCTCTGAATAGGGCCATCAACAACAATACCACTTTTTCACAGCCAGTACTGATTTTAAGAAAATGTTCAGTATCGAACGATACTGATGACAAATCCCAACCATTTCTTCAACTCAATGGTGTATAAAAATATTCATACACAAAATATTTTGCTCTATTAGAGAGCTCTAACATCCATCTATGTGGGGGAAAAGGCAGAAGATCACAGAAGTCACTTTGCTTTCATCTCTGGCATGTTGCACATGACCCTTAGTATTGCTTTGTAGTATTGAGTAAATTCTCCAATATCAATATTCTATTTTAGCCAGTTATCCATCTGATACCCAATACCAGTGATGTGGTATTGACTATGGGGCAGCTCCCTGACTCCTTGCTGCCCTGCCCTGCCCTACTACCCCCCACCCTTCACCCCACACACCTGCCCCCTCTCCTCCAGCTCAGTGAGCATCACTATGGAGCAGCTTCTCCACTCCCAGATCATCCTCCAGAAGTCTTCTATGGTGTGCTGCAGGGGGCCCTGGCTGGCCATGTATGAGTCCTTCTGACGGTAGCCCTGTGGGGGTGGGGGCACAGGAGAAGGAGACAGGAGGAGGGACAGGCAGTGTTGTGTGCAGGGAAAGGAGGGAGGAATGGGAGATACAACATAGAGGATGGGAGGGAGAAAGGAAGAGTCTTTTAGTATCTAATGGATTGGCTGTGTGATTGAAATGCAATGACATGCTCTTAAGATGCTTTTAACTCACATCAATGAAGGAGGCGTTAACGTAATCAGTGTTCTCCTCTCCTCGCTTCACTGGAACGATCACTCTGTTGAACTCGTCTAAGATGGCAAGGAGAAACATATTTGTCTAAAATAGGGTAGAGGGCTGCCAGGTTTATCATGTCCGTCATGGCATGCACACACACACATAAACAAACACAATTATACTGTATATACTATATTGTGGACACAGATGTGGGAAAACCCAAGCAGACTAATGAAACTCATGAGGAACCACTCCAGCAGCATGAAGGGTAATGATGAGACTAACACACACACACACACACACACACACACACACACACACACACACACACACACACACACACACACACACACACACACACACACACACACACACACCACCTGTCGGTATATCTGTACCACTCACATGGGATTATCTGTAGGACTCTGTTCTTCTTCATGTTGGCGGGCAGGTTGCCTGTTCTCATCTTGTCATTCTGGATCTTAATGGATGTCAGTTTCTAGAAAGAAAAGTTATAAAAGAGCTAAAGAGTATTGTTTTTAGTCGACTAAAGATCTCTGAGCTTACAAAATATTTCAATTATAGAATCGCTGGTAGTTAAAAATTGAACATCAGATATAATTGTTCTCCAAAGTAGTTACAGAGCGAAGCTGAATAAAGGGTGATAGTGGATGATTACCTACTCAGGATCATTATTAATATACTTAATGATTTCATGGTCAGAATCAGGTAGCGTGTGTTCATTTAAAACTCACTTATACAATGGATTTGTATCATGAAGTGCAACAGAGCTCACTATAAGCGAGGCAATTCAAATGTTATCACCAGCCAGTGTGGCGGGTGACCCAGATTTTACCAGCATTGGGCAGGTGTTCATTTCTGACCCTGCAAGCCATGTAGCACTATCCACATGCTCCTGTACACACACACCTTGAATTCGGCCTCCAGACCCCCACAGCCGGCTCCAGGTGAGGGGGCGTAGAGTTTGGCCAGGTGGGACTCTAGAGAGGTCACCTCCAGCTCCGTGTCTCCATACAGGTAGTGCTCTAACAACGCCTGGAAGATGAACACATACTGCATCTATGGGAGGAGAGAAGGAGGAGAGCAAGACAGAGAGAGCAAGACAGAGACAGAGACAGAGAGAGAGAGAGAGAGAGAGAGAGAGAGAGAGAGAGAGAGAGAGAGAGAGAGAGAGAGAGAGAGGGAGAGGGAGAGGGAGAGAGAGACAGAGACAGAGACAGAGACAGAGACAGAGAGAAAATTAGATCTTTAGATTTAATACATCACCTTACGGAAGAGACTGAAATGACACAAAACAGGAAAAGACTATTATTGTCTCAGGTTTCATGTACTGTAGTTGCTATGTAGCTCAATGCTAAAAGTCATGACTGAATCACTGTGTCAGTGCTGTGTTCTGGATAGAGTGTGTCGACGTTGGACGTACGTCAGTCTGGACCATCTGACAACGCTGGGCTCTGATCCTGGTGACGAAGCCAAACACGTCCACCTTCCTCTCCGAGTTCATCATGTCCAACATGGCATCGATCACAATGAAGGTCCCTGTCCGCCCTACGCCCGCACTGGCAGAGGGATGGAGAGAAATGTGAGCACATGTGAATAATTCCACACGTACACACACAGACGCAAAGACACAGACACACAACAAAAACAGTGAGATAGGTCGAGGAGGTCATCGATGTAAACACCCAAACACTTACCTGCAGTGGACCACGATGGGCCCGGCGTATTGGGGGTTGTAGGTCTTGACCTTCTTGAGAAACTTGAGCATGCCGATCGGGGTGAAAGGCACCCCAAAGTCTGGCCAGCTGGTGAAGTGGAACTGGGTGACTAGCCTCTGAGGCTTCTTCCCAGACACATCACCCACCTAGGGAGATGCAATCAAAGCATTTCAGAAAACCAGGCCACTGGTCAAAGAGAGATATGCGGGTATCCATTTATGTCACTAAACCTGACTTAACTTCATGTTTCAATAACAGAATGCCCACAATAGATTTTAGCAGCTGATATCCAGAATGTGTAACCTGCTTTTACTCTTACATTTTTAGGAGCCAAACACATTCTACCAGTGTTTCGTCTGCATTGACTAAGCAGTGTTGTCACCACAGCAAAAACTTTACTACCACTGCTAAAGAAACAGGGAAACTAGATGATAAAAGAGTAATTCAGTGTCATCCTAATGCTTAGATATGATAATTTTATGACAAAAAATCCCAAAGAATCCCACTATTTTTAGCACTGCATGACTGGGACCAAAGCAGGGTCAGATGCGGAAGCAAAACTTAGATACTGTTAGAATTAGAAAAACACTGATTCTAATGTCCTTTACGGTCTACATTTTCAGTCTACATTTTCTTGTCTAGATTTAGGATATTGAGCCACACCGACAGGATGTTTATGGTACCTGCTGGATGCAGAACTTGCGGATGGTGTAGTCCACCAGAACCATCATGTCTTCTACAGACACACGGATGTTCCCGTATGTCCAGCAGCCCTGGTCCGGCCAGTACTGGGCACACTTACACTGAAACACAGAACGATTTAGTACTGAGCCGTCTTACAAAAGGGGTCATTTTATTTCAGTTTTGGATACAGGAAGACAACAAATTAAGTTAGTCACAATTTAACTAACGGGAAGGTAAAGTCATGGCCTGTTCAGAAATATCAACCCTGCTTGACCTGGCCCACACAGCAGGATTCACACGTGGGTTTAAAAAGTAGACTACTCCACTAACTATACAAGAGGAAAAGTTAACTTGGGTAATAATAAATAAAGAAATGTTAATCATAAAACCAACAAGTTGAAAGGTTGTGACATTTAATTTCCATCTGCGCCACAATCTGTGTCACTCAGTCTTTTCATCTCACAAATGTTGATAAAATCTTTACAGAACGGATGAGAATGTCCTTTGATACTGTCAAATGAGCCAAAGATGTTATGAAACAGTGCAACTGTACTTCGGATCATGCAACACAGTACATAAAGCACTAACACCGCCGCCCTTGTCCGGCTCTCCTACCTCTTTTCTCTCCTTCAGATTGGTCACCATGACGATGGTGGCTGTATTCTGCTCCCAGATCATCCTCCAGAAATCATTTACGGTTTCCTCCTTCGGTCCTGACAGAGGACCAAGAGAGACACAGAAAGTGAGAGAACAAGTAATGATCTAATAACTTAGTAACAGACACTTTTCTTGTTTCCAATTCTGATACGAACATTTTTTTTTTTTTTTTTACCTTGAGCTGCAATAAACTTATTCTTCTCTTGGTAACCCTTTGAAAAAAAGAGGACAAGGAGAGGGATACAAATCAAGAGTTATATTTGCCATTTGGGCTCAAACTATGAAACATTAGGGTGGTTAAAGTTGGGTTAAAATTGGCATTTGTTTGATGGGAAATATGCTTTATTCATACTAACATTTATAAAGGAGGCGTTGATAAAGTCGGAGTCCGGGACTCCCTCCAGAGATGAGAGATGCACCCTGGAGTGATCATCTGAAAGAAAGAGTGTAAGAAATAGAGGCAGAAAGCAAAGGAAGAGAAGGAATTTTAATTACCAAATATAGATCCTGATTATTCACCACATTCAGCCACTAAAATAAGACAAGAAAACCTCTTTGACTTTTGCCAACTACTTTTTGAGTATTACAATGAGGTCTATTGATAAATGGATGTAAAAGCTGGCGTATAAGCTTAGACTGGCTTATAAGCATTGCAGCTTTTTCATAGTGCAAAGCGTTGTTTTGTTAAACAGTGTCTGGCTTCAGCAGTCGCTCACATGGCAGGATGTTGACGTATCTGTTCTTCTCCTTATTTTCTTCCTTGGAAGCCGCGTCACACGATGCCTGGATGGGGCAGACCGGCAGCGCCTGGACACACCGACAAATGGATTTAGATAACAGTAGGGAAGAGTGGAGAGATCAGTCTCAAATATCTCCATTGGATCCTACACATCATATCCTGTTGCCGCCATCTTTTCCTCCTGTGTGTAATGTCTCTAATGCAAGCTGTCCTGAAGGGCATTTTTGTTTGAAAGGGCTGCAGGAATAGGCTGATTAACTGACAAATGGAATAGGACATGCCTGATCCTAAGAAAACTAAAGAGTCTGGAAAGGTACTTTGATGTAACTGACCGAGGTTGATGTTGTTCTGAATGGTGTGTCGAGGTCAGGATTGTGTCTCATTTTGAATCACGTGATCTCAAGCTAAATTTGTTGGTTTTGTTCAGCTACGCCACACCTCCTGATGAACAGGAGGACGGCAACTACGACTGTTTTTAGCGATACCCCTCTAGCTTGGAGTGAAGACGACTGGGCAAACCTCGCTGTACGTGTGGTCTAACGAATTGGGCTACAGAGATCAAGGTCGAAGTTCAATATCAGAGTGTGGTATCAGAGAGGGCATGTGTATGCGAGCGCCATACATTAAACTCCTCCCTGAAGAGCTTGTTGTCGTCAGCCATGCGACGGTTCATCTCTTCCTCAAGCTTGTCGACAGGAAGGGGCGGGTACTTCCTGTTTGTGCTGGGTGAACGGGCCAATAGCGGCACACTCTGGAGTTCTGAGCCAGCCAGCAGGAAGGGAGGGAAGAGGAGAGGAAAGAGGAAAGAGAAGAGGGAAGGAACGGGAGGGGAGAGATAGGTGGAGATCCAGACATGGGGAGGTGGAGATCCAGACATGGGGAGGTGGAGATACAGACATGGGGGGGGGGGGGGTGGGGGGGTGAGAGAGAGAGAGAGAGAGAGAGAGAGAGAGAGAGACTGTCACAGATATATTAAAAAGACATTGACTATATCGTTGACTGTCGCTGTCTTTTCTAAGAATGGCCACCAGAGGGTGATATGATGCAATGCTGCCACATAGCTGCTAACTTCAGCAGAGTTGGTTAGGTAATCACACTGAACAAAATGCCTTTTGCCAACAGTCAACCAGTGACATGTTATCAGTTAGGAGAGCCAGATCAATCCAATCTTATCAGAAACAAACCTGTGTGACAAGTTGGATCAAGTCGGCTATGATATGTCATTGTATACACTTTGTGTACACACTGATATGACCCAGAATAAACAAATGAGTAATACATGAGTATACAGTCCCATGGGCCCAACACATTCAAAGGGCTAACACACACAGATGTTTTACCTGTATCATCTGATCTACCATTGGTCAGTCTGAAGGAGTTGGAGTGGCTTCCCGCCTGCTTGTACTTTTTGAACCTGTCAATCATACGTGCACACACACACACACACACACACACGTCCACACACACACATGTCCACACACACACACAGCCACACACACACACACACCCCCACACACACACACACAAATACACCTTGCCTCAGTCTCACAGCAGAATGCCAATCAGTCATTGCCATGGTAACAGCAGCACCTTAGGCCTTCACCACAGGCTGCTAGTTAAGGCGTATGAAGCACCACAAGTGGACCTTCCCTGCTCACGGCTTTAGCAATTTGTGTGTGATGAGAAACTGAACAGATTGGCGAGGTGAACAACACTGGCCGTACACTGCCCATACTATATAACTGTGTAAATCTTCTAACAGCACACATCCTTTTATCTGTAAAATTCTTGGTAGCAAGTCGAGGATACTGCTTATCCACTGACCTTTATCTATGGTATTAATTTATTGTATCGCTAACTACATCCTACTCTCTGCTTTTTGCCCCCTCTATCTGCTGCTGCAATGATGCAATTTCCCCACAGAGATCATTAAAGTTTTGTCTCTCTCTCTCTCTCTCTCTCTCTCATCTCGTTTTGCATGTAGCACCAACTGCATTTCCCAACCTAAGCATGTAGAGGATGATGATGATGAAGACGATGACCAGCAGGGAGGACAGTGCCACCATCACCGCTATGATTGGCATCTCATCAGACGGGTTGTCTTCTTGGTCAGAGACAGAAAGAGAGAGAGAGAGAGAGAGAGGAGGGGGGGGGGGGGGGGGGATTAAATGGTTTATACTGTAAGAGAGCACAATCGCGTTAAGTAAAATTACAACACATTTTATAAAATCTCTTCCTCGCGGTGTTTTTGTGATGTAAACCAATTTCACTAATGGCAGTAAATCTAGTGTTGTCCATTGGGATATTTGTGGTCAAGATGATCATACCATGTAAATTTGTTACTGGCCTATGCTCACTAGTAAGATATAGGTCAGACTATTGGCCAAGTGGACATTAAAACACTATGGAGCTGTGAAGCCCAATCTCCAAGGCCCGGCAGCTGTTCAATGTTCAGAAACCACTAGATAGCTAGGCATATCTTTAGCATGTAAATACATCGGGATGTAGATGTAAAACAAGACTTGAAGGTCATCAGGTGACCTCTAGTTTCTTCCACCACTAGCCTGCAGCTTCCTTCTCCAGTGTTCCAGCAAAAGGGAAACATTATGGTTGTCCATGTTAATATTTCATTGGCTTTCAGAGGAGAAAAAGAAAGGCCCTGTACAAATAGAGATAGAGAGAGGGCTGGGAGGCTGTCCCTCAGAGTGTGCAGATGCATCACTGTTTAACTGATAGGGTCAACCTTCTGCTTCTATAACTGGTTATACCCAACGGACGACAACAGACAGAATATGACAGTCATAAAACACTGCAATGTACATTTGGACTGTCAATGTGAATTATTCATAGTGTCAACGCTAAATACACTCTACTTGTCACAAACCAGAATGCATTTGGGCCCACTGGCAGGCGTTTCTCCTGACAATGAGTAGCCCTGAGCAAAAACAAAAACAAAACTGACCCAATGATTTTGATTATATGGCGCTACGTTAGCTATTTTTTGTGATGCCTCCAGCAGGTTACAATGGCTGACCAATTTGTATACATTTCCACTGTGTTGATGAGTTACTGATTGAAAGCAGTCCTTTGGTCTTCCTGGTAACATCTCACTGCTGTATTTGACACACGAGACATGACAGTTTGACACCCGTCGGGGCAGAATTGCGTAAAAGTGCGTAGTTTACCCTGCTGGAGTTGATGCAATGAGAAACTTAGCGCCGCGCCGTGGATCTACTCAAACATTCAAGCAAGCTCAAGCATTACTAACAAAATACACTGGTTGTTTCCAAAGAATGCATCATTTGACTGCATGCTCCACATGCACTTTCTGAGCAAAGTAGTTTGGAATGCTGCCCAGTCATGTTGCATTTTCAACCATAATTCCCATGGACTTTTCAGTGTTCTCCCTCGGACAATGTGTACATTGAACAGCGCGTCTGCATAACAGGCTATGGGTATCATGTGAAATTGACACAGCCATGACTACGCTAATGCCATCTAGAACAGCTCATAGCTCGCCACAGAAGGCCCATAGAGATCGCCAGAGGGAGACGATGCAGCAATTACACAACACCTAAGAACTGACAGCGATTATGATATATAATGGACATGCTGTATAGCGATGCAGTCCCATCTGTTGCATTTTTTAACTGCCAATGTATAGTGTGTGTTTGAAATTCATCAGGCCCTCTTAGGTCAGAGGTCAAGAGGAACCCTGTACCTTTTCTTATATAGACAAACTGGCTTTCTGATTAAAGAGAATGATTCTGCTCACATGTCCATCAATGTGCCATAGATTTTAGCACCAATTATCAATTCACAAATCTGGCAAGCATGCATACAGATGGCTCCACGGTTTTTGTGTCTTACCTGGAGCCTCACCACCTGTGGAAGGTAGAACAAGAATAATGTTACACACATTACACTGGCTTGACATCCATTACAATGTTTTAAAGACAGGGTGTGAATGTACAGTAGTGGGAGCTGCATCGTTTAAACAATAAGCATCATCACTCACACCCATAAGCACACACGTACTATGATACTTGTGAGGACCTCCTTGACCACATTCATACCTTAAGCATAACCCTCTCCACTACCTACCTAAGCTTAACCCTTACCCTAACTAACTAAATCCTAAATCTAACCACCATGAAGCCAAGCCCTAACCGCAAACTAGTCTCTTAAAGAAAGAGGACCGGGACATTGAGCCACATAAGCATAGAAAAACAAAAAAACACACACATGCACACACTCACCCGTTGGGATGTTGTCTGATGTGCGTGCAACACTGGGTTCTGTGGTGGTTCCCATCTCCATGGGGGGGTCTGTGTCTATAGGCGGGGTGTCTGAAGCCGAGGCTGTGGTCCCATTCTCTCCTCCCCTGTCCTGGACTGCTGTGGTGGGAGGAGGGGGAGGCTCAGCGCTTGGTGGTGCCTGGGGACCATCAGTTGGGGCTGGAGGAGGAGGGAGTGGTGTCGGCAGCGCAGATGCAGTGGGACCTGCCGATGACACGGCGCCATCACTTTCTGGGCTTGTCGTTGCGGTCGATGCCGCCACGGGGGCGAGCGTTCTGGGCGGGCGTGTGGGGGCAGGTGTGGGTGCGACCGTGACGTTGAGGAAGGGTGCGGCGGGAGGGTCTGTGGGTTTGGCAGTGATAATTGGAGGGGCTAGAGAGAGGAAAGACACAAGGTGAACCCTTAGTAGGCCATGAGCCTTTCTGAGTCAAGAGGTGTGCAGGCAAGGGCATAAATGGACTTGATTCATACCTGTGGCGGGGAGAGGATTTTGGGCTGAGGCCCCATGGGCTAGAACGAGCAGCAGGAGCAGGGGACACACACCCATTCTGCCCTGCACAGAGGACACACAACAATAGGGTCAAGCCGTATTATCAAAGACAACGTCCAAAAATAATGTTTTCACAGAGCAAGAGATTGCAGGGTTTGACTGTTTTATAATCTCCTATCTTAATCCCACATGCTCAATTTTGGAAGGTACTACTTTTAAGTATTTTAATATTTGGTACATGTAGAATGACTCTTACCTTAAGGAGCGAAATTGGCATCAATCACTCATTCGCACAGTGTGGTCCTAGACAGCAAACAGAATATTTAGAGTCAGTAAAGGGTTCTCATATTCTTTCTTCTGTTTCAACAGTTTTACAACTTTATCGTCTTTATTGAAACTTCATTTCACAACATGCTCTACCGAGCCATTTCTGATCGCACAATCGTACGAACGTTTTCACTTTCACTCTCCTGTATGAGCTTTATGTCCAGGTGGTGCTCAGTATCAATATGAATACTACAGGACAGCATTATTCTGAGATACAGAGAAGGAAGAGAAGAGGCAGTTTATACAGGAACATATAGGCTATGCAGAGAGCATTTTGGAAAGATGAAGTTCATGCATGTTTTTCTGGACTACATAAAGGGAGTAACACTGGATTTAATCTGAAAAACACACTATCCCTATGCCCTAACAACAGTTTAGTCTGTATTATTGAACATTTGTCACTGTTTCCCAAAGCACCACGAGGGCCTAACAGAGTTAGTGTCACATTTAAATTCCTGAAGTGTCTGACATCGGACATGAATCAGCACTTAGACTACTATCCACCCATTGATATGGGGATGAGTGAGCGCGTGACAGATGATAGATAGACTAGAGGAATGAGTGGTTGGGTGGTCTGTCTGCCTGACTGTCAGTCTTTGCGGTAATCCCACAAACCAACGAGGCTGTTGTCTCACTGACTGAGTTGTTATAATCCCTGGGCCTAATCCCATGGCCTTGACCCAGGAATAATCCAGCCCGTCTGGCCCTGTTTAGGGAAAGACTCCAGCATGACACAGAGCCAGCCACTGGAGCACAAGCACACACAAACCCATGCTTAACATCAAGATTATGACATCAGGAGGCAGTCTACAAATTGGGTGCTGAAAGCAATAACAGTGCCAGCTCCCATCTCGGCATACAAGGTCAGTTATATGTCAGTAAGTTATATAGTCAATAAGGATGCTATTAACCTACAAAACCAATTGCTGCTCTCCCTCTCTCTGTCATCCATCCACCCAGCAAATGTGTTTCCAGAAAACAATTCATGCCTTACGGTGGAGATTCTGAATGAAAAGCCCCATGACAAATGTGTATATCTGACAGGAGACGTTTAACAAGAAGTTACACTTTTAGTATGGTAATGAAAGTATTTTTGCAGCAGAAAATCTGATTTTTGCCTTGAATAAATAGTTTTTCCTTTTAATATACACTACTGACATTTTGGGAAGATTTCTTCTGGTTCTTTTAACAGCAAATAAGGATGGGATGTGTCCCTGTCCTATTTATAGAGCTGTTTCTACATTAGACACGGTGGCTTTGCATTTCAAGTGTCTCTCTTTCCATACGAGAATAATTATATATGATTATGTCTGCACCAAGCCCAAGACAGAAAGATAAGGATATATCATATGCGCATCCTTGGCACTTTTCACAGTTCCCTAATATGAATTAAATGAAAGTACTTCAATATCCCTGGCTAAATTGTGTTTTGCCTTCATTTAAAATCTATGGGCTAAAAAAGACAGTGAATTTCAGTCAGTCCAAGTTAGGCTAGTCAGACTGACAGACTTCAGGAAAGTCAGAAAACAGAGCATATTGCTTCCAAATGGCTAATCCAAAAACAACACCTCAACCCTTGACCCCTTCCTGTGTGTCACCTCTACCTCATCCTACCCTTCAGTAGTCATTAAGAGGAGTGCATTTGGCACCTTTCTCTCTCAATATAAATTAAGTTAAATTTAGCATGTTAGTGTAAATTTGCTTGTCAGTGAGTTCACACAGTCATCAAGCTTTTTCTAATGACCGTCCTTGATGACGCATTGCTCATTGTTGTCAGCGTGCTTAGCCTGTTGCTAACCTGCCTCACAGATGCTGCATGAACCCAAGAGCTTTATATAGAGGCCATGTCTGAGTGCACAAGTCACCAGAGACCCAATTTAATGTGTTTGGGCCTCTTAAAAAGGTTCCAGTTTGTGTGCGTGAATGCATGCATGTGTCTTTTTCCAACAGACTTACTTTTATGTTGGTAGGATGACATTATTAATTTAAAAGATACGGGAAAAGTGCTTCTACTTTTGCAACTCTCAAGTTCTGCGCTCCATCAAGTACTCACTTTTAAACAAGTACAGATGCTCTACAGTTCCACGGTGCCTAGCTAGGTGTGCAGCATCAGCTGTTGTTGTAGTTTAAGTTCCTACAGTCCTAGAATAATCACGATAACATCATCATTCACTCAATGTGTTGTCAAGAAGAACAGATCCACTCTACTACATTGCTAAACTCTGGGAGGTTTGCTGTCTTTCAGGATCATAAGATAGTAGCCTGTTTGCCAAAATGTTTCGTTAGAATTAGGGCTGAACGATTTGGAGGAATATCTAATTGCGAAATTATTTTCTATAGGCTAAATTAGGCTGTAGGTCTCTAAACATGGTCCACAAAGTATCAAACATCCACCAACCATAATTAGATTTGATGAATGCAGTTGCTACCAATATTTATTTGAACAACACTATAGAACATTATAGAACTCTTGTAGCAAACATTTCAGACAGCACTAAAATAATCTAGTAATCTAGCTACATCTACCATCTTGTCAGACGTCTTTTGATTTTCTAAACGTGCCCATGTCTGAATACGTAAGAGTTAACAATTTAACCGGATATAGAAATAATTAGACATTTTAAAAAATATATATATATTCACATTTTTACAGACTGACTCAATGGATTGGACTGGACTGGATTAATGAATAGAATATAAATACATTCATTTTAGAGCATTGGGTGGTGGTAATACACCAAAGTGTATTAAACCTGTATGTAGTCCTCAAATAAAACACAAGAAGAAGAAACATCAGACAAAACGAGCTGCTAGCGGGAGAATGCTAATGCTAGCTTACTTACGTCTTCTGCTCGCGGACAGCGCTTGTCTGCACACTTAAGTGGTGCAATAAAGCAAAACATAAATAACATAAATTGACTAACTCACCCAACATTTTGGTTCAGAGTTGAGAAAAACTTTAAGGAAACTCTAGGTTTGAAGTCAGCTCCTTTTCGGAGAGAAACGGGTTATTGCCGTAATCACACTAATGGAATGCATGTAAATGCTTCAATAGATATTACTGCATAACCTGATTATTCTCAGTAAATGGGATTAGTGTCTGTCAGGGAATAACAACTGTGTTGGCAAAGGAGGGAGATGTTGAGATCTTGAGTTGCATGTAAAGTCAACCCCCATCGCTCGATCAGCTGAAACGCTCGCTGCTAATGTGGTTAGTTGATGATGGTTGTGCACTTGTTTCTACACAAAACTGCTTTGCTAACTCAATCTAAAATGTTCACCAGCAAAAAAGATTTTTTTGCCATACATGGATTAGCCAGTGCAGTTGCTTACACACATTAGTGATACTGGGACACTGGATGAGAGAGCATCACTTGAATGAGGTGAGAGAGTTTGGTGTTACCTGGGAACTCACTATGGAGGGACCACTCAACAACAGTAACACAGACTAGCAGTAAGGAGCTGCTGGACCCCAGGAAATGCATCAATTCAAATGGTGAAACGGCTGATCACACTGTTAAACTAGTTTTTCAAATATTCATCAGCATCTGCACTGCCAAATGAAACCTGATAAGACAGGCACATCAATGGGGGAGTGTGCAGTATGAGAGACAGCCAATCAGATTATCATCTTGTCTTGGTAATGTTCACAATAAATTAACTGTTAGTTAGGCTACTTTTATCTTCATTAGATACTACTCAGTAAATCAAAGAAAACATATACTTTTTTTTTTTTTCAAGTACCACAAATCAATTTGATAGTGCAGTGGTATATGTGATGACTGACTGACTTTATCTCCCGACGCCCACCTTGCGCACTGTGGGAAAAAGATATCATGGGGGATGGGTTGGTGTAATTTACACCAAAATGATGTGTGCATGAATCCACACAAAGAAATGGCTTTAAATGATTACTTTCCAACTATTCTGTACTGTTTGATAACCATAACTGTACTCTCATTTTATTTGAACTACCAGCTGATAATAATGGATAGGCAAAAATGTTGGATCAATTACAGGACATTACCACTTGATCCAATCACTTGTAATCAACGTGAATCCTGATATATAACCAGGCTCTAATAAGGTTCTTACAATGAGCAAGAATCATCCCCCTCTTGTTCAAAGTAGTTTCCTCTTACAACACCTTTGTTCACAGCAGACCAAGACATCCTCCTCGAAAGAGCAAAGAAATAAGCTCACTACCTGTTATTATTGATTTGATCTCATGTGCCATAAACTGATGCAAACAATACCCCACTATCCACCTTTTGTCCTTTTCCTTTCAATCCAGCATGCTGCTCTGTGTTGTGATCGAGCCAAATGTTTCAAGGAGAGTAAATATCTTTCCAACATTTTAATCACGCTATCCCTTCTAGAGGAAACATGTATGGGCCTATTTATTAGCGTCCTAATGTGCTCAAAGGGTAGTCATGCTCTTCTGACTTAGGCTTGTGTTGTGCACCCATGTGAACATCTTTCAGAGGAGGCAGAGCACTTAAGCAAGTCTTTGACAGCAGCCACTCTCGGGATGAGCTATGGCACAGCTATGGCACAGAGCAAAACTGCCACAGCCATCTTAAAGTATATGATTTTATTTTTTAATTAAAAAAAAAGTCAATACTTATTTCTGATGAAAACAAAACACCACTAAGGTTTCTTTCTTTCCCAGGAAGGCCCTACTTACCCTTCCATGCCCTTCACTTCTCCATATCCTCATTACAGGCTTTCCTATCAGAACTCAGTGTCTTGGCTTGGTATGACATTGGGATAACAATGACAACCTGAAAGGACCATAGCAGCCAATGTACCTATTTCATCCAACTCCATTCAATCCAAAATGCCAATTTAGCAAAGACTGGGAGCAGAATTGTTTTTTATTGCTCTAGGAACTACAAGGTGCCAGGCCCCCCAGGTCTGTTTGATGGTCATGTCTGGCCCATGTATGTAAAACAAAAGGAGATCAAGAGTATTGACATGGGGAGTTTGCCTACAATTTTTTTATGTCTTCACATTTATGTCTTCACAAATGACTTGCAAGCATGTTTCTTCATGACACAACTCACTGAAAACAAAGGATAAATGATGCTTCTCCTAACTTTGGCAAAGTCTTTAGTTGCTTTCAATAGAAAGATGTTCTGTACCATTCATGGTAGAAAGCCAAACATCTCAAATCAAGTGATGTGAGACAACAAATTGAACTTGATAATCCTGCTTGTTTCGTATTTGAAACTTGACATTGTTGTGCAGACCTTGATGGTTAATGTGCATGCAAGTGGTGATCCCAGCCTGACTAATGAAGACATTGTTGCCTCTCTGCCTGTGGCCAAATGTAGACCTCATCAGAGTGTAATCACACAGTGCTCAATAGACTGGGCTGTTCCCACATACAGAGTGAAAGAAACACTTACTTAGGTAGAATATAAAGGAAGTCCAATTACATCTCCATGCCAACCAAAGACTAAGATGTGAGATCAATGAAAGGTACTCGTTTAATATGGAGAGTTCCCACACAAGTCTCTGGGTTTTGGTAATGCTTTTTATTTACCTGTAACCTTAGGTGAACAAAATCACTATCCTTTCCATCTGCGCGGATGTGAATTAAACCTAGTTCTAGACAACGATGTCTTTTTCAATGAAGACCGCTATGGGTAGGAAAAGATTTAGTCTAAGACTAGAATTAATTCATGTCCCCGCAGCCAACCATAAGAGTTGGGGCACTTACTTCAGGTAATTAAGTGTTGCCTGATATATATTTTACAGAAACTAGTATGTTGAAAGCAATTCTTATTCTTATTTTGTAATTCATTCTCAAAGGGTACCCCAAGATACCCAGAGGGTGAGCTAGAAACCCAACAGACACAAAGCCCAAAGGCCAAGCTGATATGACGGCAGCAGTAGTGGGCAGGGGCATTTCACCCTTCATGGCGTGAAAAAACATCCCCCTGGCTTTCTCCAGGGCACCCTGCCCCGCTAGGCGTTGCAGCGCTAGATAATGGTTGTCTGTCTGTCTCCATTCATGGCATATTAATACAGTTTCTATGTCTTGAGAGGGAGGGGGGTCCGGGGAGACAGGAATACTGTGAATGCTTCTCTTCATGGGAGACTGGAGTAGGCCTAACCCAGGGCGGCCAGGACTCTTGCGCTAAAACAGACCACAGATTATATGTCCCCAATGCCACATACAACAGCCACAATCCTCTGGACTTCCCTTTCTGAGGGCTACTACTCCCTGCTGGTGTGGTTTATGTTCCTGTTGGCTTCATTCATGAGCTGGTGAGTTGATGAAAAGACGAGGAGAAGCATGGGATTAGTATTGTGGCTAATCATACAGGCAAGGGCGACCGCTGTGTCTGTTATTAAGCCCGTATTGATGATTTGGTTTCATCCAGCTTTAAGGACCAAGAGCACTCACTTGTCTCAATGAGTGGAAGTGGTGAGTCAGTGAAGCTCTGCTCTGTGTCTGCTTTGTTGTAGGGTTTCTCACAGAGTATGCCAGGGACCTCTCAAGTCTACCCACATTAGACACAGAGAGGATGTGGAGGCGCTAGTCGCGGCCTTCCCACAGAAGCCACTGTGACCTTGGAGCGTGGTGTGGGGCCACAGGGCTGGCTAAAGGGCTACGAAACCTGACTCAGTATCACTTTGTCGATGGATATCTGCCACTGAAACAAGGTTAGGGGAGAACTGCCTACTTGAGAAATCTGAAAAGTCTCATATTGCAAAAATCACTAATTGATATCCCACAACGTAAAATAGCTCATATGTCTCCACTGAAACTGACGTCTAGGTCCAGCATGTGGCAAGAATACAGACGGATGGCCCTGCCCTATTCCCCAAACTGCCACAATTCTAATCAGTGGTTTGAGTCATTTTGGTCCTATAACAATAGGAGCCAAAACTGAGGGTTCCCATATCTGAAGTGACCGTCCTACTGCCCTCGTCCCCTCCTCTTCCTCTGAAAGATAAGAGGCCCATCCAAGATCAAGACAAAAGCATCTGAGACTCCACTGCACAGCAGTGTGATGACAGTGCTTCCCCTGGACTGTTTTCTTCCTTGTCCATTCTTAGGTCATGCATGGAAAGGCTACTGAGGCTTGCTTACATGTTCACTGGCCACTTTTCCACAGCAGGCCCAAGCGGGGCTTGTCAGCTTGAGAACCAGTGCCAAGGATAAATATAAATATTTATAACAGTGGCTCTCTACTAGTTTTGAATCTGGGACCCAAATTTGACCTTGCCTATGAAGCCAGGACCCATTGTACAATATAGCAAACATCAAAGTTGTTCTCTAAGAGAAACATTTACTAAAATACAACAACAACAACAACATCATGGTTGAATCTCTGTCAAATCATTCTGATAATACATGTTTTCTGCTTTTTTCTTAAAACAGAAAATGTATATTGCATTAACAGATTTCAAGGCCACAAAACACCTGGGTCACGAAATATGGGTGCTGAACTGTGGTCCAACAAACAACAAACAAAGAATTTATGTTTTTGGAAAAACTGAGGGTTAAACAACCGTCTCGTCCTGTTTTCCCCCTGTAGAGGACACCAGGCGTGGGGCAGTATCAAGAGACAAATCACTAATTGAGGGTGTAGAGGGGTGGCCTACTCTAGGCCTGGGTGGAGAAGTGTGACGCAGTGTTAATATACCACTTGGGTCAAATCCACATGCCCTGTAGCAAAACAGACACCCTAGCTCCTACATTTTGTACAATCATGATACCTTGTGGTAAAGGGCAACACTGTGCCACCTTTATAAACTCTTATCATGGTGGCTGCAACCGTATTCACAAAACTTACTGACTTTTTTCAAGACCATAAAAAACTTCTCATATAAAAAGGTCACATATTGTTAGATACTTTTTGAGTATGGAGCCAAGCCCAGGACTGCCCTCTTAAGTCTTGGAGTAATTATTCTCAAGCTCTATTAGTAGAGCATCCACAAAAAGCATGCGGAAGGAAAACATACTATTGAAAGTAAACTATTATTTGTATCCATCACATTAATGGTGAATCAGAATCATCACCGTCTTCCTATACGGGTAGGATGTACAACACAAATTTACTGAACAATTTGATAGAATTACATCATTCCTACTCCACATGTACTGAATGAAGGGACAGAACAGGACGATTCTATCAAGTTTGCCCAATTAGGCAAGGTATTTGATCGGTAACTGTTGAGCCATCATACTAGTTTATTTCCTATAATGACATATCACATCTGGCTGAAATGACATATCACATCTGGCTGCATAATTCTACATAATCCCCTAAATATCACTGTGCTCATCCCAACAGACACAGAATTACAGTGCTCTTCCACAGTAAAATATTTAGGTCTACAGGTGGAAACAAAAATATACCTCCTGCCCCACCCAAACAGCCAACTCATAATATTGTGTCAGCGCTCTGAAATTGTGAAATCTCTCAGTGCAGAGGTAGTTTTAAACATCCACCCATTTTCACATGTGACAAGTTACCCACAACGGCATTTCAAGCAAGGTTGTTTTTTCTTTTGCTTATTTAAGAATCTAGGCCAATCACGAAAAGCATGATGTGAGAATCCACTCTTCTTGCTACATTGCCAAATCCCTTCCTCGATCCCAAGACAGAAATAGCTCCTTTTTTCTTAAAATAGGTTTGAGAAGATATGGTCAGAGTCAGCGAGATAATAGCTATGCCTCTCCCTGTGATACGGTCAAAGCATACCCAGTCCAGTACTTTCACAAGATGGAACTGCTTGAGTGGGCCAACGCATCAGTAACAGAGGTGGTTTGACAGCTTCTGGGGAAATGCATTAACGTGTCCAGGCCTGACAAGCGGAGGTCAAGTTAGGCCTGCTGGCACACTGGGATGGAGAGTCAACCACGTTCCAGAGAAGCAGCTTGAGTTCTCCACTTGGATGGTCCTAACATGACACGACTGATTCGGCGAAGAGGAATCAATGTGCTTTCTGGAAAGGCATGGAGAGTGAGGCATGGTGGATGCATGCAGTGGCTCGGTGAAGCAATCCAGACATGATGAGTCAAGCTCCAGGCAGACACAGCAGAGGCTCTCTTCGGATACGCCATGCCTCCTCAACATGGATGATGCTTTCCTCTGTGTTCCAACTCTTATTCTTTTACCACGATTTTGTTCTCCTAGCTCATCTTTGGTTTGATCATAGCAGTGAATGTGATAAACTTTACTACTCTTTATCTAATCACCATCATTTCAGCCCCATAAGCCCCATATCAAAAAAACAACCTACCTCCAAATCAGTGCTCTGAAGATCTGCAAGATCAGTAACTTAAAAATACTACATGGCAGTCTTACTGAATGTAAAGTCAAAACGTAAAAAGCCTCTCAACATGCACAAGATGTGAATGGCACGCTTGGTTACCTCCTGGATTCAGTAAAGGCAGAATAAGAAAAATAACAATGACCCAAATAATCTCCCAAAGAATAATAACTTTGGGAGAGGTTGAAAATGGGGTGTGCACACTCGAGAGACGTAGCCGTTTCGTGTCATATAATAACCTGAGAACGAGGCAGCATCTGCAGTGATTTGACGGGACGTGGTGAGTTAACGTTAGAGCGACCTAATTCCTGCTCTGGGTCTCGTGAAGCCCCCCCCTCCACCCACCCACCGATCCAGGGTCGCTCCCCACCCTCTCTAAACATGTAATAACAAAGCGTTGATCAATAAAGTGGACTTTCCAGCAAGGCAGGACGGACCCGGACCCCCCATTTTGTTCCAACACGCAGAGTTAAAAACCCTCTGACTTGTAATAAATGTTGTCGCACTCATCCGTATCCCCCTTCCTGCGCGAGAACCCCTTCGCCAAATTTTCCCTCCCTGCCTCGGAGCTACTTCTGAAATGTTCAAACATTACAGGGAGCTTTACAACTATTATACACGCGTCCCCCCCGCCTCAGTTTAAACCTCTGGCTGTATCGCTCCTACGGTGGGTATAGTGTTAACATACCCCGCAGGAGACAATTTGTGGGACAAAGTGCTTGCTTGTGGGTGACAATGTTACACCGAGAGGAAACATGCTACAGCGACATTGTAACAAGTGTGATTGGGCTTGCGCAACAAAAACACAAACTCACCGCAACTCCTGTGGCGCTCAGGGAAAATCCTAAGAAAAATGACGACAGTAGCCAGGTAGGAATTTCTGTTATCTTTCTTTTCCACGTTTCTTCGACCCCGGCCCCTGTCTCCACACCCCAGGAACCGAGTGTGAGCGGGGTGGGGGGACCTGGCTGATAGGAGGAATGATCTGGGACACACAGCCAATAGTTCGTAGTGTGTTTACCTACAAAAATCAGGCAAGGGTGGTCCCGCGAAAAAATCCTTAATTTCCCCTCATGTATCGTTCCTACAGACTGTAGTTTCTTGGTCCAGCTAGATAGTAAATCCCACGGTTTATTCCACTGTATCCGGGCGCGTCGGGCGACTATTCTAGTCCGCCATGTTGTGTGTCTGCATAGGAAGAATGGGAAGCGAGCAGCAAATTCCCAGGCCAGGCCCCTGCTCTTCTCCATAGCCCGCTGCGACACCTGCTGGCCGCAGAGAGGTTTACTCGGAAGAGCCTGGAGCGAGAGCCCTCCCTCTCTGTGCCACACATTCACTGCAGTGGTCTAGTGCACTGGTTCCCAAAGCGGGGTCCGGGGACCACCAGGGGTCGTACATGGAGTTCCAGGGGGGTCCTCCAGCGTGTGAGGATTACTTTGATTTCTAGTGAGTTAGTTCACTCACTAGAAATTAGCGCAGATAATGTATAAAGGTGACTGTTTTGATACTAGGTTTTACTCTCCCCACCCACAGTATAAACAGTAATGTAATCCTATAATAAATGATTGATTGATGATCCCTGGGACTATCTAATGTGCATCCTCTTGGGGGGTCCTTGATATGAAAAAGTTTGACAACCCGTGGTCCAGTTTATTGTGAATGGGATAATAATAGGATGATAAACAACAATGCAACCAAAACACAAATATGTCCATTATGAAACCATCTTTTTTTATTTTGGAAGGATCTCTTCAAATGTTAAGTCTTGTCTCATCCTGGACAGATATGAGTGGACAGGACTGTTTGTGTTGCTAAGGTGTCCAAGACCAGTATTAACATCATGTTATGCATGCTCTGACCAGAGATCACATGAGATAATGAATGAGAAACTGTGTTCATTTTCTTTACCCGCTTATTCCTCTTCAGGGTCACAGGGGGCGGGAGTCTATCCCAGCATGCATTGGGCAGAAGGCAAGGAACACAGATAGACAATGACTCACATTCACACCTATAGACTTCCATGTCTCTGGACTGTGGGAGGAAACACACACAAACTCCACACAGAAAGGGCCGGGAATCAAACCC
The DNA here is from genome assembly GCA_034670405.1 of Hoplostethus atlanticus. Lineage (NCBI taxonomy): Eukaryota > Metazoa > Chordata > Actinopteri > Trachichthyiformes > Trachichthyidae > Hoplostethus > Hoplostethus atlanticus. The sequence goes on along the minus strand of JAXDDX010000142.1, from coordinate 203,016 downwards.
GGGTCCTAACCTTTCATAACACATTATTGCATTACTTTGATATTAACATTAACGCACAGATTTTCCACACAATATTTAATGTCATTTATTACTGCTCATAAATGAACAAGCAAAATGGTTAAAACTTCCAATGAATAAATAATAAATATAACATTGTACATATATTATATCTTGTTGTATTGTTGACTAAGGTCCAAGCACAGAACTACTCAGTAGAAAGTACAGTATGTTTGCAGAACGTGACTGGCTGGTATGTACCAGTGTTATTGCATGGGATTAACATTCATATTTTGTGCCGATTACATCCCGTTTTTTGCCTTAGCATGGCAGGTCCCTCATTTGATATGGTGTGCTCACTTGAAAAGCAGCTCACTTGCATTTCATCTGCATTCTTTCAGAAGGTTTAAGTTTGAGCATGGTGTGTAAGCTGTTGTTGGGGTATACAGTATGTCTGTATGGTCGCCACAGAGAGATCAGTTTGATCAGAGGTAAATAAAAAAGCATGTGTGCAGTGCTGTCTGCTGACAGATACTTAGACAGCCAGGTTAGCAATGACAGCCTGGGTGAACTCGTCACTTGTAGCGTAGCCCCCCAGGTCTCCTGTGCGCACCTGTCGCAAACATAAGAACAGCGTGTTACACATATTCACAGCTGCAGCAACACATGTCACAGACACACAGGGCACACAAACATGACCAGCATGTTAAAGAGCCTTTAAAACAGAACTCACAAAATGTACATTGACTATAAACGGGAAAAATAAGCTCTGTTCTTATATAAGCACCTGTCCTATTCCCTCAGCCTAGTCTAAATTTCACCACTACATTTTACTAGTCACATTTTATTTCTAGATAAGTTACATGTCCGAGCCAAAGAATTAAAAGCATGCCACTCAACAAATAAGGTGCAACTATAAACCAAATCAGTCTTTATAAGAAGTAAACCGTAATCCCTGAAGCAGATTTCAGCATTCAGATAAATTTGTGATTTTTGAAGGATATACAAAGATTTCATAGTTTTGTCCACAATGTTAATCCATTCTTATTTTATTCAATTCATATTTAACAATAGTAACATCTTTCAACGTTTAAAAAGGTCCAACACCAACTAACATTCAGAGACTAGAAAATAAATGTAATTTACAACCTAGTAACATATCCTGTTTTTGACCATTTTAAATATTATCTTATGGAGAGGTCATGTGCATAACAGTTTGCCTGTTAAATCATCATTTGTGATCAAAAATCATGTGACACATACATAATCAAAAAAAGAAACAAAACATGACAATGGAACTGTGCTGACATGACAGTTTAGGTTGGTAGTGGTGAGTTCAACACGGAGCTTTTAAATTTGAATGTACTTAATTAATACAGTTTACAGCTCCATCGACAGTCAATAGGAGACTACCTTTATGGACACCAACATTACTTAGGGCGATTTTCTGTGGATATGGTGAAATTCTCTGGTTTAGAACCATTATAAAATATAGCTCATTTAGGTATAAAAGCTCAAAACATTCAGGGGTCCAAAAGGTCAGCCTGTTATTAGCAGTCCATGGAGCAACGCCTTAAGGTTTGTCTTGACATCACAGATAGTTGGTTTTGGCAGAGCTGTTTATGTTAAAACATGAACAGTTCTCGTATTGGAAAAAAACATTAATTCTGCTTTAGGGTGGATTTCCCTTTACCAAACAGTAACACACAGTAACATGCAGGCTTTACTAGGACCAGATTTACATTCATAATTCTGAAACGGCAGGACATGCTTTCATTGATAACGTTAACCAGAGATTATTTGGAGGTTGGAATTGTTTTGGTATGAGCAAAAGTTATCGTGGTGGAAAAGTCAGCAGTTGGGATCTCCTGACGGAGAGCAAAGAGACAGGAAAGTAGGCAGACTACTGGAATTGCTGAAAAGTCTAAAGTGTAAAAAACATTATCTCACTCGTCAGACAAGTAAAAAAGTTGGAAAAGCATTGAACCTTAGTACAACATTTTGGCGTGGGAAAGAAGAACGTGATATAATATAAACCCAAACAAAGACAGATGGACAGTAAATACGAGAAAAGATTGAGGAGAGGGGTAACAAAAGATCAGATATTTTAAGTAACATCAGTTAGATTTACTCTTGTTGAGAGGAAGCCTTATGAGTTGCCCCTTTTTAAAGTCAACACAACACAAGGCATCACTGATTTAACTGGATCTACTGGCAAACCAATTATAAACTATAATCATTGGGATGCAACATATAGTGTTAGCAAAAAACAGTGTGGTATAGTTATTTGCCCAGTGAGGTGGAGGGTATATGGGGCTTAACATGTATCCAGTGCATATTAATATGGCGGTCCAGATTTAAGCAAATGTCAGGGAGAGGTGTGTCTGGGGTCGAGACATCAGTAAACAGGTCGGTGATGCAGGTTATCCACAATGGCACGCACAATGTCGCCAGTGGTGCAGTAACCGCCAAGATCTCGCGTCCGCACCTGGGGCAGGCACACACACACACACACACAGGATAATGGGATTTAAGGAGAAGGGGAATTACAGGAGAGGGGAGAGGGAGGCCATTTCAGACGACGATCAGATTCAGCTTTCAACTGACAAACATACCTTCCATATGTTCACATCTCACATTCACACAATTGACTAGCCACCTTTCCCCAAGGGTTTCCAAAGAAACCCCCTTTTGAAATGATATCTTTCACCAACTCTTGCGAATGAACAAAGAAGAAATCCTATCCTAAAAGCGGACACTGGAATGCGATTTGGAACACGTCGATGAATTGACCATGCACTTCAACAGCCATCTGAGGGACTATAGTTAGCCGTTTTCATGTTAGTGTTGCTGTCAGGGTACGTTAGTGTCAAAAGGGTCGCTCACAGGAAGCAGTTAGTCCAAGGTAGTTTTTAAAAAAAAAAGACAGTTGTCATGGTAACAGATTGCTTTGCAGGTTTATAACAAGGACAAAACAGAGCAGGGGAGAGAAACATACCAGAGGAGCTAAGACACATAAATACGCAAACACACTTAAGTGGGCAATTAAAGGCTCCCTAACACTCTGATATGGGCTGCAGTTTGTTAAATGTTGCTCCATCCTAATGAATGGAATTTGTGGGTCAAGAACTGCTAACATTATAGTCCTTGTGTCTCGTGGGTGCATCACACCCACAGCTTAGTATCTGAAAAGGTTCTGACTTTGATGGGTCAGAAAACTTCTTTAAGGCTCTAATGATTCAGTTCCTTCACAGACTGCAATGGTACCTTTTGCCTTTCTTATTGAAAGTTCCATAGCAAAACGCTGGTATCTATCAGGGTCTGATTCAAGTGAGTGAACTCTGATGAGAATTAATTGTTCTAAACTGACTACAGTATACAGTAACACATATACTGCAACACACTTTGTATGAGTATGCAATTACTGACCCACTGGCCTCACAAAAAAGACATCATATATGCTATACAAAGGTTTATGTCATGGTGGATGTATCCATTATCAGGCTGGATGCACCAGTGGGAATAGGCTGAACTGACAAAGCACACAATTACCTTGCCCTGTTTGATGACCCTCTTGACAGCATCTGACACCATGTGGGAGTGATATTCCAGGCTGCAACACAATACAGTGACAATTAAAACAGTCCAAAACTGTCTTGCACACAAGGCCATTCTCAAAGCCTTGAGTGATATGCTAGACCTGGGCAAAGGAACAGTGCTTGACTCACTTGAGGTGCCTAAGCATGTTAGCAGCACTGAGCAGCATGGCCGTGGGGTTGGCGATGTTCCTGCCTACAGCCTGTGCAAAGGGGTGGCGTGCACCCTGGAAGAAGGAAGACAGGGGTTCAAGACTGACACTGTTGTAGTCCTGTAGGTCCTCTCCACCACTGAGCACCAGGGAGGGGTTCAGTATTTCAATAATAGTTTCTGCAATGCACCATTATCATTTTCTGTCATTCACTCTCACCTATACAACATATATGAATAAAATTCCCATTACAAGAATAAGAACAGTGAATGACTAGCCAGCTAAATTGAGAAAACGATGTAAACCAGGACAAAATACAATGTAATAGCCCAGCAGAAACTCACAGTCTCAAAGACAGCATACTCAGCACTGTAGCTCTCCCCGGGAACAACCCCTGCTCCTCCAACCAGCCCTGCTGCCAGGTTGTCAATAATGTTACCGTACAGGTTGGGCATCACCAGCACGTCAAACTGGTATGGGTTCTGCACCAGCTACAGCACAAAGGGAAGAGTTTTTTCAGCAAAAAGTGAAGCCAAAACCAATAAGGTGTATTGAGCCTGTTGCTAGACCATGTTCATCAAGTACTGTAATGCCCTGATGTAGTGGTTCACATTGCTTCAGATAGTAAACATAAAAAACTTACTATGCATTGCACAAATCATTCATTAGTACAGTCTGGGTGAGTCATGAACTCATAACAGTGGGAATGAACAGTGGTGGGGATGTACGTACCTGCATGCAACAGTTATCAATGATGATGGTCTCATATTTGATTTTGGGATACAGTTCTGCCACCTCTGCACAGCTCTGGAGAAAGAGGCCATCACCTAATTTCCTGTAACGGGACGAGGACAAGTGTTGCTATAATTGTAAAGCAAATCATGACCCAAATTAATACAACTGGTGGCAACTGAAAATAAACACGACTAGAAGCAAAGAGTGTTCCTCCATGTTCTACTCACATGATGTTGGCCTTGTGAACAGCGGTGACCTTGTTTCGCCCCTTCTTGGTGGCATAATCAAAGGCAAACTTGGCGATGCGCCGTGACTTCACTCTGGTGATGATCTTCAAGCATTCGATTACGCCTGTCACACTCTGAAGAGCAATGAGAGGGTATGTCAATTTAAAGTGAGCCATTTCTATTGGAACATAGATTACACTACAGTGTTGGAAAATGACAAAATATTACAGCGTGTCTGCAAGTTTCATCAACATGTAAGATTTTTTAAGACCTTTTTAATGCCAGTTAAAATAAATTTCAATTTCCAATTTCACATTTGAAAACATTTAAATGAAAACAATTGTAGACCTTTCAGAATATGGTCTGCATGACTGGACTAATATCTCAACGGAAATACGGTGCACCAAGAAACCTCTAAAACCGATTTTATTTTATTCTTAAAATGCTATATTTAACTGTATTCAAGACCAAACAGACCATATATTATATAAGATAATATAATTTAAGACATTAAGACTTTTTCAGGACACGTGGCTGACAAACTTTCAAAAAAATCAAAAGTCCAGAATGATATCTAAAGAATTATTATACGAGTCGTAATGAACATTGGCCTCCCCATCTAGAAGACAACTGCCCCCAAAACAAAAAAAACAAAAAACAGCCACCATCAAAGAGAGGAATGTGTTTGTGCGCTTTATGCTGACCAAACCCTGTGTGTTCACGAGAAATCAAAGCATTCCTGACTGAAATGGAGTCATGTATAGTAGGCAGGGTCTGGTCTACCTCGTGCTCCAGGGAGCTGTACTCTCCCTCGGTCTGTTCACGGATGATGACCAGGTCCAGGTTATTGTGGCGAGTGCTGTAGCCTGGCAAGCTGTTCACATGAACCACGTTGGCGAAAAGGTCCAGTTTACGCCTGAGGCATGGACAGAGAGGGAGAGTTAGCAGAAAAGATTTGAACTCAAAACACATACAGGCATACGGAGACATAAACACACAGCTGTGGTTCTAGTTTTACCTCAGTCTCATCTCATATGAAGCCAGTTCTCCTTTGAACTCCATAGGGGTGTGAATCTTTCCTGGATAACAAGACAACAGTAAAAATGCCAAAATCATTTGTTGAGTACATTCCAAAAACACTTCAGCTCAGGGCTTAGAACAGCAGACAGCTTCTTTTTAATATAAAAAGAAGCATCCTGTTAGATCAGTCTCCCTTCTTTCAGCTACTGATCAGCTAACCCAGAGTAACAGGAGCCTGGTAAGAGTGAAGCTCTATATTAATTGTAGGTATTTAGGCGTAAGAGTCTAATCCGTAACCATAGTCACTGGGAGTCCCAGGGGTCCTAAAGAGGCCTGCAGTCTGTTGAGCCCGCTGACAGTATTTTCATTAGTTGAGCTGAGGAGAGGAGAAGGAGAGGAGAAAGAAAGATGCAAGCAAAACTACCTTTTATGGCCACCTTGTTAATCTTCATAGAGCTCAGCACTTGATCCAGCTTTTCCTCACTGGCCATGTTCTGCACCTCGCTCAGGTGGAACTCCTCAAATTCCACTGGGACATCACCTGCCTGAAGACAGGAGGAAGGAAAGGTCAGGGTACAAATAAACAAACGATTAATCATGGGAAGCTCAGAAGTCAACATTAGAAATAACCATTTTCACTAAAAATCTGAAGTTTACCTGCAGATACTTATTTTGTATATTTTCAGCATTTCTACTCAATTTTACAAATCTCTCATCTTTCTAGGAATTTAGCACAAGGCGAATTGGCAAGGTTGACCACATTTCAGAGCTGTCTTATTGTAATATTGTGGATACATGAGCATATTGGAAAGTGAAGCACAATAATCTATACTAACAAAACCAAAACAATGCTCACTACATTTACATTGCCAGATAATGCCTGAAAAGCAGCTGTCAGTGAATCTATATCTGCTCTGGCTGATATTTAGTTTCATATCTGTTTTGTAAACATTAGTAAGGAAAGCGATTTGACACCTATCCATTCATAAGTGTTAAAGTAGGACGACAAGTTGAAAAGATGAATGGTTATTTTGTAAACAGAGGCTATCAATTTTTTTATATGGTTAAACAAACAGTTTAAGTAAAGGCTGGATGAGCCAAGAGGAGTTGGGATAGCATGTAAAATCTGGTAAATAAAGAAAATAACAAAAACAACTGGTAAAAATCTGTCTTGAGTGGACATTTTATGAAGCACTTCCCACTACCTTTGCGTAATTTCCACCCCTCAACTCTTAAACACTGTGCTTTCCCAAAGAGAGAAAGCTCTGACGATCCCCATCCTCATTAAGGAATACCTTGAACACATCCTTGACGGCGGTCATCAGCTCGGGTCCCACTCCGTCCCCTGGAAGCATTGTGACTTTGAAGGTGGAATCTGCGCGGGCTGGGGGGGCTTCTGGGGCACACAGACCAGCAGACACACTCAGTGGTCGAGAGGCCAGCTGCTGCCACCGTGGGCCACTCAGGCCCTGAGCACAGGAAAAAGAGGACATACTCACAGGGCGACACAACTCAAGGTAGTTCTTTAAGAGAATGGATGGAAATGTATATTTTAATAGACATGTTTTAAGAGGCTTCTGGTTGGCCATTAGGTGTTGGGCAGAGAGAGGCTGCAGTGAGGACACAAGTTGGGAGCCATGTAAATGTCCAGGACAATTCAATTGCCAAAATGACAACACATAAAGATCCCATTGCCCCTTATTGTTTAGAGGTCAGCAAGATTAACACTAACGTTACTCTATCTAGGAAAGTGCTCATCTGTTGACTCCACCAAACTGACGGTCAAGATGCTGTGCTGGATTGAGTAGAGTATGTAGTTGGCAACCGAAAGTTGGCTGGCAACTAAAACATCATTAAGAAAACATATTGTCTGAAGCGATAGCCCGCGGTCTCAAGGGAGGTCTCTTATCTCAAATAGTTAATGTCTTTCAAGACAGTTAGCTTGTGGTTATCTCCGATATATGTGCTGTTCTTTTACAAGGGAAAACAAACGGCACGCATCGGGGCTAGCTGGTAGTTAACTTTATGGGTGTAATAACACTTGGCTCACACTATCTCACTCAGGTAGGTTAACATCGTTACTTGGTACGGTTAACTGAGTTAGCTAACTAAGCTAGCTAACTCACTGACCTTAGCCATTGGCTTGCCTGCAGACTCTCATTTGATAGCCCAACCTAACGTACCCTCTTTGGTCTCTTTCTTGTTAATAAGCTACACCGCCACGAAAACAGTTACAGACGCGTATTTTCTCAACCCTCAGTTCAGTAGTTAGCTGAACAGAGTCTGATTCAAAGGAAGCAAGCTACTGGTATTAGTAATGCTCCGGTAGCAAGAAGCTACGGGTGACAGAAATCCATGAGGTTCCTGTCTCTGTCTCTTCCTTTGACAGTTAATCATATCATGGTATTTGGGTTTAAGAGTAAAATGACAGCCACAATCACTCCTTTACTCGGGACGTATATTCAAAATGAGCTTGTAAGCATCCTCTATACACTCACCTTGACCAATGTTACCAGGCTTCCTCTTAAGGCGGCTGCCATCGTCGCAAACGTGTAGCAACTAATGCCGCGTTCACGCGATGACGTAATGACCGCTTCCTACTGGGAAGAAACGTTCCTGACAGGTCCCTAGTAGTACAATTTACGGAAGACTGATAGGGCCACAGAGGTTGCTTTTTTTCCCCAATACATGAGATTTAAAACTCGGAAATGCGAGATTTTAAACACAGATTTACGAGATTGTTCTAGTAATTCTGAATTTGTAAAGTCGTCTGAGATTAATCTCGTGTTTGCGAGTTTTAAAGTCGTTTTTCTTAGATATTTTTCTCGGAGATTTGAAATGTATTATTATTGCATGTGTGTTGGTTGCTAAATCAAAATTGTTATGGAGTTCTTCTGTCTAAATTGTGTACAGAGTGTTTGGTGCTGCCAATACAGTTGAGTGGCAGATATGGAGGCACTCATTAAACATTAAAAACTCTTCTCTACAAAGTGTAACCCTTATTTCTTGTGTATTTTATATAATTCTTCCGTTATCTTGGATCCAACTGTAGTATACAAATAATTGTAGCGTACAATATAGCACGGGTTGCGGGGATAAAATACTTCCGTTTAATCTCCAACCAGAGAGGCAGTTTATGAACTCCTTCCGGGAAAACTTACAAATAAAAGCCCACAAACAACCAAATATACAAAATAAGAGTATTAGAATACAAATGCCTATAAACTAAGGCTACAACAGTAATACAGCTACATAGCCTACGGTTTACAAGATTATGAATAATCTTGTAAATCAGAGTTTAAAATCTTGTGTATTGGAAAAAAACTTGTGGCCCTATCTGTTTTCCATAGTAATTACAAGTAGGTGAAGTGTAAGTGAAATGATAGCTATCATCAGATATTGCTTTTACAGATTACTGAGGGCAGTGAGGACACATAAAAGAGAAGTCACATCCGTTGCTAGCGTAGATATTCTTAGCAGGCAAAGAGCACTATTTGAATGAACTGAATGAACACAAAGTGGGCAGTGCTGAGCATGTCGACCCCCCTTAACATACTGAGAACTGGCTGTGCAAGTGCAAGGGGCACTGCATTAGATGAACCATGGAAAACAGAAACAATGACACTCCTCACATTAGAAACCCATAGCAAGTGATTTCCTGCCTGAATTAAGGTCATTGCACAGGATCTGAAAGACCCTAGACTTGCTGTATGCAAATGCAAAGGCAAAGGCAAGGACTGTTTTGAGCTCACAGACTGGAACTTATTAACTGACTACTTCAACTTTTGCATTGACACCACTGTTTGCACAAAATCAGTTTACTGTTTTCCCAAGAACAAATCCTGTCTATAAATCACAATCACTTTAAAGACAGTAAATCACTCCTCCACAGGAAAAAGAAGGGGACAGGGAGGATGCTAAGTGTGCAAGGACGCAAAGAACACCTACATGGGAAAGAATGGACCACAAGCTGTAGCAAAACAGTATGCAGGAGGTGTGGGGTGGGGTGAGGAAGATTGCTGGCTATAAGCAGAAGGGAACCAGGAGAAAGGTAACAAGCTAAAACTTATTTTCAAGAGGTTTGACAACTTGACCCCAGGCCAGGTACCTCCATCCCTCAGTTCACCAGGTCGGCCTGACAGGACCACACGTGCCTCCCACCCACTCCCTACACTCCCTACACATCCTGCTCATCCCAGCCTGGAGACAGGTTTGTCCCAGTGTTCTCAGTGAATACACTTTTTAATTAAAAAAATTATATAAATAATGAACAGCTTACAATGCCGATTTGTACATCTGCACACAGTTCTGTACATATGTTCTTTCATCTATATATCTGATAATGTGAACAGCTAACAATGCACATTTGCATACCTGTTACCAACCTGTAAATCTTTCAACCAAGATACTTTATCTTGAATTATATAAACGTTGTATTATTGTATTGTATTATTCACGTTATGTTCCCTTGCTGTAATTGCTTGTTGTATTATCCTCAAAATGTACTCTATTGTTATCCTTCCTCTTAGCAATTGTAATGACCCAATTTCCGCACAACACTCAGCAAATTATATATATATACTGTATATATGTATAAGTATATGTGAAATGCATCTTTTCGTATGGGTACCCATCCCATGGAGGTCAGGGGAATTCCGTCTGCATCCTATTCTTAGGCAGGCAGTGTGATGCTGTCAATTTAAACACATGATGACTGGATTTTGACATCATCACCATCAAGATAGGTTAATACGGCACTCGTTGAATGGCCCTCGTTTACCTTGTTGGGCATTTCATTTGGCTATTCACGCCCACGTCATTTCCTCACTGGGCAAGTAGCGCAGGACTAGTGGCTGACAGCCGTCGCGTAGGAGCTGAGTTGACTATATATGGGCAAAGCCAGACATCGCTTCTGCTCGCGACTGCTGCACTCGCTTCCGTGTTTGTGTGATCAGGGAGTCCACAGCCAGGGAGCTTCGCTGTTGCATTCATTTGGACGAGTAGGCAAATAAGCAGCAGGAAAAATGTCATATGAATTGAGTAAGTCTGTTAATTTGAGATGCCAATTGTTGATTGACTATGCAATGAAGCACTTCTTTTGGCCAGTGTTATGGAGGAGCTCGAGCTAGCTAACCAGTTAGCGGTGTGGCAGCTAGCTAACCTCGCCCATACATTTTGACAATTCATCATGCAATGGAAAGAACAATGCCGGCATTGACAACAAGTGTGTCAGATTCAGTGTAGACTTGTTTCGGTAAAGTCTGGTTTGTTGTGATGGATCATATAGCTGGAAATGGAACCCGACGCAAGCTGTTCATTTACTATGTTAGTTAGCGTTAGCCAGCCAAGCTAACGTTACTCTTGGGAGGAAATAGCTTTGCACGTAATGTTATGGTTACCGGTTATGACATGTCCAGACAGTGGCTGTCTGAGAGGAATTTTCATTAGGGACTCACAGGCACGAGGTCTGCAGCTACGATACACTAAGTTATCTAAGCTTTTAACAATCATTGAATGTGTTGAAATTGAGTTGGAATAAAAGTATTTGGTGATAAGTGAAATTGTGTATTGACAGTTAAAGTGGATGTCATCTGTATAAGTGCAACAGCTTATTTAACTGTTTCATGTCTGTGTTCTATAGAAGCTTCATTGAATCGTGTTTTATTGTCCTTTTTTATGTATTGTTTTACTTCACTAACAGGTTTCTTGTAATTTTGCACTCTTTGCATTCTGCACGATTGTGATAAACTATTATGTTTCTCTTTCTTGTCACGTCTGTCTTTAGAACATGTATTCGCCAGTCTCCCACAGATGGAGAGGGGAGTTGCCAAAGTGCTTGGCGGAGATCCCAAAGGCAAAAACTTTCTCTATACCAATGGGAAGAGTGTCATCATCAGGGACATTGAAGTAATTTTCTTTTAACAAATCCCACAAATGAAATGCATAGCTTTTATAACTTTACTGTCAAACACAATTACTGATGTGTTTTGTCTCTTATCTTTGACAGAACCCAGCTATAGCAGACATTTACACTGAGCATCCCCATCGGGTCACTGTTGCCAAATACGCTCCCAGTGGATTCTACATTGCCTCTGGAGGTAATCTACCCACTGTTACACGATATGAACACATGCCAAGAAATGTGTGCAGATTGTTTCTAGAGTAATGACATCTAATTGTTATTAAATCCCTTCAGATATCTCGGGAAAGATCCGTATCTGGGACACCACCCAGAAGGAGCACTTGCTCAAGTACGAGTACCAGCCTTTTGGAGGCACGGTCAAGGACATTGCCTGGACAGAGGATAGCAAGAGGATTGCTGTGGTGGGGGAGGGACGAGAGAAGTGAGTGTCAAGGATTCTCATACTAGAGAAGCTGAAACTACACACAATGTTTTCACTGGTAGTTAAGGGAAGGAAGCGGTCAGCTTCTCATGAATCACACAATCGCCAAGTCTCACGAGAGGCTCCTCCTACTGTGAGCAGTCAGTCATATAATGCAGGTCCAAGCTCCATTGTTTGCTTTGTATTTTTCATGCACTTAGGTGATGTTTTTGATGTCATATCACACTAATTAATAATTAATTGTCCATAATTCCTTTTGTATACTAATATGAATAAAGAGCTGCTCAGTGTTTGAAAGCTGCTTAAAGGCCCAAATGCACTGGAAGTGTCTGATGCACACTTTAGTCAATACAATTTCATTTCATCCTTGGAGACTCCTTTTTGTAGGACAGAGTAGTTTTATTTTTTTTGATATACCCCCAAAACTTGTAACACTGACTGTCTGTGTGTTCATCTCTCAGGTTTGCGGCAGTGTTCTTATGGGACACTGGTTCCTCAGTGGGAGAATTGTCTGGCCACTTCAAAGTTATCAACAGCGTAGATTTGAAGCAGACACGCCCTTACCGCCTTATCACCGGCAGTGACGACACCTGTGCTGCCTTCTTTGAAGGGCCTCCCTTCAAGTTCAAGTCCACATTAACTGTGAGTTGCGGAGATTCACATTTGCTTCTTGAAATTTCTCTTCCTTGCGTTCTTCAAGGATCTATCTACGTATATTTGCTTTGGTTTATACTGGTGTCAAAGTTTTCTTTTGGGATAATATTAACAAATTCTTCCCCTCTGGTCTCCCCGCTGATTGCCGAAGGACCACAGTGGATTTGTCAACTGTGTGCGTTTTTCTCCAGATGGAAACCTGTTTGCCACAGCTGCTGCTGATGGTCAGGTGAGTAGCGGGTTCAGGACTTGGGGATGCATCGACCAGGTTGTTGTTGTTGTTGTTGTTGTTATTATAACATTTATTTTTAAACTGTTTGATCAGCCCATTGAAATTATGCATTTTACCTGGACTTTCTACTAACAGCTCTACATCATGTAAAAATACACAGCAAGCAAAAAATGTAAAATTTCAATATAGCACTATTTAACAGATTTTTCTGATAGTTGATATTGCTGGCCTAACGTGAAAAAAAAGCATAGTTTTTATGCCAACATTGTTGTTACATGTTGGTGTCCTCTTGATGACTGAGGTGCTTACTAAACTCTTTCCACCAGTAACGCATGGGGGAAAAAAGTTTTCATTATGGCAGCATAGGCGATGCCTTCTGTCTAGTACATTAAACTTCTAACTGCATAGGCTATGAAAGTCATAAGTGTGTGTATATGTCTATCTGCGCAGCGCTATTGGCAATTCTTGAATAAAAATGACAGGCCCACTTTAAGAAAAGATGGGGCCCATTCTATAAATGACGAATGATGTGATTGCACAGTTGAAACTGACCGGCCAGTTATGATCAGTGGCTGATTTATTGGTGCATCCCTACTTAGACATATTTTGTTGTATAATTGTAGTCTTATACAAACTTCAAAGGTGCCATGTGTTCCTAACAAGTATAATTTCCACAGATTATCCTCTATGATGGAAAGACTTGTGAAAAAAAAGGCTCACTGGGTGGAGAGAAGGCCCATGATGGAGGAATCTATGCCGTAAGTGGAGCTCGTAGAGTTTAGTTTTCCATGTTACAAATGTGCTGCTAAATATTTTATATTTCTATATTATTTGAACTAAGTCATCAGTATGGTCTATTTGCCCCCTAGCATATGCTTGTTGTCCCCTGTCTGCAATACATTCAGTTAGTTGGGTTGCACTTTTCAGAAGAGGCGAACATCATCAAAGTTGGCATGCATTCTGCAAAGACTGTGTAGATCCACAAAATTTCTGCTTTTCCTATTCACATTAGGTACCATGTGTTTATGAAAAAGGCCAATCTAATTATTTCAATGATTTTCCATAGCCTTGATGTTTTTGTTGTTTGGGTGACAGTCTATAGGACTCTTCAAGGCTAAAATAACATGGTTTACACACACAAAATTTGCAACCTTGTTCACATACACAGTTCCTTGATTTGCAATACTCTCTGTCACAGGCAGGGGAGGAGGCAGAAGTTGGTGCATCACTGAGTTGTCATTAACCTCTCCCAACTCCAGGTCAGCTGGAGTCCAGATAGCTCCCGCCTGATCTCCGCCTCAGGGGACAAGACAACAAAGCTGTGGGATGTTGCCGCAGGTACGGCTGTCACCACCTTCAACATGGGCACTGATGTCATGGACCAGCAGCTGGGCTGCCTGTGGCAGAATGACCACCTCCTCAGTATCTCCTTGTCAGGATACATTAACTACCTGGACAAGAACAACCCTGACCGGCCCTTACGCACCATCAAGGTCAGGTTTTTAAACTTATTCCTGGATATTGTGTGTAGAGTTCCCTTATACTGATTAATCCTTGTATGAAATTGTACTTGCCTTTCGTTTTTAAGGCTGGTTTCATTGAAAAAGTTGAGTGTGAAAATACTCAAAGTGCACTTGTAGAATGTGTTAATATGCTAGTGACTATATCTTTATACACAATCTATGTTTTTAAAAACTTGCACGGGCTCCTATTTTAAGCTCCTGTCCCTCAAACTGTCTGTCCACTTCCTCATACAGATCCACCTTATATTAGGCTGACCCAACCACTAGACTCAAGGTTGATCTGATGGGGAAATTACTGAACCACATTATTTGTCAGAGGCAGAAGACAATTGGATAGAAATGCCTGTTACTGTCTGGCATTTATATAAGTAACATTCTACAGATATTTATTTGTTTTGGGCAGACAAGGACAACCTATTATGAGCCATATTTGAAAACCTGTCGTTCTTCATCCTACAGGGTCACACCAAATCCATCCAGTCTCTAACGGTTCATAAAAATGAAGGGCGTACATACATCTACTCCGGGAGTCACGATGGACACATCAATATCCTTTCACTGCTGAAGTGCCAATGAATGACTGTGGGTAGCTGGCTGGCACACAATGTAGCCAAGTTTTTTTTTGTTTTGTTTTGTTTTTTTAATTTTTTTTTAGAATAGAGGCACTTTCACAGTTATGGCACAACTAACACTTTGGAATCTGTAATCTGCTGTTTAGACTCATTAGATGATCTGCACAGTTTATTAAAAAACATCCCTTCAACTGAAGGAGTTCTGTAGGTTTTTGTCTATTGGAGGAGTTTTGTTTTTGTAATTTGAAGGGTTTCAACATTGTTATCTGAAACTGTTTATTTGTTCTCTCTATCCATCTCTGTAATGAAATTGTTCCTTAACTTTTCCTTCACATTACTGGGATGCTGAAACTGGGGAGAGTGATGACTTCTTGGGGAAGGGCCACAGCAACCAAGTGAGCAAGATGGTGGTGGACGACGCAAACCAGCTGGTGAGCTGCAGCATGGACGATACAGTGCGCTACACCAGCCTCAGCAAGAAGGAGTACAGGTGGGACCATTGCTCCTTCAGGGGAAACTCCCAAATAGACTTGGTGGGACGTGTTGTGATGCTGGCATGAAATTGAATGCATTCTGGATCTTATCTATTAATGATAATGGAGGTTGACCTACTTATTGGATTATCAGATTGAGTCTTAGAATTAGCTCTTATTATGATAATTGGTAATGGGTGGATGTGCATACTGATTATGCTCTGCCATGTGGAAAATGTTAATGTAATTCCCTGATGCTGTTGGCAAGAGCTGTCACAACACTTCCTTGGAGCACTTTTGCAGTGTCAGCTCCACATTAAACATTTTGTCTGGGAGAGTCATTGTATAAGCCCTTCTTCAATATTTTGTTTCTATATTTATGTTTGGCGACATGATAGTTATGTGATCTATTAAGAAATAATACCAAAATCATGATAGAACTGCAATTTTGTAAATCTATACCTATGTTTATCAGTCATTGTTATTATTGTTTGGGGTCTCTTCAACTATTCCCTCTGCTGCTCCCCTCTGTCACTCTTTGAAACATCCCCTGTGTGCCCCTCCCAGACAGTCAGTCACAAACTATGTTTTGAAGTTTATTTTAAACCATTGTTCTAAAGGTGTGTTTTAAGTTAACATAAGTTTCATCAATAGTCACAAAATGTATTTTTTTTCATTTTTTTTCCAGTGCCTCTGACTTGGTGAAGATGGATGTCCAGCCTAAATGTGTGTCTGTAGCACCAGGGGGGCTTACACTGGCTGTGTGCATTGGACAGGTAATCTAATTTCATTAGTCACTATCCATCAGCTTAGCAAGTTGCTCAGTTCAGCCTCCCTTTTGATGCATTTGCAGGGTTTTACATCAAGCATGTTATGTCATGATCCTCTAAACATTTTGGTCTTGGCAGATTTTAGTTCAGTTGCAACAATTTTTGTTGTCTTGTTTTACCCAGGTTGTCTTGCTGAAGGACCAGAAGAAAGTATTCACATTGGACAACCTCGGCTATGAGCCGGAGGCTGGAGCTATCCACCCTGGGGGCACCACTGCCGCAGTGGGGGGAGCAGTAAGGACATTAAACAATACAGATTATCGTATCAAACCCGCGCCTCAGGCAGCTTGGCTCTGTTTCAGATATGATTGTGATACTCAAAAGCATCTCCTTTCATTGTGTATTATCATGCAGTTCAACAGCCATCACAGGACGTTATATTACACACTTCCCTATCATCAGACCATGGTGAAATTGGATCAATGTAATTTTGGTTTTCAGTTTTATCAGTTGCCTTTTCTCCTTAGGATGGGAAGATCCATCTGTACTCTATTCAGGGCAACACTCTAAAGGAAGAGGGTCAAACGCTGGAGGCTAAGGGGCCGGTCACTGACATGGCCTATTCCAATGATGGAGCCTATCTCGCTGTCACAGATGAGAAGAAGGTTGTCACGGTCTTTACTGTGGCAGATGGTTATTCGGTAAACATTCTTCTCTCCTATACACCCCTTTTTTGGGGGGCAATGCCTCTTGAACACAGAATCAATATACTGACATGCTGCAGGAAATGATTTCTTTGTTGTAAATCGTGTAAATAATGTGATTAACTTTTAAATTGAGCTCTCTCTCCCCCCCAGATCAAAAGTGACTTTTATGGACACCATGCAAAAATTGTGACCCTGGCTTGGTCACCTGATAATGAGCACTTCGCCAGTGGTGGGATGGACATGATGGTGTACATCTGGACAGTCAATGATTCAGATAGGAGGATTAAGCTCCCAGGTAGGGCATACACGTGCACACACATTCACTCTTGCTCAGGCGCATATGTACACAAATGCACTTGGGGTTTCCCCCAGTGTGAGAGGAGATGATGATGATGATGATGATGATGATGACGACGACGACGACGACGACGACGATTGCTAAGCATTCTGTACTTGGCAGCAGATTATCTTTTTGACACTGGTCCTTTTTGTAAGACATCTAGTGACTAGTTGTTTCATTCTGCAGATACCCACAGGTTGCATCATGTCAGCGGTCTGGCCTGGATCGATGAACATACCCTCGTCACCACCTCCCATGATGCCAGTGTCAAGGAGTGGACTATTCAGTTCTGAGCTGCAAACAGACACGCATCCACATCTGTAGGGACAAGGACTACTGTAGAACTCATTTTCTTCTTTCTTATACTATATTTTCAGCATCTAAATGATGGTCTCTGCTGTTGGTAAACCCCTGAATTGTAAATGGTCATTATGGCAGGGAAAAGATCCAATAAAGAAAGATAGCTAAGATATATCTTTTGATGTTAATAACCTCAATTTACACAGGGGGGGAGCAATGAAAAGTACCATGAGAAGAAAGTGCTTTTACATCTTCTTGAGCTTTATGGAACCAGAAAAATACTTGCTAGCTCAACATTCCAGAGGTAATAGCCTTCTCTCAGATCAAATGCAATGCTTGTCTGTGTGGTTGGGCTCAATGCATCCTAACGTAATGGATTAAATGAAAGTGTTTTTTATTAGTTAAATCTTGTTTGAAAATGAAGCCTTTTGGTTACATTTCTGCAATGTTACGTAATTTGTCCCAACTCCACTTGCCTGTCAATTTCTGTTTTCAGCAATGGTGGATGTAAGGTTTTAAGGAGTGGGTATTCTGCTTTTTGCTTTGTCTTTGACTCCATACTTTGTCTTTGTCATCCAGAATACTTTCTGGTGGGATGGGGAGCAATAATAGGAACTGAAGAACAAAAATAATATCATGTATACAATCAAAATGCTGTTTTTAATGAAGCTCCAGTATTGTTGCTCTGTCTTTGTTTGGCCCACTATTCTTGTCTCACTTTTTTTGGTGCTTCACCTTCCTTAAGGTGGAAATGATTCATAATATTAATGATAATAAAACACTTTTTATGCATTTTCCCATTCATGTACATTTACAGTCTTTCTGATGGTCAAACGCATACTTGTGTGCAGGTTGTTCACCAGGGGCCTGTCTCACGAAGCTAGATTAGTGGGTTAGCGAGCTAACTTTGGTTTTACTCTGACTGTACGGTCTGTCGTGGCAATTTAAGTCAATTGTACTTTGTCTAGTTGGTGAGAACAGCTTAATAAAGCTATAACACAATATTCGTCAGAGACTTACGTCTCTTAGGCCTTTAATGCTTACAAGCAGAGCTGAAACTACACACACCTGGATGTATGCAGAATGAGCTGAGGAATTCAGTTCTTCAGATAAGAAAAATACAACAGCAAACAGTAACACATCAGTTTGTTAACCCTGAGATGAGGGAAACTCTGGGTTTTCCGTTCCAGAAAGAGGTAACTCAAACTCAAACCCTGACTCTGAACCTAACCTGCTCGCTGGCAGGTTTTCTTTAACAAACCCTGAGTTTCTCCCTGTCCCCTCCCTCCTGCTGAACCTGAAGCAGCTGTCGGACATGACGTGTCCTTTCCTCGGTAACCCGATCGATATTCAAGCCAAAGTAATTTGCATAGCCTTACGTCGGGAGAGGATTTTGAGACCCCGATTAGATGTTCTATCATTCCCATAAACCATCCCATCCACCCTCCAGATGTGCAGGATGGAACAGCTGTTCGAGATATAATATGCCGTTTACACTTCACGGATTAAGCTACCACCACCCCGAGCAGACAAATAAAGACACATCATTCACATTTCATTTGGTCTTCTTTATTGCCTACAAATACAAAAGCAACAGTTGGTAATTTTATATTGTTCCAACAACACATTTCACCTGTGACCATGCACCCACCTCTAACTTGTGTTCCAGTAATTCAATTTCTAGATCTGCCTTTCTAATTTGCCGCCCCAAGTACACTCACCATTCAGTCTCCGTTTTGTTTACATCTACTTCCTGAGAAATTCATGAGATTACGTGAGATCACGCGAGGCGGTGCATTCATGCTCCCTCTGGCACGATTATTTTAATAATATCCTATAGTGTGTGATGCACGTGTTTGCATGTTTGAGATTAGAGAGAAGAACATCTGTGAAGATTCTCCTTATGTGCGTGATGCAACCCGATTTCAAAATCGGTTAGGACTTTGGTGGTGTGAGCCAACGATCAAAGTTCGAATATCCAATATGCAACTAAGTTTATATAACACCGGTATTCACCTGTTTTCACTCCTACTAAACTGCTGCCACTTGCTTCCTTTTCTCGGGGCGGCAGTCAGTTCACCTTGCCTCTGTGCATGAATACCGGTAAATCAACTTAATTTTACTCTTGATTGTTAAAGAACACTTTTGCTCTCCATAAGAATTTATTATATTAGATATATAATAAATGTTTGTAGCGTTTCCAGGCGATTTCCCCACTCTGGCTATGAAAGGGCTTCTATCTATTAGAAGGTGGCTTACGATAGATGGCTACAGTTAGACAGTTAGTATGGAAGCTGAATAAGCACTTTACCAGGCGCACTGCTTTACAGAGAGGGACAGCAAAGATTAAACATGCAACTTCCGGTTTTTACAAAACCCAAACAACGGTCGACATTTTATCTGTACACATTATATAAGGGAAGGAAGAGTGGATGAAGAGAGGATGGAAACACTCATGTGGCCTTAAATGCTCACTGCTGACCAGAAAGACTGTAACCCCCCCCCACCCCTCCCCACTCTGACCAGACTCTAGCAGCCTCCCTCTATAACTGTTGCAGAAAAAATCAGCAGGATGAGAAGACAGTGAAAATGAAGAAGTGATAGAGGAGAGGATGATGAGGCACAAGTAAGGCTATATTCATGTTCAGTTAAGGTTTTATCCAGTTTCTTGCCAGTCCTGCTCATTCTGGCAGGCACGTGCACAACTGCCTTCTCATTGGCATAATCCATACAAACTACCTTGGCTGGTTTTAACTTGTGATAATAATTTGCCTTGCGGCTTTCTATCTTTGAAGAGGAGCAGGCTTTTTTTTGTCATTTGTCATTTGTCATAAAAAAATAACATTTAACACTGAGCACCAGTCCCTTTAGAAGTCTATGCATGGGCCAGCCTACTGGCAAGAGATTGAGGAAGCAAAAGGGGTGGTCAGGGGGAGTGGAAAAGTTGAAGAAGAAAACTGTCTGAGGGGGTCACATCTCTCACAATGTCATTGGAGATTTGACTGCTGGTCGCAGCAAATACATTGACAGGATAAGAAGGCTCTCCTTAGTTAAATCATTCAATTAGGTCCTTCATTAATCTCCAAATTGGACAATTTAACTGAAACAAGCTGTATCTTTTGCCACAGGATGATGCTGAATATTAGGTTGACTATGGGACTTTGATTCACCTGTAAGGAAGGATGACGAGGTAAGTGTGTGAAATATATTGTGGATAAATGTACTTATTATAAATTATCTGTATGGGTAGCATTTGCTAGATTTAGATAATGGAATAACCTTCATATATAACTCATCCAACCTGCCTCATAATTCTAGGATGATGCTGAACATCAAATTAGTTCAATCAGGACAGACTAGGATTACGAATTCAAAAGGATTTATTGAAGACTATAACATTGGGCGTATTTGGGGATTTGGTGTAGACTCCAAGAGGTATCCGTTCTTAGGGTGAAGATCCCCATGGACAGGCTGGAGACAGGAAAAAACCCACAGGCTGAAGATATAATCCCACTGAGTCTTGATGCTGGTGGTGGCAGGGAAAGGTGGTGATGCAGCACGGGGAACTGCCAGCAGCTGAAATGACAGCAACATATGGAAACTGCTGAGGGAGTAAAAGTAGAACGTATAAGTTTGTGATTGGTTCCCAGGGTAGGTGTGAAGTGTGGACTTGGATGATTCGATGATGTGATGTGATACTGAAAGGGCGTATTCTTTAACTTTTAAATGGATTAGATGATAAATGACTGGGAGAGAGGTAGCCTTCCTGATTGAACTTCTGCTAAGCTTCATTTATGATGCTTGCTTTGAGTTTCCTGGGAAGAGTGAGAGTGCGAGCAGCTGCTCCAGGTCCACCAAGACCTGCCTTGTGCTTTCTAAAATCAATGATGTCACTGCCACGCTAAACCATTTGACATCCCTTCATATTCCAAATACATGAAGAAAGGGTAAACAAGCATGCAAACAAGATGAGCTCTATGTTTTCTAGTATTAAATATTGAAAGTGAAAAGTGAGGTAAATTTGTTGAAGACCAGAGTATGATACACTGACATTATAGCATCTATTTAAGTAAAGCACCATATTGCTTTAAAAATATATTTAAAAAAATAACATTTAATGGCAGTACTTCAGATCCTTTTACATTTCTCTGGTTTCTACTTAAAAAGGTTACCCAATAAACTTTAGTTGGTATAAAACATGTTTAAAGTTCATCAGTGTAGAGTCTCTGTAGAAAGAGGGTGGTGTCCTTCACTGGCATTCCACACCAAGGCTCAGGCCAATTTTGGTTAATGCGTCCTGTTTCCTTGAATTGAGTTAGCCAGCAAGTACTCATGTGATAACGATGTATCAGTAATTATGTCTGCAGTTTCTTTGTTGGGGCAGTCCAACAAGTCCAACAAGTCTGATTCTGTTCAGCTAGAGTCCTGAGACGGAGTGGTTGGTGAGTTTTCCTGCTCAGATTGAATTTTATCCAAGCAGATATTTAGGAACTTCATGCTAACAATAATCATTCACAACGACCAGTCTGTACAGAGTCAAAGCACTACAAAAAGTTGTCTGTGGCAACCAGGTGAGGTGGGGACACTAAGGACAATGCATGTTAATGTTAATGGTGTGTTTATGTTTAGCTATGGAAAGCACTTTGTAACATTTGCAGAATCAGCATCAGAATCACTTTACTTGTCTGCAAGAGTTTCAGTACATACTGATATGTAGTACATGGGCAACAGGACATCATACAGTGGACATTATAATGGACAGTAGACTGTGTCTACATAATATTCAGTAGTCTGTAGCTGTATGCATTTGAGCAGTGTGGTGTAGTATGGTTGTCGCTTCTCCAAAGGACCACAATGGAAATAAGCTCTTGAGCATTATTGTGTTATCCTGACCCCTTTCTTTTAATTCATGTTTATCTCTGTCTGAAGAACTGTGCATATGTTATGAATTGAAACATGTCAAATAAATTCAATCAATCAGCTGTAGAGAGAAGTGTAGTGGCTTTGGTCCAGCCTACCATGAGTTATACTGAAAAGAATGAGAAGCATGAAATACGTTCTAGGCATTGGAGGATGTACTTTCCCTAGGCTGATGGTGTGCAAAGTTTGGAGTACGCAAGGTTGTGTAGACATTTTTAAGTAGTGCAAGATTCTTGTTGGGGAAAAGTGCTGTATAAAAACTAACTAATATTAAACACAATGCATGAACTGAATCAAAAAGACATGGTTGGAGTGGAAACGTGAGACATTCGTAGGCATTCCATTGGCGTGGAAATGCAGACAAGCATCTATAACTAGTATATCACCATGTTTTGACAAATACGTTTTATTTTCGTTGGAAAAAAGTAACTTTTATTACATTGAACCAGTGTTTCCCCTACATGTATTCTACCATGGCAGCCCACCATGGTAGGCTCACTACCCACCATGCAAAACATATTTGTAAATTGATTTTATTTTCACTCTAAATGGTCTCTTTAAGTAAATGGGCAGGCATTATATTCATTGTGCACATAGCAGTAAAGTCAACTTGTTCTTAAATGTATTCTCATATTTCTCAACTTTCCTAACATATTTCCAATTTTCTAACTTAATAACACTGGTTTTGAGGTGAAATCTCCCTGGGTGTTTAATAAAAATGTTTTTTCCTGGGGCAGCATGGGGGAGGACCGCCACACGTTATATGGGTTGGTGTTTCTTACCACCACAGTCAGAAAAGGGGAAATGTTGCATTGAACAAAATATTTTCATTGAGGCTGTGAGATTTCAGTGGCTTCTTGTAAGCTGTGGCAGCACCTCAACAGGAGTGCATTCTCTATATCTTTCTGTTTTTTGTTTCAGCCGTGTCACATTGTGCAGTCAAATGGGAGAATTTGAGACTGATTAGAGTTGGAAAACGAGTTGTAAACTTTGATCTTTGGATAAAGCTTTCATCAGTGTTTGCTCTTTTTCAGTTATGTGAATGTCAATTATTTAATGCATGTGTCAGATCAAGAAGAACTTGATCTGACACATCCCACATCCCAACTATTCCAACTGGTTTGTTGCAATCTGCCTGTGGACTCTCTCCCCACTGCATTCTCTATCCATACCCTAGGGAACCTATTACTACTGTTACCTAGAGTCCAGGGCTGAAAAATATGTCCAAAACAGAGTGTTCAGATTACAAGCCTGGCTTTCATTACTGGGCCCTATCTCTTTTCCCATGGCAGCTCCTCCTGAGTCAAAGTCTTTTTCAGCACAGTTCATCAAGGAGATCATATACGCAGTACGAGTATTTCTCAGTTCTCCAGCCACATGCTCCAGCTCCTGATTAATTTGAAGCCAAGATAAAATAACGCAGTCATTGATCAGTAAACAAGCTGCATGATGAGAGCTTTTTGTTGGAATTGAGCCTTTTGCTGCTGTTATATAACAACCTGTAGTGTGTCCACAATGGTTCCACTAGAAGCTTGTTGTAGAACATGGTTCCTTAGAGTGGCGTCATTACACATTTTGACATGAAAGAAGTATGCATTGCAGCACGTCACTGCCAAATCAACAGCTGCAATATTAGTTAGTAATGATGAATAAAGGCGGACCAGAAGAGTATTTGACTGTGGCGCTATCTCTCAGTTGTGCAATGCATTACTTGTGAAAGTAATGCATAAAAGTAATGCATTAAAAGCATATTTGTTGTGACAGATCTGAAGATGTAGCAGTTCAAACGGTTTCCCTCAACGGGAGACAAATCTCCTGAATGCATAAACATCGATGCTATTCAAGAGTTCAAGATGTATACAATGAGTAGTGAGACACTTGAATACTATACCGCATCTTTTCTCTGCATGGCATACAAGTTTAATTGTCAAGGGTCTGAAGCAGTCCATACCTGTGGACCAGACAGGGTGTTTAAAGGGCCGAAGGTGGGCTCGATGCAGGTCGGCCATTTTGAGAATGGTTCAGTTGGGATGCCATCTTTGGCCGTCCAGACACTGGCGTTGTTCATGGCAAATGGCTTTGCGCCCTTGCAAGATCCAACGCATTCAGGGCAAGGGGGTGAAGCAGTTTTTTGTCATAATCCTGAATGTGAAGTTTGGTGATTGGGTGTTTAGGATCCATAACAATGGGATGAATTGTCACCACGCTGACCCACACGGAGGCATAGTACAGGGTCATATGGGGTGGGGGGAGCAACTTGCTGCTATCTGGAATTGGCTTACTGAGTTCCTCAGAAAAACACTCTGATTGGGCTCTTTGCAGTACATGTCTCTCTGCGTCAACATAGCATTTAGCTGTGTAAGGTCAAGGAACTTAGAAAACCCATGTTTTGTGGCACAGTGTCTACGTCAAACCAAGTTCCATTTTGACTGGTTGTCAGAATATGGGGAGGGGAAATGGAGGTGCTTCACCCCAGAGGAGAGCTTTATCAATGTTTTACCTTGTGTTATATCATCTACTGGGTTATTGTTTGTGTCAACACATCTCCAGTTTTCTGTGCTGCACAAACAACTGTCCTCACATGGTTCAAATCAAAGGGTCACTGTGTATATCATCACTGGAGGCTTGCTGAGGCGTCTACATGAGAGCCACATCTAAATGCATAGCCATTAGGACCTTCAAGGGAAAGCAGCATTCCCACTAAAGCATGACTATACAATGAGAAATGATCAAAGGCTCCTACATCACCCATACGGATTTGGAGGAGAATTCAGCAGGAATTGTGTAGGGCCTGGAGAGCAGAGGAGTAGGGTCTAATATCATACATGCTGGATTTAGCAAGTTTGTATGCTCCTAAGTGATGATTGTGGTCTAAAAGAATCTGCAGGGCTCGACAATAAGGATGGCCCGGGGCCAGCATGAGAGGGGTTTGGAACATAAAGCGGCCTGCCTTGTATAGTAATGCCTTGTATTGCGTACTTGGCAGGTCAGTTGAAAGTTTAGTTACATAACTGATAGAAAAGAGAGAGAGAGAGAGAGAGAGAGAGAGAGAGAGAGAGAGAATATAGTTAATAATTTGTCAGGAGGAGTCCAGTCTGTGTCATACCCAGTCGGTATGAATTTCCGCCGTTGGATACACAACCTGCATGTGGGTGAGTAAGACGGCCGGTGTGTGTGTGAGAATTCTGACTCAGTGTAGTATAGAAATTTGGTTTACCTTTAACTCTGTCTCTTATTTATAGTGTTTTTTACACTCTGCCCTGTTTGAACTGGATGGGTCATGCAAGAAACACATTTGTATTGTAAGGCTGTTGATCTTGACAAAGATAATATAGCTGGATTGCCTTGACCAATCACTGCAGTCTGTAAGTAAAAATGCAATGCCTAGTCAAGGAAGTCAAGGAAATGAGAAAAGCCCCATGCCTGCAGCACAGCACTATTAGAAAGTACCTGTGTAATCTCTATTGGCAGGAATATGATCCACCCAGATGAATCAGCAAAATTTGCTTTGGCATGACAAGACGCGTGCAGAACAGTGGCGCAAACAGATTAGAAAAACAGAGAAGACAGGATTGTGAATGATATGTTTTTGTATCCATTCAGAAAGTAATTCATTCTTAAATGAATAATCTGATCTGATGTTGTAATGATTTAGGGTGGTCACAATAACGTGTGATAACTCCAGTACTAGACCCTGATAAAGCAGCTGTAGGGTAGTGCAATCATAGCTTAGTGTCAATCAAGGTGTGTGTTGTGTTGAAATATTGCAAATACAGCTTATGTTATACTGATTGCACTTTACAGATTTCCATTGGTTTTCTGTTCCAGCCTCAGAAAGTGATTTTGTATCATTTTGGATCAGTTATGGAACTCACACTGACCCTGAAGCCTCCTATTTGGCAAATGGTTATCTTTAAAAAGTCACTAAAGTCATGTTTGATAAGGAAGAGACGATAAGGAAGGTATCCGATTATGGTTACCACCAGAATCTTTTCTCTACAATATAGACAAACACCACGACAGGACAGCTCAGTTGGTAGAGCATGAGACTCTCAGTCTCGGGGTCGTGGGTTCGATCCCCACATAGTGTCAACTATCACCTTTGTAAGTCACTTTGGATAAAAGCATCTGCTAAATGACTGTAATGAAATGATGCTCTTGACTGAGCACCTTTCCCCTCCATAGCTAATGATTGATCATACAGTATGAATGCCACACTATACAGCAGTTGGAAGCAACTCAAGTAACTACAGAAGAAAAGGTTTGACAAAAGAACAGTATATTCTCAACCATCTCATGAGTGTTACTACTATGATGACCACTAGGTGGCAGTCTATTTCTGTGGTATCTAGTTCTAAACTTGGCCACCACTGTGAAACCCTACACTCTGAAGTAAAAAAAGTTATACTAATAATACTAGCTTAAATCTAGGACAATATCGGTTTTCCATTGTCTGAAGATGAACATAAGATGTACCAGCATCCTGTATTGTTGCATGTCAGCACATATCAGTGCCATCATTTCCTCTTCACTGAATGTTTCACTCAGTGGTTTCTGCAAGAAATTCCACTTCCCTCTTTCCATATGCCTTCTCTCCCCCATGTGAGCTGGAAGAGTGATACCATGTGACCTTCTCATTTCAGCATGCTGAAAAGTTAAGATGGGCAAACCAGGGGAGGACCACGTAGCTGCAGCAACTAATAACCACAAGATGACATGCGCCCCTGGAAAGGACTCAGAAAAGGTTAGTATGATTTAAGTCAGTAGTAACCAAATTATATAAATTACAGTTTATGGCCATGTTCATATCTCTTTAATACTGTATGAACATGTTTATTGCAGCTCCCAAATCTACATCTTTTCTAATGTATTGAATTTGACACTGTTGTTATCTTGATAGCCATGTATTGATAGCAATATAAAGGTCCTTCACCCAGCAGATGGACAGGGGCGTTCATAAGGATACTGTACTGTACTGGTGCTGATGACCCCAGTTAGTTAGCCTAAAATGCCCATGACATTCAAATTGAGACAAAAAACTGCTTTGATGATGTAATACAAAATAAAATTAATTGAAAGGAGGCATCTTTCCCCACTTGACACCCATGATAAGTGGTCATATAATGTAAAAGTGAATTAAAAAAATGTATTTAGAATCTTTGCAATTATCTGTTGTGTACAAACCTACATCCAGATTCAAAAAGTCTATCAATAAACTTATTTTTATACTTTTTTGTACTGGACAAAAACTTGGAAGACAACAACAGTGGAAGACAACTTCAACGTAACAACTTGTAAGCCTTTTCATAATGTTAAATACACACACACACACACACACACACACACACACACACACACACACACTCTCTCACTGTATGGGCTCTTTGGTGCTACTGTGGTGCTGTATGGGTCTCTAACTGGACTAACTAAGGCTAACTCAATTTTTCCATAAATGATCAAAACATTTGTGCCTAACTGGTATTTAGTTGTTTAGTGTTTGTATACTGATGAGCATAATTGCTCCTTACTTTTTGGTTTATTTATACAATCCTACCTGTCAACACCCTCTCTACATTTACAAAATGACTCCATATGTATAACTGACAACACAGACCCTTAATTCCCTAATTCGCAATTTTTTTTATAAGTTTACGTCAAAGCTGATTTTGCTAAGTAATTTCCTCAGTAGGAATGTGACTGACGAAATGTATTTTGAATTTATAAATGTGGTAGATTGATGTCATCTAAGAAATGGGAAGGGGGGCGAGGTCCTCTATATCTGGTTGCTGTTTTTACACAACTGAGTAGGGTAGTCACATCATGTAACTGTGTAATTCATCTGTCTATCTCTTATCGCTCATTCTTAGTCAACACAACCAGACTGCCACTCATCCTTTCAGGGATGAGCTGTGTGTTGTGTCCATTAGGTCCCATTTATTTCACTGAAGGCGTTAAGACAAACAAAAGACTTTACTGGCCAAAAAATGACCTACTTCCCCTTTCAACCACATGAAATCAATGAGTAATGTTTTATCAGGCAAACCCAGGAGGCTACAGTATAGCTCAGCTTTGTTTAGTGAAGAATGCCTCAGCAGGTTAACAACTTGGGTGAGGAATAGTTCATTGAGGTCATTCAGCAAACATTCGCTGAAACGTATTTAGTGGATAAGTAGATATCCACAATTTGAGAAAAGGGACAAAACCATACTTTAACCATTCTCTATATTTTAGAGATATTGAATGACGAGCTTCAGGTAATGATTTCTTGCCACAATGAATATGTAAAGCATTTTGGAAATTAAATCTTTACTTAAACTATAAACAAACATTTCCTTGACAGCTTTGTATACAACTTCAGTTGGTAAAACTTCCATTGGTGTCAGTTCTCTGAAATTGCTCTAAAGAAATTGCTTTAATAAGTACTGACATTTGTGCTGACTGCTGAGAAGTAAGTCAATGTACATGATATTACAGTGTGAGAGTGGTTCTTTACCTTGTCGCAGCTCATCATCATCAACAGTGTACAGCACACCGAATATTAGATGTTTTGGAAATGTCACATTAAAGCTTGTATTATGAAGGTAGGAGTAGTAGGTATTGGAGTAGTCATTTAAAATGCTCTAACTTGGAGCAAACGTGTGACCATAAGCAGTCCCTGTGTCCCTGAGTCCCTGTGCGCTACTGCACATACGTTGAGAACGACTGCAGAGTGAGATGCGTTTGAAGGTCAGACTGTATCTGCCTGCTCAATGTTCTTATCTAGTGTTCAGAAATGTAACCTGCCTGTGAAATGGGCACTTTGACACAGCATTTCCCTGGGTAAAAAACCCCAAACCTAACCTAAACTCTTTCACATCATCAGACAAAATTATTCCTATTTGTTCTGATTCAATTGCCGGTGTTTAATTGCCTGCAGTTTAACAATTGTCTGTTGGCATGTAGGCCTGTGTGCCTTGTTTTCAGTAACTGACTAGTAACTCAATCCACAGGCTGCTCTGCAGGTGTCTGAAGGGATCACAGGTCTGTTTCTGTTGGTGGAGAAACTGCTGACAGGGAAAGGAGAGCTCTCATCTGGAGAGAGCTCTTGAGATGAGAGCTCTCAGCTGCTGCTGGTCTGGTGGTGGGGGGTTTATATTATTACTGTGTACTACTCCCTCAGTTTCTTTCAGCCTGCTCTCCAACTGGGCTACAGGCCTCATCTCTTATAGGTTAAAGATTCTATGTAAACAACCACCAACCACGTGGTAGTGTAAGTCATTGCAAGCCCTCTCCACCTGCTGCTCATTGCCAGACATCTTTAGAGGACTGTAGTTGTCTATTCCACCTATAAATAGGAGTAATCAGTCACTAATAAGTCCCTAAAACATGATTAGATTTCATGCTTTTTATCCCTTACCAATTTAAATATTGCTCTTGGGTAATACACATCAATTATTATGACACAGACAAGTCTTAGGCTCACACTATGTTCACAAGTTCATATCAGAGGTTGGTTAATTTATTCACAGTAATTGTCTCTGCTGTAGAATCAGCTCTGAAAATTGACTTTTCCTTATTATAAGCTGACAGAGTGGTTAGGTGATGCTGCCTATTAGTCAAAGGTTTGATCCAGGGGCGGGGCTAGACTAAAAGCACTACTGGGGCACAGGCCCCCAGCATTCACATCCCTTAAAGTCAAGTTTAAATCAAGTTGAACAGTGACAGCGCCACCATTGCATTGTATGCAATATACTATGGTACAATGCAATGGGCATTGCTTTCAATATGCCTTTGTGATTCTGTCTGCCCTTGTAAAAATACAACCCCACATAAACATAGTTATATGTATCTGGTCTGTTGTTACTCAGTAACACGCGTTTGATATGAAATTCAGTGAACAGATCAGACAACTGATTCTTGGCTTCATCCTATATACCCTGTTGCTTTTTCATTGAGGTAGTGTTATATATTAACGTATGTCAATTACCTTAATAAATCAAGCATGCACAACTTACCCATGTAACATGTTAGTAGTTACATGGGTATAGTTGGCAAACGTGTTCACATACTGTAGTAATGCTAGAGTAAAACGCTCCTCAGCATCTGGGCATAAGAAATGTGTCTGTAGCCTTTGTCTCTTGAAGTTTAGTGGTTTGTGGCAATCTTGTATTTCAATACACTCCCATGCACAGCATGCTGTTAATCTAGAAATAAGCCTACTTTTTGGCAATTTCATGAACTATATATAAATTATCAGCAGAGCATCTCCGCAAACCCAATGGAACAAACAAAATGGAGTTACATTTACAGTTAGATATTACAGGAATTCATGTTGGACCACAAGAGCCTCTCTTGCAGCTGCCTTCATCCCTTTCCTCCAGTGCTCTTTCTTTACCCTCAGTCTATGTCATGTTCAACATGTTATATTTGTTACTGAACCAGTGACACATTTAAGGACAAGGAGGAGGAATGACCTGGATTCCTGACCTAGATACCCAGCCCCATTTGAAATGTCCTCTGCTGAATTCCCTTGGCTTCCGTTTTACCTTGACCATGATAAAAAACAAAGTGACATAACAACGCCTCTAACATGTGTGTTTTGTTTTCGCAGCAGCCAATCACAGCCTGTCTGGTGAGCACAGCCTTCTTTGGTGCCCTGGGGTCATCTTTTCTTTATGGCTACAACCTCTCAGTGGTCAACGCTCCTGCTCTGGTGAGTCAAGCTATTAGTTCACCATTGTTTTTCCATGTGTTCCCCATGTGTCCAAAATGCACAAGTTAAATTAGATCATAGCTATAGTCTGTCATTCAATTCCGTAACACATGACATTTAATTACTAACATCTGTTTTTTTGGACAAAAACATGCCTACAAAGATGGCTGCATAGCAAAAAATGAACTGTATGGATACGATTGTCCTGTTGTGCAGCACCTATTTTTGATAGGATTGTCAATAGGATGGTTTTGCAGGGCCAGTTCAACGGTTTCACATTTTTTTCTTTTGACACACATTCAGCAGAAACCAGAGTGACTTGACTGAATGTGAAAACAAATTCTTAAACTTGAGCCTTCCTCCTGAAACAAAAACTGCTCCCCAACCAGAAGGAGTTGTTAGATTAGATTAGATTGCCCACCCGTCTGTTACACAGAGCCATTACATATGCTGTAATTGGATATAGCTCAGTAATTGTAACATGTTGTTATTTGCTTGTCTTGCCACTCTCCTGCAAACACACACACACACACACACACACACACACACACACACACACACACACACACACACGGGAAATTTATGATCTCAAAATCAGTGTTGAACATGGGAGACAGAGAAGTGGCCTCTAAAGCCTCTAATCCTCTAAAGGATGAGGTTAGCAGGTAGGAGATTCTGTCACGCCATGATTCCTCTGAAATGTGACTTTTGAAGGTTTTACATTACAATGAATAGCCAAGTGTCATGTTTGAGTTAGCACCCTACCTTATCTCCTAGATCGTAGAGGGCTATTGGATCGTAACTGTTTCTCAAGCCGTGTTGTTGGTTGTCACAATAAAGACACTGTGACAAAACACCCACTGAGAGAGAATTCTTTGACATACAGCTTGTAATCAAACCAGTGTTTAGCTGCTTCTTTGAACTGATAGAGTAAGGCAAAGGTTATAAAAATACAAAATAGATACACACAAAATATGAGCACATAATGAAGTTTTCTACAAACTAGTGTAAGGTCAATTCAGGGGGTTGGCGCTTTCAACTAAGAAAGAGACAGATGAAGAAAGCAAGAGAGATGGATGATGAAATAATGAAATGACAAGAAGACATATTTCAGAAGGGCCAAATTTAGTAAATTATTCACTTTTCACTCAATTTTGCATTGGGAAGGTGACTTGTCTTATATCTTGTTAAAGGAAAATCCACCCTAAAACATGTTAAAAAAAAGTTATTGGCGATGTACTTGGCATTCAAGGGTCCATTTTTTCAGCAATCTAAAACATCAACTGTTTTGATACTTGTTTATCCACCTTCAATATCCTGTGCAGTCTAGCTTGTTTCCCATATAGGTTGCATAAGAAAAATATTCATTAATGGGCTTTTACTTGTTTGCTTTACAAGTTATTGGAGTTGGAAAAATGTCGACAGAATATCTAATGTCAAGCTAATTTTCTTGGACTCCAGTCACAGCTAAATGGAACACCATCACATCTGTTCTCTGGGGGACGTTTGTAAGGCATTCTGGGAAATGTAGTAAATCGCTAACTCAAGTAGAAGTAGACAAGGCAGGTTGAAGGAAAGTGGAATGTATTGAATATCACCAGGTTGGTGATATAGAACATTCTTGTAAAGAATGCATAGGAAAATTACATTAGTAATAGTGTGTGTGTGTGTGTGTGTGTGTGTTTGTTTGTGTGTGTTACAATTACAGTATAGTTTACAAAGGTTAAAGTTAAATGGAGCAGGGACAGCATGATGAATATGAAAGGTGACTGTCTCCCATTTGTCTCCTGCTCTGTAGTACATAAAAGCTTTCTACAACAAGACATGGATGGAGAGATACGGGGAGCCTGTGAGAGCAGAGACAGCCACCCTCTTGTGGTCTATCACAGTCTCTATATTTGCTATCGGAGGCCTTCTTGGAACGCTTGCTGTCTCGTTAATCATCAAAGTCCTGGGAAGGTAAGGTGACTCCAGAGTACAAACGTGCAAACATGACGACTTCTACGTTGCTCATAAACGGAGACATTTATCCAGGCTGGGTTTAAAGGCATGGCACAATTAACCTTTACCCCTGTACTGACACACATTTCTAGTGATCAGTGTGTCTATTGAGTTGCCGAGCCTTGCTAGAACTAAAATTGTATTCTCTTTTGGAGCTGTGGAGAACCTGCTGCTCTATCCTATAACACAACCTCCTTTTTCCTTCCGTGTCTCTCTGCTCATCTCACCTTCTCTCATTTCCCCCTGTACCTCTTGCGGTTTCTCCCTCTCCTCTCTGTCAATCTCTCTAGATCCACCCATCTCTTCTCCCTGTCATTCTCTCATCCCTCCAGCTTTTCTCTCTGTCAGTCATTGTCCCTCCAACTCTTTACTCTTGTCACTCTCCACATCCATCAGCTCAATGCGAGAACTGTAAGTGTTTATGATGTACACGTGGCACCGTACAGCACATACGGAGAGGCCGTCTGTCTAGCAGGCTTAGGCGTCGCAGATTTACCTCAATGAATGTGGCATGAGCTCCCCGCTGTTTTCCTTTAGGCTCTGTGTCAGTGGCTGCTTGCTGCCCCCACCTGTAGAGGGCAGAATCAAAATTAGAAATAAATAAATAAGCCAATTGATCAATGAAAACATTATCTATAGTCATTTATTTCCCCATATATTTCCCTTTTTATCTTTTATTTTTTCATTTATTTACTGTAACTTTCTATGCATACTATTTTCGATATTTATTTATTTTGTCTTTATTCATTATTTATTAATTACTTCTAATTATGCCGATTCTATGGCTAATATATGGTTCTATTCTGCTATTATTCTTCAGGGGCACAAATTACCAATTGCAGTTTCCAGCAAAGCATCATTGGCTTTTATGCGTTCTTCATATAGATGTATTTCTTGGACTATAGAAAGAATCAGTCGGTGCAGCACAAGCCCCCAAGGGCATATAAAAATAAACACCATTTGTGTGGGATTTTTTCCCCCTCTCACTGGTGGGTGGAAAAAAATGTGTATACTAAATTTAACACAAATTCTCCATTAAGTCAGATGTACAGCGTCGCATCTTGGTTTGCTGAGTAGATTCTCAGGGTGGCTGTTGCATTTTGAACAAGGCTTAAAAGCCTGCAGGCACAAATGGAATGTGACATGAGGGCAAACTTTGAGCTCCAGCACTAAGCCTCCTCAGCAGTACTTTATACTGAGGTACTCATTCATGCACACATCAGAAATGGTAACTCTAAATTATACTTTTACAATCAGTGCAATCTGCTGGGTCAGGGAATTTGGCAAAGCTTTGATGAAATCATGTGCACCGATTGAACACATGAGCTTTATTGATCATAAGTGCTCTCACTCACCGGAAAAAATATTTTCATTTCATTCTTTTGTTACTTTTGTTAGGGATGCGATGTCTAACTTGTGTGTGTATATATTCTATTTCGATTGAGGAATGCTTTGTGATCCCAATAACCCAAAGATGTTATGTGTCATGTGACAATGAGCTACCGTAATGAGTCACATTCTGCTTGTCATCGGAGTTTCTCAGCTGCACTTAAGAGGTAGTTGTTGTAATAGTTGTTCCACTCTGTTGACAATCTCCCCTTAGTGCAGACTCTGGGGACCCGTTGGTTTGCCGTGGCTCATAATGATCCTCGATGCTTTGATTCTCCCTGTTGTCTCCCTTGATTTACAGACTGCTGCCGGGGTCATAATGTGGACTCTAGTGGCATGTTGACACCACAGTGCAATCATTCCTTGTTTTCCCCATCAGTCCCCACCTCCTACAGAGTGAGTGAGACAGTAAGAGGTCTGACTAAGTGCTTGCAGTAATGAAAGTTGAAGTGTGGCTCATCACTTGAGACTTTGGGGAGAATCTAGAGAATATGCAACCCAACGGTCCCATCTGAATGAGTGTCAGATGGACAACACAGATAAACATTACAGTTATTCCATTACTGTGTCTTAAATACAAAGCGATGCTTGTTTAGGGTGGAAAAACGTGGGCGGTGTAGCCAGGCAACACCTTTGTGTGCTTTATGTCTGACTGTCTGGTTTGATTTCTTTTTCAACCCACAAAACCTTGAGCTAAATATTGTTGCTTGGGGTTTTTATAGGGCTTAGAACTGTTTTAAATACTGCTTACTGTGACTTAGAGGCTCCAAAGTAAGATATTAGACTGGAGCTTTTGCCAAGTAGCCACATGCAGCATTTCAGTGTCAATTCATGTCTTCAAAAGGAGATTAACGAGGCTGTATCTAGGTTGCTCTGCAGATAAAGAATTGAGTGCAATCAAAGTTGAGAGTTTGAGAGAAGCTGAAAAGGGTAAGCCAAAAGGGTAATCAAGTCCCCTGATATTTTGTAAATAACCCAAAGATGGCAGGATCATTATTAAACTCTATTATACAAACAATCAGAGACATCTGTACGTGCTCTCACAAGGGCATATTGCAATATTAACTTTTTTGGGGTGGAGAAAAGAGAATTTGCTTCTGACAGAGTGGCAGTGGCTCCCCGAGATCCAATCTTGCAGACAGTGTAATGAATTTCCCGGGTTTTAGGGCTATCTGGCCCCCAGGTGTTATTTCAACTGAGCCTTGGTCTAGGACTGCAACCTCCCCCCGCCCCCCCCTCCCCAGGGGCACTCGCCAGCAGAGACTATATTTCCTCATTATTCTGAAATCCAAAGAATCCATTATCCACTAATGATGAGGATGTCACTCTCAGAGCAGAAGACTCATGAAGCCTTTATTCTGAGTCAGTTGAGGAGACGAAACCAGCAGGTTACAGGAACCGAGCAGAGAGCCAAGGTCAAACAACTTGTCTGATGTGCTGATATCCCCTTAAGATTCACCTTGGATCTCTCCGGTGGGGATCTTCAAGGTGTCGATGAGGCTGGAACTTATTATTCATCTTCCCTCTAATCCTCTCCTAGACACCTGTGGGCCAGCTGGTAGTTTTGCACACTGTCTTGGAAAGGTTGAAGTACTCTTCATTTAAACTGCTGAATACGTTCTCACCAGCTAATATATATTCAACTCTCCTCCCTGACTTCTGAATTTCAGAGTGACCAAATGGTTCATTAAAGGTTGGCCCCTTGTGGCTTACAGGTAAAAGTGACATTAAACAGTTTTTTCTCTTTTTTTTTTGGGTATGATTCCTCCTGTCAAGTTTCCTGATTTGTCATAAACCTAAATTCAGGAGTTCTTGATTTGAACAGGCGTTTCCATTTCATTTGCTTTTGGCCTCCACAACTCAGCTACACACTAAAATAGGGAACAAATCTACCAGTATGTTCAAATATTTTCTGTAGAGACACTTTGCAGTTCAGGAGCCATGGGGTTTTTTGCTTTTCACACAAAGGCTTTAGGTAACCTATCATTAGTCAGTGAATTGTAAGTGGCCATTTCAGGGAATACATTTGGGCCTTTAGAAGAAAAGTGATGTTCAGACAATTTGAAGGTCATAAGTTTGAGATTTCTGGGTGTAATTTGAGTCTCTTGTTTGGAAGAGAATGTGTTTTATGAGAGAGGCTAAACCATGTGTTTTCCCTGGCCCCAATCCAAAGTGTTGATATTACGGTAAAACTATTCTGCTGATAGTTTTTATTTTCACTTTTTCCAGACACAAAACACGTTCCCCATAGACTTCTTAAATAGCACAAGCCAATTCAGAATGAACGGTCAACAGTGGCCACAGAAGATATATAGCAGGAGCGCACAGACGACTGGCACAGTTGTCTGAATATCTAACTCAGAATTTTGAATTGATTTATCAATTTTTCTTTGAAAGCTTGACTGCTAATCAGCACTTTCCCTGAACAGTTTCCTTTAGAGAATAGCCATTTACCATATCTCCCTGTGCCTTTTTGGGTAATAAAAATATCACAGTAATACGGGTGCATGCTCTGTATGGATGGATATGGATGTTGTTTATCGGAAAAGCCGTACTGCCCAGTACAACACAATCTTCTACTGGAGGCAAATGAACAGCCCCACTGGAGCAATTGGGAGTTGACTGCCATGCTCAAGGGCGCTGGCATCAGGAGACTGTTTCTCTACTTCGCCTGCCCAGCTGTTCCAAGCCGATCCAGGATTTAAGTTGTTGATTTTCCAGTCAAAACACCGCCTCTCTAACCTGTAGGCAAGAATCTGCTGCCGTATTGTTGAAGTGAACAAAGTACACAAGCATATTGACAAAATGTGACTATTGACAGCTGTTGTCAGTCTGATCCTTTCAGGTTGTTGAGAGGACACATGCAGTCGCACCCTTTATCCACTGTGTATTTTATATGCTTTGAAATCCACAATTAACCTTAATCGATTCAAAAGCTCTGTCTGCATTGCTGCTCTTTTTGCACCACGTGAATTTTTATATTTCAAAAGAGGAGGAATACATTTCCACAGATATTCACTAAACACTAAAGTTCTTTATATCTGTTTTCCTGTTTCTGAAGGACAGCATGAATGAATTCAGTCGTCATTACCTTAAATAGATAGATGGCTCTTTATTGTCAGTTGCAGTTATGCAGCAGTGGATGTACAAAGTAACAATGTGCTTATCCTGGTGATGCAGTCTTGAATGAATGAGACATCCTTATTACCCCGTCTTTGTTATTCCTTCCTTACGTAGGCTATTGCCACATATAATGTCACCTTGGCCATGTAAGATTAGAGAATAACAAGGGGGTTTTGGCTCCAACAAAACTTTACTGAAATGTGTCAGAAGATAGGTTGTGAACTGTGATAGATCGTGAACACGTTAGATTTGCTTCCTCTGAAATACTTGTGTATTCGGTGAGGATTCTCATTTGAAGGGCATTAGAGAAATGGCTTCCTACTTACTGTTGGCCTTGGGAGCATCTTAAAAAGAAGAGAGAAAATCAGCACTTAGGACCATTCACAAAAACTAGGTCATTCAGCTTGAAAAAGAACAGCAAAACAAAACAAGCACTTTATAGTCTGAACAAATATCACCACTACAAGGCTGGTGATATTAAAACCAGTCAGGCTAACAACCCAATAACCAAAGTAATGAGTTGTGGTCCATTCCCTACACAGAGGGAATTGTCATGTCATTCGGCTCTGACCTGGAAACGTAACAGTGTGACACAATAGGAATTTCATGCAAAAAGCTTCCTGCTCATCAGACACGTGCACAAATAAATAATGTCAAACATGTCTAGTCTGCTACGTTTGCCTCTCGAATATAATGTTTAAATAAATCATTCTGCCTATCTTGACACATTGATGTTTTGATGTACATACTGTGGAGATGAAACAATTCATTCACTCAGGAATAAATTATAAGTTAGATGAATACACTGACATCAAGATAGCACAATGATTTAAATGAATCTTAAAGCATCCAGTGGGCCTGACTTAATGTTTCTCTCTCGACTGTAGGATGAAAATAGGTATTGATTCTTTTTACCACTGCATTAAGATACAGTATGTGAACAGTGCATGGGAGAGATTCAATTGGAAAAGAATAGATTATTGTAGCACAAGCTTTGCCACCCTGGGGTCGTCACGGACAGAGACTGGCAACAGGAGAGAGAGAGGGTGAGTTTATTGGCAGGTGCACAGTTTTATTTTCAGGCCACGCATCACAGAACGGACCACCATTGAAAATCACTCTCTCTCAGGTCAGCTTTTCACCTCAATCTTTCAGGTTTGCGTGCCTACTGCCCCACTCACTGGAAACACATGGTCAAATCAATTCCAGGCTGCAGTTGTCCAATTAGCCTTAATTGGCTGCAGCTGGTGTCGGGTGCCAGGAGAACCAGCCTACCAGTCTGATTTCCTCCCTCCAATAAAGATGGATACATTGCAATTTCTGAAATTCTCATTGAAAATTAAGAAATCCACCCTAACACACTTCAACACCGTTGCAAAAAGTTATTGGCGATGTATTTTGCATTCCTGGGTCCATTTTGTTATTTTTCATATTCCAGTGGATAACTGCCCAAATGTAGACAATGTGACATCATGTCAAGATATTTCCAGTGTAACTACAATTGAGTTTGATAGGAGACAATTTTAAACTAACTAAAACATCAACAGTAAACATGTT
The DNA here is from genome assembly GCA_034670405.1 of Hoplostethus atlanticus. Lineage (NCBI taxonomy): Eukaryota > Metazoa > Chordata > Actinopteri > Trachichthyiformes > Trachichthyidae > Hoplostethus > Hoplostethus atlanticus. The sequence goes on along the minus strand of JAXDDX010000142.1, from coordinate 163,692 downwards.
TTGGTGTCAGTCCCTCAGAATCAAAGAACAAGGACTTCTTTAGACTCACCATTTTGCACCAATGTTCAACAATCATACAGGGAGAAATCCATCAAAGAAGAGGAAGAGATATCAATTTATCCATCGACAGTAGCCTCAATAGACCATAATGCAATGCAGCCACAACACAGTTCAACAAACAGGCTGCACATAAGATATTTTCTCAAACACTGAATGAAGTGGTTGTAATTTTTTCTTCCTCTTCCACTAATCACAAATATATGAATTAATCTGCTTTTACTTGTGCTTTACAAGTTATTGAAGGTGGAAAAATGAATATTCACAGCAGATACGATATCCAACATCAAGCTAATTTTACTCTGGCCACATACAACCCACAGCTAAATGGAATACTTCTCTGGCGGTTGTTGAAAGTCATTCTGAGAAATCTAACTAAAGTAGAAGTAAACATGGCAGGTGGAGGGGAAAGTGGGTACAACTCCCGGAATGCACTGAACATTGATTGATGAGATCTAACAGTTTAAGAGGATCTGAGGTTGGAATTTTCTTTTAATATATTGTTGGCTCACCACACTGGATAAAATATCATCAATCATTCCTGCCACTGTAATGCCCAAACCACGTAGTGCCACCCCTGATGGCAAAAGCTGTTACAGTCCTATTGAAGGCTCTGAGCAGGAACATTTCCACCTGTGGCTACTGTTGACATTCTCCACTTCACTTCTTGCTTTTTCCCCAACTGTCTCTGTCCTTTTTTGGCTGTAGAAAGGGCACCTTACTGCTGAATAACAGCTTTGCAATAATCGCTGCTCTGCTGCTGACCCTGGGGGAGAAGGCAGGATCTTTTGAGATGCTCATCATAGGCCGTCTCATCATGGGGGTGGACTCCGGTAAGTGCTACTTTTACTAGGTTGGAGGAATCTGCCTATTATCCTGCTCTGCTAAAAATAGTCTCTAGGAGACGTACATGACTTTGATTGAATCAGTGCCAATCGCTGAGCATGTAAAATCACCACTTTTACAGTTCACTTTAGTACTTTAGTGCTCTCCAGTGCTTTTTACCATTATAATGATTAGATAAGTAGAATTGAGAGCAACCTTTCAAGGGACTATTTGAGGACAAATCAATCTTCACAGTCCTAACAGTAAATTACTTCATGAGAGGTCAGTGTCGCTTTCTTTTGTTCTGGATTTGGCACATTAGATAAGGGAAGGAAGCAAATGTCTGATAAGAGGATAAACATTCATGTGGCCTTAAATGCTCACTGCTGACCAATAGCTCTTGAAAGGCATGTGTGTCAGGGTTGAATCGCCTATACATAGTGGAAATACTGCAGTATTTCAGACTGGTTATATGCTCATCAGCTGATCAGTGTTGGGATTTCTGAGCCAGCTATGCATCATATCAAACATGCAGAGTGTTCACCCTGTCTTTTACACAGCAAGATTTGCAGATAGAATGTATCACTTGATACATCAATGACGTAATCATTTTTATTTCTATATTTTTTTTATAGGTATAGCTCTCAGTGCCCTCCCCATGTATCTGGGAGAAATTTCCCCGAGACATATAAGAGGTTCCATTGGCCAATTTAACGCCATACTGATCTGCTTGGGAGTGTTCACTGGACAAGTGCTGGGGCTGCCCGAGCTACTGGGCCAGGTCAGTGCTGTTGGCCATTTCTTTCACTCAACACTACACATTGAATTTAAAGAGAATACTACACGGCCAACTGGTGTCAAGGGAAGTAGTTCAAAGATTGGAGAGCTCTATGGCTCAGTGCATCATGGTGCATGCTATGTAGTCTGTTTCTCCCATCGTAATGGAAAAACCAGGGCAGGCAGAGATGTTCCCATTAGCACCATGTCCTCCTCAGCCCACCCCATCCATTCCCACTTCAGTAATAAACTCACGCTTTCACCCTACATAGTATTTGATTGGTTTTATCTGTCCCATTTCAATCAGACATCAACTTCTCAGTCACGTCTCGTTTACCCTAGAGGAAAGGTTATCCACTTTCCGTTCTTCTCCCCTGAAACTCCAGTGTACAGCGGTTCAGCCTTGTTGACTAGGCCTACTGCTGTGACGCTTTCACACCAGAGAATCATAATCCCAACTATACCCATGATTATTCATGTGCCAAATTTTTCACCGTTTATCTATTAGAGCTGAAAACAGACATTAGCCCCTCGGCACAGATGCTTTGCAAGTCAAATTCAGTTTCGTAATGTGGACAGCAAGCCAACGATATAAAAGCACCCTTCTCCTGGCACATTGTATTGCTCTTTAGCTCATTGCTCACGTTGGCTCTGTGTTGAAAAGTTAACAACTGCCTCTAAATTGCTTTTCCAAATTCATGGCATGCAATCCCTGGCCCTTCTTATGCCAATTGTGTATGTTCAGAAAGTGTGAAGACTTTAATCCAGCGCTAATGATGTGACTCATGACCTGAATGCAGCCTTGTATCCCTGTTGCTATTGTAACGTGGTTAGGCCAAATGGATCTGTTCCTAATCCATATGCTGCAAGAGAAAACGTTTTCTGGTGAAAGGACATTTCTGTGTGGGAGGTAGAGGTTGTTGCTGAGGGAGCCAGCTTGGTGTAGTCATAACTGACAACATTTAACTCAAACACAAACACACAACACGTAACATGCAAGTCAATAGTGCCGTCTTCTGTATGTCCACAAGGAACTGTTTGCAAGCTATTCATCACCTGTCATTACACACAAGCTAATGACTGATGATTTAAGGAAAGTAAAGTATCTGGATTGCTGCGAGCTCTGGAATGCTTTGGCAGAGTAACGCTGCTATGCTTCCTCAATTTCAATTTCCTGTCTTTTTCTGCTCTGATCTGTCCTTGACTGTCTTCGCTGCTAAGTGAATGAGAACAGAAGCAAGACTTGGATGCGCCATGCGATTTGTTATTGGAGTTCATTAGGTCAGTTAATGAAAAGGGTTTAATTGATGGATTTGGCAATCATTAATCGTTTTCTTATCTTATCTTCTTTTATTACTTTTACAGTGTTACTTTTCTGGTATAGACTTGTGTATAGACTTGTCTGTATGAGACCATAATCAAACCGGTATTGATTAATGAATGGGCTCTCTGTGAGCATCTCCTTTTAAATCCAAGATGAAGCACAGGTAAACTAGCAGTACAAATCTTCTTTGCAGGGGAAGCAAAAAGAGCACATTGCATTTCTACACCATGTTTTCTTGTTTTGAATTCAAAACGACTGTCACCTTTTAAGCCAGCTTGTCAATATGCAACCTTTGATATCTGACCCTTGATTTATTATAAAGTCAGATTTCTTCAGACTCATATTCACCCCTCCCTGAATCAATGTGTATTTTCAAGCAATGAAGGCAGAAATCAATATTGTTCAAATTCCCTGGTCCTTGGTGTTATTTTCAGAGGATTTGACCAAGTTGAGTGAACATTTTATTCCATTGCCACTCTGCAGTGACATTTATATGTAGGCGTAGTCGCCAAGCACCTGGTGAAGCAGATACTCATTTTTAATTTATAAGGATTGGCTCATCCCATCCATCATTCCAACCTCCAGACCACCTTCATAAATATCATATGGAGTTGTATATGTTAATACATAGCCAATGTCTGTGTATTCACATCGCCCCTTTGGTGCCCTTCACGCCAGCCTGTTTCGCTGTCATTTGACAAGTGCTTCTAAACCATATACAATATACATGTGATATATTTGTTGGCAATGGCTCCAATCTGTTTGCTGGCCTTTGGTTGTGAGATTCAAACAGGTTTTTCTGTCTGTTCAGGTTTGTGTTAATGGGAGCCGATCTATGATGTCAGTTGGTGTGGGGTGCGAAATGGCGATAAGCTTTGACAAATGATAATCATTCTTACCTTCATGCTCGGCCACTGACTTTCTCCCAGCAGGGGAACATGTTTATGCCTGCTTTACAGCAAGAACAAGCTTTTAGCCAGTCTCTCACTGAACTCCCCCTAGACACTGACCTCATCAGCATGCCTCAAAGCAGCTTGCACCAGTAAGGCGACTATCAGCTGCCTTATTGGGCCCTTATCCATACTCTATCTTCCCTATCAAACCCTCTCTATCACAGCCGACTTCGGCTTCAGTGGTTTGGGGAGTGTTAAGGGGCAAAAATCGATGGGGTGTCAACTCACCGAGGGTCCCTCAAGTGCAATTCATTTGAAATGAGTGTGGCTGTTGTTAGCCATCACGGTAATGTGGTGTATTAAATGGGTTTGGTTGATATTTACCTGTTGTGTCTGAGAGAAGGGCCAAAAGTATATACCTACACTCGTTTCACAATATATCCTTGCTTTTCAGACATCCCATTACATTAAGAACATGGAAAAGTAATGATTTCCATTTTTAGTGAATAATTCAATTATAAATTGCCTTAGTTAAATGTGTGCATGTAAGTAATGTCAGTATGGAAGTAAATATACTGCAGTTCATTACTGCACCACCATGGTTGGAGAGTTTGTTCTTCATCTATTTGTTGTTAGTGATAGTAGACTAAGTTTCCTACTGAACAGACATGCTTACAGATATTTGTGACTGGTACATGGACATCAGTGGCAAATGGTTTGGTCCCGAGTACCAATTACATATATGCACATGGAAGATTGATAAATATTAATTGTATTTTTGAACTCCCCAACTAGTCTTAAGCCATTCCACAAGTTTGTAATGATTCTCAGTTGTCTTTGTGTCATTGTCATTATCTTATGCTCTCTTTCTGTCTGGAAGGATTTAATTTAACCTCATATCTGTGTTTAATTACTTGATTAATGAAGTAGTTGTTTTACTGTCGGGGGGGGGGGGGGGGTGATATCATGGGACAGCTTGTCTCTTTGTTTCTGATGATTAGCATGGCAGGGTTGCCACCAACAACAAAATGAAACGGATGAAGGAGAAGCGGTCTGGCCTAGCGGTTAGTGAGGCTGACCCATCACCGGACGGTCGTTGGTTCGATCCCTGGCACCACCAGGAAGGTGTATTCCAGCTGTGAGCTGGAAAAATGACTGGTGTCACATCTACGGTGCCCACAACACTGCCGAAGTGCCCCTGAGCAAGGCACTTAACCCCAAGAACTGCTCCAGGTGCGCTGTTCAATGGCTGCGCTTTGCCCCCAAAATGTGTGTGGGGTGATATATAATCACTGCATGTATGTGACAAGTAAAGTTCATTCATGAACCTGTTTCTCTTAGGCCAGAATGAATTTCCACCAAGCATTCTGGCATTGTGCTTTATGCATTTGTAATTGCTATTATTATTTATTTAGTAGCCACAATCGTATTCTGTTCAATAGTATTTAGGCTTTATTCCTGCAAGTAAACACCAAAGTGCTGCCATGCCTGAAACGCAGGGTATCAACTCTTGAATCCCAGAGGAAAGTAACATGTTACTTTGTTTCTCACTTTCGATTTGCTCTCCTGAAGGATTTGCTCTCCTAAAGGAGCATTGGGAAGATAGCCTGGCAGACAATGTGACATTTCTTACAAGCAGGTATTGGTAGAGGGATGATGGGTTTTTCTTCTGATCCCAGCCGAGCTAGTAAGGCTGAGGTTGTGGTGACGTGATTTTTTTACCAACCAGACGCTCCTCTTTTGAGAAGTTAAAGTGAAAGGGTTCGTTGTGTTTTTTCCCCATTTACACCTTACAGTCAAATATGACACCTCCAGTGAGAGAGACACCAATAATGCATTGTATTAGAAACAAAGTTCACAGTCTTTGTAGATTAGCTCAGCATTCTGCTAGGGGTCACAGGCCACACTCACAGTCCTCTGCCTGTATGGTCCACCATTGGCTATCTTGTTTATTATTAGCATTCAACAAAATGCTTCAACAGACAGAGGAGCTGAGCCATTACTTTCTTTTTTCTTACTTTTCTTTTTTTTTGCTTTATTTAACAACAACATTAATAACAGTAACAATAATAGTAATAATAATAATGACAATAACAATAATAACAACAATATTATTGATAATAACCATAATGACAGTAATAATAATAACCATATATTTGATTAGAAATGAAGAAAATATTTAAGTAAATAATAAGTACACATTATAATAATAATAGAGGGAAAGAGAGTGAGAAGAGAAAGAAAAGAGAGGAAAAAAGGGTTAGAGAGGGATAGATTAGAGGGAACGTGGGGTGGGGGTCTGAATGTGTGTATGTTTGTTGGGTGTGTGTGTGATGCTTGTGTATGTGCAAGTGTATGTCAGATTAAAAATTTGGAGAGATCACAGTGTAAGAGTAATGGCAGATATGTGTGTGTGAATGACAGTATGCATGTTTATTGTGGGTGGTGAACAGGTGATGAGTGAAATCAGTGTGGTAATTAGAAAATCAGAGTATTGATGAATGGATTCCAGATTATGTCAAAATCAACGGTTTGGTTTTTGATGGAGGCAGATCATTTTTCCATTGATATGTATTCGATTAGTAGATTTTTTCAAAGTGTAATATTGATTGTGTTCCTTGACTTCCAGTTCATGAGGATATTTTTCTTGGCGATGGTTAGGGCTATGGAGAGTATTCTACTGGATGTGTTGTTTAGGTTGATGTTGGTTATGTCTCCTAGGAAGCAGAGTGGAGGGGCTAGTGGGATGTGGCAGCCCAGAAGAAGAGAGAGGTTGCCATTACTTTCTTAATCCTCATTTTCAAACCCATTGGTATGCCACATGCATCACTGGCTTGGCCGGAATTATTTCTTATTTACTTAATTACACTGCAGGCAAAACTGAAAATTTATACAAATATGGCTAATCTCAAGGTCTGTTCCTCTTGAATTTGACAGGTTTTGATCGATGACATCTAAGTGTTTACTGTCCCCTGTGACTGGACTCCCATTTACACATTTTGTGAACAGATCGTGGTAAATACAAGGAAAAGTGGGCCCCGTAATCCACCATGCACTAGTCACTGTCTGATTAATGCTGAGTGACAGCCAATTAAATCTCACCCCCTGCTGTGGAATTAGAGATCTGTGACTAATTGCTGGTTGTACCATGACCAGCCAAGTTAGCAACAAGCATGTTTGTTTCTCACTTAGGGAATGGTCTCACTGGTAATTAAGACTCACCTAACACAGATAATATTATCTTATATAATTGGACACACCAAAGATGTGTACTATACTGTTGCTTGCTCTCAGCACAGAAATTCCCTCTGGCTTTGTGATGACTTCTAGTAACAGCGGCTGGGGGGCTGCTGCAACATCCTTCTTTGTTGTGTTCCTCTCAGCCTCAGGCACTAAATAACTGTTTCATCCCTTGCTTTTGCTCAATAATAAGATGTCAGTGTTCACCCTCCAGCCACTGCATTCTCTCATAATCGAGAGAAAACTGCAAGGCACACAGCGATAAATTAACATTGAGATTGAGGGAAATCTCAGATTCTGATGCCGTCCCCTCTGGTCTCTTAGGATGAGTACGATCCATTTGGGTGTTTTGATTAGCGATCCAGGTCATAGTTGTGTTTTCTGAGCTGAGATTTGTATTAGCACTGATGGGACCCAGGAGGGAGACACTCACTTGGTTTGCACAAATTAAAAATAACTATTGGTTGAGCACATTCATGCATGTATGTGTGCAGTGCTGAGATTGTGTGTGTGTGTGTGTGTGTGTGTGTGTGTGTGTGTGTGCGCTTGCCCGCTCCAGCCTGTCCTACTTCATGCATGTATGTGTGCAGTGCTGAGATTGTGTGTGTGTGTGTGTGTGTGTGTGTGTGTGTGTGTGTGTGTGTGTGTGTGTGCTTGCCCGCTCCAGCCTGTCCTACTTCCACATCCACTCACTCTTGCCACTATATCTTCCGTGGAGGCCCCTGTACCCACAAACGATCATCTTTCATCTGCCAACAGTCTCACAATGGCCAGGTCAATGATTTAGTACAGTACTGTGCAAAAGTTTTAGGCACCCTACATTTTTATTCATATAAATTTGGTCCTAGATGTTTATTTTTTAGTTTTGTGCATTATTGTTTTACGTTACTGCTCTTTATAGCAATCTTTTTGATATTTAAAAACTTCTCATTTCATTATTTTTGAAAGCAGAATTTTTGTACCTTTTGCACAGTAGACTTTTGCACAGTGCTGTATATCCCAAATAGCTCTTAGGCTGGACTGACAGTCCAACCTGATTCTTAGATTTAGCTGAATCTTCTGGAGGCTGTTAGCCCTGGTGATTCGCAACACAGTTGATATAAGACATCTCCTCCTCTCAACATCCTCCCTACTCTACACATTCACATGTATCTCCCTTGATCAAACTGTATGCATCAGTAGGGTAAAATTGGTCAAATCTTATTATAATTTTAAGCCTATTTGAATAGTATTCAGTTTGTCTGTCACCAGGATTTGTCTCAGGTTGTGTTGCGAATTCTCCCTGGTTAATGGCATCTAACTAATTCTCCACCATTCATACCAATCTAGCCACTAATCAAGGCGATCAGCCACAGGTGCTCAGTGAAGAGTGTTTGGTTGCCCACCAGTATCCACCATCACAACAGTCACACTGCTTCTCCTGTGTCTTCATGCGTTCTTGAATTTGTAAGTTATCTGTTCATTTCATAAAGTCATGGTTTACTGATCAAACCACGGTGCGACAGAGATTCAAGATTCAAGATTCAAGAAGTTTAATTGTCACATACACACACGAGGTGTGTAGTGAAATGCAAAGTGGCAATGCTCAGCAGAAATGTGCAAAATAACAGGTTCACACTATTTACAATAAACTAACACAATATTTACAATGTCACAGTTTTTAAGAGCTCTATATAAAAAAAAAAAAAAACACAATATTTACAATAAGAGCACTTTATAAAAAAATATAGTAAAAAAGGGAAAATTGTATGTATAATATAATATAAATTATAAATTATGTGTAGTCTTTACCTAAGTGTGTGTGTGCATAAGAGGGGCAGTGTGTGTGTCTTGGTGGGGGCCCTGGTGAGGTCAGAGTTCACAGTCCTGATGGCCTGAGGAAAGAAACTCCGTCTCAGTCTCTCTGTTTTGGCAGCGTGACTACGGAGGCGCTTGCCTGACCGCAGCAGCTGAAACAGTCCGTTGTTGGGGTGGTGAGGATCCTTCATGATCCTGCAGGCTCTGGTTCTGCACCTCCTGGTGTACAAGTCCTGCAGGGTGGGGAGTGTAGTTCCAATAGTGCGCTCAGCCGAACGCACTACTCTCTGCAGAGCCTTCCTGTCCTGAGCGGAGCTGCTGCCAAACCAGGCAGTGATGCTTCCTGTCAGGATGCTCTCTACAGCTCCAGAGTAGAAGGACTGAAGGATCCTCCGGGAGACTTTAAATTTCCTCAGTTGCCTGAGGTGGTAAAGGCGCTGCCTCGCCTTTCTCACCAGAGTGTCAGTGTGTGTGGACCATGTGAGATCTTCGGTGATGTTGACTCCCAGGTATTTATACCTGCTCACCCTCTCCACAGTAGTCCCATTAATCCCCAGTGGTGAGTACGTCCTCTGTTGTTGTGTCCTCCTAAAGTCCACAATCAGCTCCTTAGTTTTGGTGACATTCAGGAGGAGGCTGTTGTCCTGGCACCAGAGTGACAGATCAGCAACTTCCTCCAGGTAGGCCTTCTCGTCGTTGTCGGAGATCAGGCCCACCACCACTGTGTCATCCGCAAACTTGATGATGGAGTTGGAGCTGAACCTGGCCACACAGTCATGTGTGTACAGGGAGTACAGTAGGGGGCTGAGGACGCAACCCTGGGGGGATCCTGTGTTCAGGGTGAGGCGGTTGGAGGTGTGTCTACCCACCCTGACCACCTGGGGCCTGGCGGTCAGGAAGTCCAGGATCCAGGCACACAGGGGGGTGTTCAGTCCCAGCTCCATCAACTTGCCAGCCAGTCTGGTGGGGACTATGGTATTGAAAGCTGAACTATAGTCAATGAACAGCAGTCTCACATAGCCCCCCTTCCGGCTGTCCAGATGAGAGAGTGTGGTGTGCAGTACCTGGGAGACAGCATCATCCGTGGATCTGAGCGCTACAGGAAGTCTTTCCTATCACCTAGCATCCTTTATTCATTCCCTTTCACATTCATTCATTGCCATTGCCCTGCACTTTATCCACTTTATCCATTCCCATTCATTCACTGCCCTGCATTTATTCATTTCCTTTCACACTTATTCATTGCCCTGCACTTTAGACACTCCAGCCACTCATTCCCTTTCACGTTCATTCACCCATCACCATTCTTTAACTCTGTGTACATGTACCATCCATTCATTCGCTCTTCCCTGCTTGTATATATGTGAACATGCCATCCATCCGCTGTACATCCTGGTTCTATGTCACCTAGTACCGTAGTTTTTTAGTAGTTGGTTTTTAGGCCTTTGTTTTTTGTATTTTGTACCTTGCCTTTGTATTTTGTACATTCTTGTGATACTGTTATGCTGCTGCAACCCTATCTATCTATCTATCTATCTATCTATCTATGACCATGAATACTATCACAAGAGAAAGAGGACACTAATTCTGGAGAGCTAAATAAATGTCCCTTGTTTGCACTATGAACTGACTCACTCTTTAATGGGAGGTTACTTTGATAGTCAACACCTAAGTGGAAACCAGGAAATCTGCCAAGGGGAAAGATATTTTGTTGAATATACTGTTTTGATCAATAGCTCACTGCCCGTAGAAATTAAAATTACATTGAACACTTGACTGCAGCAACACATCTACAGTGTATCCGATGCCAAGTCTATGCCTTTTGCCAGTGATCTCAACCTATAGGAGGAAATTATATGTGAGGTGACAAATAGGTTATCTGTGAGATACTTACGGCACAGATCACAGAAATCAATGCTTGTGCAAGATTTATTAGGTTCTTTGCCTGTCGGAGCAGCCTTGCAACAGTCTAGCCGCTCACTCCCATCTGCAGCTGGAATAAAAAACCCACACCTCAATGGAGTCTTACAATTATACAGCCTATCCGGATTTAGTATGGTGGCATTTCCATGACAAAAACTCTCCATGACAAAAACACGGGTGTGACCACCACGCACACATGCGGGTATTTGCAGCAAGTGCAGTGACAGCTCTATATCTATATTGCAGCTTGCAAGCAGAAAAACTTGAGTGTGCTTTGCCCCCCTGTTTTTGCTTTGCTCAAGTTTCATTTAGATTTGACAGTCGGGAGTGGGATTAATGCTGGGCCATTATGTCGATAAATTTCATTTGTTACTGTAAAATCTCTGCCCATGACCAGTTATGTTGCGATTCGCTGTCTGTTACCCTTTAAAGCAGAATATGCTATATTAATATTTGTAATAGCTGGCTAGCTTGCTCAAGTCAATAGTCAATATGCTGAGATAAAAACAGAAGAAAATTGGTAGAACATTGGTAGAACTGGATTCTTGCACCTGAGAGAAACAAAATTAGACAGTACTTGGGATAACAGATTTGGATCCCCCAAAACAGATTTTTTTTCTCTTGCCTCTCAGGGCTTCTGTACTAAGCCCCTCTTCCCTCAAAAACTGCCCACTTCTACGCCTATCTCTTAGAATCAGTGTTGATGTTGTTGCCACACAACACAGTTTTGGACGGGGACTTTCGCTAACCAATGAAAGTTTTGGACACAATAGCTCAGTGCTGGGCCCGGGCATCAACCCAAAGGAAAACCATTGCAGGCAAAAGTCAAACAGTTTCACCTTTTCAAAATATGAACTCATGCAAGCAAGTTAACATATAAACGGGGGAAAATATTTGACTTTTTAAAAACATTTCTTTGCATGAAAGCAGAATGATTGTGGGATTGCATTAAATCAGAGCTGTGATCAGTCTAATTATCTCTGCATGTTAACGGCTTTGCTAGAATGAAGAAAGGTGTCATTACTCTTGGACATCAAAGCACTTCCTCTACCTATTAAAAATTACTGAAGGTCATTTTTGTTTCATACATTTAATTTACCTGTTGCCATAGCATTTGCACATTGGGTTCAGTTGGCTCTCAACTTATTAATTTATATAACATATTAATTCTCATCACATGTAATACATTTAACCTTTTCTTTCCATATTCTATTTCATTTTCATTTCAATTAACATTCTTGTCTAGAATGTCTAACATTCATATTTAGCCTGAGGTGATTCAAATAAATCTTTTATTTGAATCAGTCCTTGGACTAGGATTGATAATAACTATTTATATAGCACTTATCAAAACACAGTTACAACGTGCTTCACAGGAGTAAAAAGAAACAGCCAAGCTAAAACAAAATAGATAATAAAATACTAAATACACTTTTTCTTTTAAAGCTGGACAGTGAAGACACAAGGTCAAAGTAATCAAAAATGGTTTCCCTACTTGGTTGAAATCAAGTGAAAGCGAGATTAAGGCACGTGCAGGCCGAGCACCAGATCTTTTAATAACCGTTTATGAGCCGAGTTGCAGCCTGAGATCCCCACACAGGGCATTTCTGGTCACGCCGCAAGCAAAATGAAAGACTATGGGTGAAGAAGCTTTCTTCACCAGGGCCCCTAAACTCTAGAACGACCTGCCTGAGGCTAGCCAGCTTGGTGTCATCTTTTAAATCTCTTTCAAAAACACAATTCTTTAAAAGTGATTAGTAAAATCTCTAAATGAATCCTAACAGGAAGCCAGCGAAGGGCATCTAAAACAGGAGTAATATGTTCTCTTTTTGTTCCTCGTCAGGAGTCTGGCTGCAGCATTCTGGGCTAATGATGAGTTACAGTTACAGTAGGCGAGATGTGATTAAAGCATGAAAAACTGTTTCCAGGTTCTTGTTTGAAAGAAATGATCTGATCTTAGAGATTTTCCGTAGTTGTAGAAAACAGCTTTGCACAACTAATGTGACATGTTTGTCTGAATTCAGCTTTTTATCAAAGATGACCCCCAAATTTCTGCAGCTAGAGGAGACATTGAGCTTGTCTCGACCAATAATGACTTCTGATATGTTTGCCTGTTTCCTGTACTTTAATATACTTTCATATACTGTACATATTGTTCCCCTTGAGATCTTGACCCCGTTTTCAGACCCACTGCTGTAGAATATGGAGTATTGTGAATGTTAATGTGAGTGGTGCTTACATACATTTAGAGCTGTTGAACAAAACTTAATTGGAATATATAAGTTTTTTTTTTGGAGGGACAAATTTTCTTCCACTTAAAGGTTAGGCAACTGAATCCCTGACAGGCTTCTTGTGAGTATCTTGGGAGCTGACATTTTCTTTCCAAAGGGCATCTCCTGCTGCAGTCCCTGCATATCTACTAATGTCCCCCTCCCATCTACCCAACTGGGACCAAGAAGCACAGATCTGCCAAACAGATGGGGTTGTGTATCCTGTTATCCTTCCCAAGGGGAATTGTGTGTATGTCTGTGTGTTTTTATGTGCAAGTGTATTGTCACTCAGTGACTCAGCGATTCATTTTGATGTGGGTAACGCACCTGTAGTGGTGACGGTGTAATGCCGGGTCAGCGACCTTATCCGTCATCCAGACAGATAGGTCGTCACACTACTCTTAGCTGCAGGCTTCATCATCAGCCCAGGAAAATTACGACTACACTATTTGTGTGTTGCTACAAGGCATGCAGAAGATACTTTTAGATTAAACCAAATACGTAGAAGGTTCAATAGTATGTTGTGTCAGTAACTGAAACCATTTTGAGTGAAAATAAGATATTCTTTACCACAATGGGCTTGTTTTCCTACAGTGACAGATTCACATAGCTTGAATGACCCAGATTCCAGTGTTCTCTGCTTTATTTATTTGTTTATTTTTTTGAAAAGTAGTTCTTTGAAAAGACCTTTAATATTTGGTTCTATAAATCCACCAGGCTGTGATAAATATTTACTCCCTCAGGCAATGTCTCTCCTGAAAACTTGGGGAAAAGTCACTGTCTAATGGAAGTGAGACAACCTAGACAGCTAACTAAATCCTTGTAGATGCACCATGTAGTGTTTTGGTTTGTTTCCTCATGTATTCCAGAATTGGCTGGGGGTGATATAGAAACACAGGTTTCCTGCATTCCTACATTTAAAGATCCCTGAATGTTTGCCTCATTATCAGATGGTCATGTCCTTCACCCACCACGGCAGTGATTGGGAGTGTGGCCAACTCAATTTTTGAGTTTGTCACAGCAGTTAAACAAAAGCCGAGCATGTCCTTGACCCATGTTACTTCAAAGAGAAGGAGGTGCCATTTTTAAATGTTTTTTAACATCCTGTTGTAGGCATAACCTCATCTTTTACAATGGCCAGTAAAATGTGATTACTTTGACCACAGAGAAAATCCAACTAGTCCAATATTTAGCATTACAATACATTTAAATGTAGTGTTTTTCTATTGTTGGAGTTCGGGGGAAAGCTGCAACCACAACACTCAAGAACTTGAAATGATGTATTTGTTTTATCTATTTATTTATTTTTGTTTAGCAATCAAAATTGGGGTTTGATTTTTTTTTTTTGATTGATTTACAGTGGCTAGAATTAAAGTGAAATGCAGGTTAAAGATATGGCTTGAGATGAAATACTTATATACCCTATATACCTTGTACACCTTATATGTGTTTTTTTTCTGGTGCAGAGAAACGTGTTTTATCTCTCCAACATAGAGCGTCATTTTGTTGACAAATCCACCCTTTGCAAAAACAGCAGAAAGTACTGTGTGTCCCTCGGCGTACGTCATGCTTCCTTTGGCTTTATGAGTCTGATTGTCAGCAGCTTAATTATGTCAGCAGGCAACATTTGAATCACATTTCATTCCACTCCTTACATTTAGGGAAGAGATGCATATAGAAATACATTACTTGAAGACCATAAGTCTTTTATTGAAATCAGCTGGCTTTAATGAAGCTTGCACCGTGCAGGAAGGAATCCCCAGAATTGCAGGCTTAAGCCCTATCTTCCACGTTATTTTGCATTTAAATGATCATTTTAACTACTTGAGGAAATTCTACACAAGGGAATGATTTGCATCCACTTATTACATACTGTCATATTTAACAGCTGTATCTCTTTTGCTTCTGTTTGTGTTTCTGGTTTTTATATAGTGTAACTGTGCCTGAAGTTTTGAGGTTTGTCTTAAATCTGTTGATATTTTGACTGCAGGAGTCCAGGTGGAACTTCCTGTTTGCCTTTCTGGCGTTGCCTGCGCTGCTGCAGCTGTGTGTGTTGCCCTTCCTCCCCGAGAGTCCTCGCTACCTGCTGATGGAGAGGAGGGACGAGGCTGGAGCTGAGAGAGGTATTATATACACGGACAGAAACACACACATACACAATATAACGCTTCGAGAAGTATTTTTGTTCCTTTAATACCACTGAATCCACACTTCCAGGGCATGTAGGAATGATATTAATGTTTAACATCCCACTGCTCACACCCTGTCAGTTTTTAGGAGGCATGTGTAAAGTTTTCCACAAAGCAGAAAGAATAAAATCGTATTGACAGCTCGGTTTATGCCTTTATTCTGGTGATAAATGTTCTGCGGTTTTCACATCTTGTATATGTGTACAGTCGTCCTAAAGTTTTGAAAGCCAGTAAATTGAGAAGAGTTTCCATAACAAAACCCTTAAAAATCTGCAATTGTTTACAAAGCCTGTGTGTACTCTCCCACTCCGCTAGTCTAAATGCGTCCTTGCATTTTCAGTGACTTTGAAGGGTAACTACAGGGTGTTTTAGCTTTCCCCTTAGCAACACTAAGAGTAAAGTGTATTAATGTGCTAATACACTTTACACTTTGGCCTCTACGACTCTTCTCTTCTCTGCTCTCATGATGATCAACCCTCTTGTTGATCCAAGTCATGTCAGGCATCTCAGAAAACCAGGCAGTATAAAAACCATCTTGCTGAGTGTAAACTTTGTGCCAGCAGCAGAAACAGCATGGGGTAGAGGGTTAGTTCATGAAATACTGTGATATGTCAGATATGTCTAGAATATAGTTTGACCAGTGTCTGGGGAGCCCAGGGTCTCTTTGATGTCCATCGCCATACATTATATATAAGTACCATCAGATGGTCTGGGTGCTTGTTTTCTTTATACAGTGGAACATCCTGTGTTCATGTTTCCTGGGAACTGCTGAAAGTTGCAGAAGAGTTAAAGCTTCAACTTTACTTTTGACACAATGGGGCTGTTAAGGTTGAAGTGACTCTCATAAGTGAGTGTATGACTTAATTGAGTGTGAGTCTGAAGTAATTCTTTGGCATTGACAGTTTTAATAAACAAGCTGGATGGTTTGTTTTGTTTTACTTGTGTCTTGTTGGGTGTACCAAAAATGTTAGACAATGCGTCAGTACAGTTTAATACATTTCAAATATGAAAGCTCTCCTTTTTCAGTATATATAAGTATGATTAAATATAAGTCTTTGGGAACACAAAGATTTCCCTTCTATCCAAGAGAGACCAGATTGGATACCAGAACACTGATGAGAGCCGATATTGGTGAACATTTGTAGAGTTGTGGCTCTCAACCCATTTTATACTGTGGAAACTTTCAGTGTCTTGTGTCTCTCACAAAGTCTTGTGTGACCATACAAGAAGAGACAGCAACATGTCAAGACTGCTAGCCAAGTAGAATACTGTATTAACATTGATAATAATAATAACAATTAATAATCATTTCATGAGAGCTAAACAATAAATATCTTTGTGCTATTGCTATTGACATCATGTCAATATGTAACCATAACAAAGTGCTTGGGCTTTTTGAGTTTGCTTTGTGGAGAGCACAACAGTATTAGTATCCCTTTGAAAACTGATCCTAAATCTGTACTTTGTATTTTATTTATCTTCAGGCATTATTCAGAATTTATTGTTAAAGTGTTTGGAATTCAAGCATGGCACTTGCTTTTGTTTTGACGAGGACTTTCTCTCCCAGTTGTCTTCTGCTCTCAGCAAATAAATAATTCCAACCTTGAGTGTATACGACAAATTGGAATCTACAAAACATCTTTTTATCTCTCTTTTTTTCAAAGATGACAAAAGGCAGTGAAGTGTGCAGATAGATTTGCCATTAAACCAGCTCATCTGCCAATCTACATGCCACTACTAATATTACTACACAACAGTAGTCAACATTATTTAATACAACATAAGGTACTTCCTAACACGATGGGCAGCAATAAAGTTTGCAACCACCTTTAAACATTATGCCAATTTTCAGAAAATGTGAAACTATTACATGCTACTTGCCATTGGTTGGAAAAACGTGTTCCTGTGTGGTGCTTCATCTAGCATCAGGCAACCTCTGTGATCACATGGAAAATTCCCTGAAGAAGAGATGAAGGGTCGGTGAAACATCCCCCTGCCTAGCATGAGCAGGGCGGCAGGTGGTCCTGTAGCTTCCTGTTATCAGCATACCGACTGTCAGACAGAAACAGCATGTTCTCTCACACCTCACCTTGTCTCTTGTCATGTCGTATATCTGCAGCGGTCCCCCCTTTCCGTTTAAAGGTCACAGAGGTTGACGATGGCTTGGTATGACAAAAGCTGTCAGAGCAGTTGTCAAAATGCTCTTAAATTAGGCTCTACAGCATTTGTGAATGGGTCAAATAATGGTAATAGTCTCATTATTTCTGCATTGGGTTTTGAAATATACATTGAGTCAGTCAATGACAAGAGTCCAACATTATACAGGGTGTCTGAAAAGTCTGGGTTAAGTAACACCATATGTGTTTTCCCTGCACACACTCGTTGTCAGGATGGCTGAGTGATCTAATTCAGAAACCTGGGTTTTAATCCAGCTCCGGACAAGTACTTTTGATACTTGTTTAGGTCGTTTTCCCCTATAATTCCAGATTTCTATAATGATGTTTATTTTCTCCTATTGAAGTACCATAATATACACAATCAATACACAATATGTTGTCCTAGTCTGTGTGTAGTGAACTGTTCTTGACAGAATTGGTGTGCAGAATTGAATTCACGCACCAGTGCCTCCATGTTAACCCTTTCTCAATCCCTCTCAGACATTCTTCAAATACTGACTTTTCGTCTCACTAGTGGTTAATGGTTAATACCCCAGTGGGAGCCCTCCTCAAACAGCTTAAGTCTGCCTGCTTTTCGATAAGGCCCTTTGTTGTGTATCCTTCGTCCTTGGGACACTGCAAGGGCTCACGTCCCTGCATGGTGCAATGTAGCCCCACTGTCATCTTGCAGGGAAAACAAAATAGACTGCCATGAGGACAGTTTCACTGCTGCACATCCCACCAAGGGCTTATAAATATCCACATCTTGTCAGGCCACTGACTTCGACAGCCCCGGTGTGATTAAAGCGGGTTTCCATGTTTTCCATCAGCAGGGAGTGACAATGGAGACTCATCTACATATGCAGATCTGGATGATAATTAAAGTAATGTGACATGATGGGCCTCGTGTTTAAGTTTAACAGCAGGTATTGAGACGTGTTTGCTATCATTTCATTGTGAGTGTTATAAGGTTGAATGGGATGAGTTTGATGCTTCAAAATTTTAAGATGAATGAAGTTGTGGAACACACACATTTCTTCTAAAATCTCTTTTTAAAAAAAATCTTTATTATAATGCACTTCAACTGCTTTTAAAGCTGCACTAGGCAACTTGGAGCGTTAGTGACTCCAAATGGTATTGAGACGGAACTGTTTTTGAACAATTCCCAGAAATTGTTATTGTCAGTAAACTGCAGACAGCAAGGGACCAAAGAGACGAGAGGCAAAAGATCTAACGCTGGCGAGTCCAGCTTTCCCTGGACAAAATGCTCGCTCACTGCGGTTTAGGAGACAGTTTGTATTTCACTATTCACTTTTGATTCATTGCTTCCTGTGAGCACAGAAGTGTCACCAAGGTCATTTATGGAAGATCAATGGTGCCTCAGTTAGGGGGGATGGGACACTGTTGCAGCCCCACCTAATCCACCTGATTAGGTGGACACACACACACACACACCTTCATCCCTGACAGCCACGTCATGCCACCTTGGTGGACTTTGAACAGGCCTTAGTTGGACCACCTATCTGGTCAGCATCCGCTCAGAGCGGTGTCCAACTCCCATGTCGTGGCTTGCCAATACCTGTACAGGAGAAAGGATTAGTGGGGGTAGGCGTGTGCCATCTCTACACCCACTGATTTCCTTCAGCCCAAAACATTTCACTAGCATGATGAGGTCAAAACAACCTTCAATTGCCCAAAGCTGCCAGAAAACTGGTCTTCTCTTTTGTGTACACACACACACACACACACACACACACACACACACACACACACACACAGCGCTAACACAAAAAGTGATTTAAGAATTTTAGAATTTTACCTTTTGGACCACAGTATAAAATCATTCCCTGTGTAATGTTATTACTTATGTTGACTGAGAGAGCTCCCTATTTGTGTGTGTGTGTGTGTGTGTGTGTGTGTGTGTGTGTGTGTGTGTGTGTGTGTGTGTATGTGTGTTAGCTTTCCAGAGGTTCCTGGGGAAGAAGGACGTGTCCAAGGAGCTGGAAGAGGTCCACGCGGAGAGCCGAGCCCAGAACAACCTGCAGACCATCTCTGTGTTACAGCTGATGAAGAACCCGGCTGTTCGCTGGCAGCTCATCACAATTATCATCACCATGGCCTGCTACCAGCTCTGTGGCCTCAACGCTGTAAGCTAACAGCTGTTATATCATTTAATACACTTCAGTTTTCCAGTGGATCCACCGTCATACACTATTCATAAATGATCCGTTCACAAAGGAAAACTTGAGGAGTGGACAGTGTTGTCAGGGAGCAGAAGTTCATCTTAAATGGGTTCAACGTTCCTCAAGATTGTTTCATACTGACAGTTCTGCTCTCTAGAGATTCCTCTTAACAACTGTTTTTGACCTTTTTCCTTGTGAAGTAAACACAGAAGGCATCTGTGAATCAAGCACAAAAAATGTTTACACGCTTTGAGGTGTGTGATTTTACACCACCATCTTTCACGTCTGGAAAAAAATGAGCTATGCACAGAAAATGTGTACAGTGGCACAAGCAATGTTTGGAACTCAGTCTGAAATATGTATAGCTATCAGAATGAAGATCTCTACTGGGAAATATATGACTTGAGATGGGATTCAGCTCTGTGCAAGATGTACCTGTATCACTAATGCCTAGAAGCCTCTTAAAAAGCACTCTCTTTTTCAGGCTGGATTTATGATTAATGAAAAAGCCGAAACACCAACAGCAAGTGTTATTAACCATGTAAGATTCAGGGCAACTGAACTAATTGGGCCTCTGATTCATCATTTTGTTCATATCTGAATTTGTTCGTTGGTACGATCAAAACCTACCAGTGTTTGGTAACATGCAGGAAGGCACTCTGAATGCCTTATTCTTCATGCAAACTCAATTACAGTTGTGCCAAACCTCATTACCAACAAGATGCTTCAGTGGCCTTGTAGAAAAGAAAGAAAGGCTGAATTGGCGTATTTGCAGAATTGTCCATTCGTAACAATACAAGATTATCCAACTTGTAATGGGTTGATCACATGGACTGAACGCCTTACAAATACAATTATATTATCTTATGACTATCTGATGAAGACACAGCCTGGGTTTGATCGGTGTGCAACTCCAATGCCGGCTGGACACGGACAATGAGGTCGCTCCAATTATGGAACTGATCCTTTGATCCATGTCGAATAGCGCCACAGTGTGTTGCCGTCCTCCTAATAAGTGTCTGCTTCTCGTTATTAATCCAATTTTTAATCCATTTCATTTCTTGTGACGCCGCTGCTTAAGCTTCTGAAAACTCGGTTGTTCTCTCATGCATGCACGCGTGCAACACTTCAATTTTGGACTCTGCAAAGTTCCTCTTTTCCCTCTTTCGGCCATGGTTCAGTCTGCAGGCCTTTGTATAGTGTTGAACAGGAATGCGAATCGTCTTGAACAGGCACATGCATCCCATTTACAAACGATTGGCATTGATCATCTGATACACCTGGGGTTCGCACAAATCAACGTTTTCCGCATGCGTTATGAATCCCACACTGGTATTTTCGTACACACATAAATACAAAAAAAGTACAAATAAGTTTTGAGTTTTGGAATTATTATTGCCAGGATGGACAAAAACAAATTAACATGTACAACATTTACTTCAGAGATTTCTGTGAATAATTTCCATAATCCCGATGATTATCCAGATCAATTATACAAATACACTAATGTTTGATAAGCTTACTGAGCCATGGTGAGATGGGAGCTACAATACAAATGACAGAGAATGTGCATGAAGGAAAAACCAGAGGGGGTAAAGTCATACAGTGGATCAACTGAAACACGTACATTAACATTTTGATCTGGACACAGAATGACAGATGAAATTGTTTCTTTTCCAGATGCACTAGAGAGTTTTTTTTTCTTAAAGGGTTTGACAGGCAGATAATTAAAGCAATCTTAGCTTTATGATTGGAGTAAAACTAGTAATCACTGATACTCCCCTCTCTGAGGCTGAGTGATGAAGAGGATCATTCAGTAATCCTTTTGTTTTGGATTTCTCTGTATAATTCAAATTCAGATTTTAATGCAGCCACATTGGTTGATGGGATTGGAGGAGACAGGTCTGCTACTCTGTTGCATCAATGCACAGTGTGCTTCATGTATTCATATTGTCATATTTCCATATTCAGGCCTCATGTATTCTTATTATATTACTTTTATTTATATAGACATTAACTTGTACTACACAAACTGTTATTGATTCAACAGCAGCTCTTCAAAATGCCCAAGTCATATATTTCATATAGCCATGAAGGATTTTTTAGCTGTAATCTATGTCCTTATTTGCCCATTTTGTGCTGCCATCCTCCACTCCATATAAAGGGAATGGGAACAGTCAATTGAGAAACATTAAATTGAAATCATTTAAATTCAGCCGTCGTCACCCCCAAACCAATCCCATTTTCCTATTTTTGAAGTGTGGAAATCAGTCAACATACTACAGATCTGAGAGATGATGTGCTCAGAATTACAAATGCATATCATGCATCTGTAATGACTGTACTGTGGATGGTTTCTATGCTTGATTCGAGCCTCAGGGATTTGGAGGTGAAAATGCCACAGTATTTGCGGTGGAATGACTTCCTCAGAACAGAGCTATACATACCAAGATCCACCCAAGAAGAGCTGAGCAGGGCCAAAGGGGACCAAGAAGTTTAATGGATGTTTGCACTGTAATTTGCATGAAAATACCTTTATTTTCAGTCTATTAGGAAAAAGGGGAGATCATGCCATTAGGGGCAGGTATACTGTATTTTAATCCCCACGAGGCAGGTGAGATAGCCCCTATTACCGGCACAGCTTCAAGCTTAATTGGGTCATTTGGCACTGCTGGTGAGGAGGAAGCCATAATAACTGTCATTTTGAATTTGAACTGTAATTCATGAATACAAAAGTCAACAACACTCAATTCCTAAATCAGGGTGGCATAGTAGGCTGCATCCAGTGCTAGCAATGTTAATGGATTGCTAGGCTGTCTCCAGTGGCGGCTGGTGCATTTTTCTCCAGGGGGGGCTATACCAAAAATCAAGCAAACTTGTACTAAGGTATAATCAGTGTATTTAAATAAATGAAAAGGCCTTTATTTGTATTTGCTGAGCTGTAAAACATTTAACTGTAAAGTAAAATGACAAGGAATCAGGTGTGGGCTGCTGATGAAAATGCATTCTCATCATCTTGCAGATGCCTCCTTGTTTTTGAGAAGGTCTGCAGTGTGGAAGCTTCCCTGCTTTGGTAGCCAATGGATCAGCCCCAAAACAAGACTCTACTTCTGTAGGCAATATTGAGTTTTGTTCCAAAATGACAAAAAATGACATTAAAACAAAACAAAGAATAGTAGATCCCTTGGTTTATACAAATACACTTGTACAGATAGAATCCACAATGTATTTAGTTTAAATGTATTTAGTTTAAATACATTTATTTGAACATGACAATAAGCATCATGATTCAAGTACGATTTGCATTAGAGGATTTGCTGTTCTTCTTTCGCCTGAAGAGACGGAAGAGCCAAGAGAAGCAGACAGAATTCTTCCTCTCTTTCTTTGGTTTTGAAGCGGTGAGCTCAACGTTGGAGCGATCAAGTCCTGCAGGGTTGAGCCCTTGGACGAAGTCTCCCTCCTCCTGTGCAGTGATACTGCTGTCAGGCCCAGCACAGAGCAAAGTAGTGACGTTGTTTTTCTCATCACACTCAGGATTTGCATCTTCATGGACACTTGTGGCACTTTCATCAATTGGATCACTGGCAGAAAACATGACTTTGTCTTCCTTGAGGACCACGTGGTCTTGGCCCTCTTCCTCTTTTTCCAAGTCTGAGAGGAATTGCATTGAGTCAGAATCTGCTATGACGACTGGCTCCCATGTATCAAGCTGGTTTTTATATGGCCCACAGGGTGAAGAGCAGTCAACCACAAATCCAGATACATCAGATGAAGGAGCATAGAAGTACTTTTCACCAAGTACATTCTTGCAGTATTCATACACGTGGTCTTCTAGGTCACCAATGAAGGATTGCTGCAGCAGCCTCCCAATGAGCTCTATGGTCTCACTGGTTTGCAACATGCTGAATGAAGCCTCAGCATCTCTGAGCAGGTTGGATGGACTCTCGGCGTCCTGGACTGGATGGCTGCATGGTTCAGCATTTCCTGAAGTCTCGTCCTTAGCTACGAGAGGTACGTCTTCCTCTGCGCTGACTACTGGTTCCCAGAAGTGGAGACTCTCAAGTCCACAGGTAGATCTGGAGCCTACGGTCGGCTGAGAAAATGGGGAAAGGGCACAGTTGAGCTCAACAGCGTATCCATTGATAGAGGCTGGAGCGTAAGCATATCGTCTCTCCCCATGGTCGTTGGCTGAGGTGTAAGCCATGAATTCGTCATCATCACCTTTGAGGGCGTTGAGGCGAATGACTTGATCCATCCACGCTGAAAGAAGTGAGACAAGGTATGTCAGCATGTTAGCAAAAACATAGGCTGACAGAGAGTTTCAGTTCTAAAACATTTAGCTTCATCTTTTATCACACAGAGACAATTAACCAGACAGTAATAGTAGATCTGTTTAAAAAAGAAAAATACCTGGACAGAAAGTCTCCTCCATAATTGCTTTTGTTAAATGAATGAAATTGTAATGGTTTGCTAACTAAGACAATGAAATCGCTGTTTCTTTCAGGTTGGTAGAGTGAAGTCTGAAGCTCTGAGTTTCATCTGGTGCCCATTGTGTCTCTCAGAATGTCATGATGTCACAGCCAATCTGAGCTCTGAGTCAAATGGTGCACTAATGAATAAATAAAAATACTAATAGATACAAATAATCCCTAATAGAAAATGAGGGAAGCAAATATCAACAAAAAAGAAACTAACAATACTAGCTGCTTTATTTTCTGCAGAAGCTGCAAAGGCTTACTGACCACCATGTCCATGACTGCTCATCCATGAGCATTAAGAATCTCTTTTTGTCTGTAAAAGGTGATCACACACTGCCCATCCAAAGCCCCCCAGGCTGTGGCCATTATGCTTGACCTTCCTTGGGAGTCATACAGTCTCATACTCCAAACATAAGAGACAACATAGACAACAGAACAGACTAGTTATAGTGCATACATACATGGGTCTGGACTTAGACAGTTATGTCAATTTTCCAGGTTTCACAATCACAATTCTGCAATCCAAATTTCAGTCAGAAGTAAAATTAAAGAGATTAAAAATTTGTATTCACATTGCATCATAAACTTAAAATTACAACATTTGTTGTAATGAAACGTGCTTAAGGTAAGTTAAGGTACTTCAATTAGTGCAAATTCTTTATAATAATTATCTTTTATACTACAATATGTAATGGTGAAAGACTAAAGTAACCGAAAAGTGCCTCGATAAGTGCAACAGAAATCTGACAACACAAAACCCTGAGACAATGGCAGAAAATTATGAACACATTAAGACCTAATAGAAAATAACATTTGAAATACCCAGTGCCATCAAAAAGCTGAGTGAACTGGCTCAAAGCCATATGACTTTGCTACCTTGTGGCTTAAACCTTTTGTACATACATTTTTCTCAATGACTCTATGGCACCACAGAACTTGACACAGTTTATTATTTTAGACAGGATGTGCCTGTTTTTGTCAACCTCTTCATTATGCTTGCAGCTTTCCTGCGCCCCACCAAGCTCCTATCTCTTGTATTGAGAGGAGTGAACTGCGCATGTACAATTTATAACGAGAGTCAATGGACAAAGATTTTTGCGCCCCAGGCCGGAAATACGTGACCTAGCAGTAACTTTAGACAACGTAGAACAATTTTAATCTACATTTTATTGCTGATTATACATTTTACTCACTAACTATATAATATTTACCTCGCTCTTTTGAAAAAAGAAAAAATTCTAAGTAATTTTTAAAGTCTTATTCAATGAAGTCTAGGATGTGGGGAGTGGTGGGGCGGCGCCCTAGCGCCCTCTATTGGCCAGCCGCCACTGGCTGTCTCACAACTTCACTTAAATAGTTTCACATTTAAGCCAAGTTCATATTCATTCATTTGTGTGGGGTTTCATATGTAATGGACCTTTCATTGATATAAGTCTAGGCTAGAATTCACATATCGCATCTGAATTGTCATAATTGTACATGCATTTTCATCCCAAGTAGAAAGGAAAGTATTTTAGATCAGTTTCATCAGCCTATATTATTCACTGCCACGTAGCCATCAAAGTTGTCAAATATTAAAAAGTCATACTGATGACTCAAAGTTGACAGTTGGGAAATATTACTGAAAACAATGTCGCAGTTCCCGGTCATCAGTTTGTCAAAGTTCAGAATCTGTGACAATGGTCTATTGATGTTCTGACTTCTCACTGGTGCCTGTCAAAAGGGCCAATGGAGAGATTGGTGCAGGGCAAAGGGTGTGTGTGTGTGGGGGGGGGTGACAACAATATCTGAAAGCAACAGGGCATCTGATTTAACAGTGGGACTTTTCAAACTCTCCTTGGTATTAATAATCATGCCAGTCTCTTTGCTCTGTTGTCTGACCACTACAGCCTCATTCTGATTTTCAGTTGGTCGAAGTCACACAGGCCTCCATCCATGTATTCACATAGAAATGTTTACAGCTGGTATTTCGATTGTCATGTGGGTGTTCTGGGTAAATGTTTAAGCATCGTGATTTATTTACTTTACCTCTAGCATTTACTTTTCGCTTACATCCTACTGTGACTGAAGGAGTGAACAGAAAGCATCAATTCACCCTGAAATCAACTTTGATTAAATGACAAGAACTGGATATAGAAATGTATATCTTTTCATGGATAATAGTATTTAAAAGATATGATACCAAACCCGGTAGCTTCACAGTAGCTTCACTTTTCCCAGTAGCAAATAATCAATTCTTCCCGTCATCTGTGTTGGATAACGTTTCAACATTGGCATAGAAATGGACTGGTGTTTTTCTGTGATCTATTTACAGACGATACATTTGCCTCCTTTGAAACACTTACTAAAGACCATAACATACCCAGATCCCATTTTTTTAGGTACCTCCAAATCCGTAGTTTTGCCAAAAAAGTGTTTCCCTCAT
Organism: Hoplostethus atlanticus; assembly: GCA_034670405.1. NCBI lineage: Eukaryota > Metazoa > Chordata > Actinopteri > Trachichthyiformes > Trachichthyidae > Hoplostethus > Hoplostethus atlanticus. The sequence goes on along the minus strand of JAXDDX010000142.1, from coordinate 137,155 downwards.
TTCCTCACCTACCACCCAGGAAACCAATTAGACTTTATTCTGGAGCTAGATCCCTTTGAGAAGAAACGTGTCTCTACAATCTACACACTGATACAGGAATTAAAACGGTGCAAATCCCTCTCCCTACATGAGGTATACACACCTCCTCACTGTGTATACGACACAGCCTAATTCAATTTAAGATACTTCACTGTCTCCATTACTCGGGGGATAAACTTGCCAGACTCTTTTCCAGCACAGACCCTGGCTGTCCAAGGTGCAACCACAGTCCAGCCTCGGTAGGACGAAGTGAAAAATAAAGTGTTAAAAAAAAAAAAAAGATACGATACTCATAGTTTTAAGACATTTACATTTTATGTGTCATTTTCTCATAGATCTGGTACTACACCAATGGGATCCTACGGGAGGCGGGCTTTGCTGAGAACCTTCTCCCCTACATCACCCTAAGCACAGGCGGCTTAGAGACTTTCGCTGCCATCATCTCAGTGAGTATTGCCGCTTTCGATCAACCAGACATGACTGGTTCTTTACAGTGCATCCACTCGCTAGCTCTTGATATGAATAATCACAAGGTAGTTTTTGTTTGCCTTGACTGGTGCCAAAAGTTTTACTCATCCAGAAAACTTTTTTAGCATGCACTGAGGCTATGAATGCCCACAACCTTCATGAGATGGAGTCGTCATTGCTGAATTTGTGCAAGAGCCGCAATCAGATAAGGGAAATTTGTAATCACACAGGTTTAAATACATGCATATGAGGGCTATGAGGCATATGAGCCACACATGTAGTTGAATTTTGTTTATCAGAACCTTAGACTTCTGAACTGACTTCTGAACTGATGAGTCTACTGAAGGGGATAATATATTCTATCAATTATGCCTAATTGTTGGAATTTCCTAATTTCTATATGAATGAATATAATTAAATTGAATGAATTTAATGTACAAATTGGATTGAAAAGAGGGATTTCGGAATGGGTAATATATGTATGGGCATATGTGGATTATACTGTGACTACTACAGCACCTTGTGGCAAAATGTTGCTGAACAAATTAAATGATAACCTAAATTGGTCTAGGATGAATATTAAACTGAATAAGTCTAGGAGCATCCCCATTGTCAAGGAAAAACTGGAGAAGATTTTATATAGATGAGGAAGCAATTCCAATATTGAAAGCTTAGGAAGGTGGTATGATGCAAACCTAAATAACAAGGGGCAGATTCAGGAGATGAGGCAGGATGTAGTTAGAGGAAAGCTAAAGCTGTGGTGCCTGCAATTTCTGTTGCCTGGGCTTATGTGGCCATTGACAGTATACGAGATGCCTATCAAAGGTACAGAAGTTAGAGAGGCTGGTTAGCTCGTATGTCAGGAAGTTGCTGGGACTCCCATGGTGTCTTAGCAGTGTAGCTGTGTATGGGAAAGAACTGCCTATATCTAGCAGAGGGATTTAAATGTGCAAAGGTAAGATTAGAGATGGCACTGACAGAGTCGAAAGACCTAACGGTTAGGAGTGCAGCGCCTACAGTATCACCGGGGTGAAAATGGAATCCAAAAGTAAGCAGTTCAGCAGGCACAGTCAGAGCTCAAGGATGCTGTAGGGCAGGTGCAACTAAGGCAGGGAGGATTAGGGCTATGCTCAGGGCAACCTTCATGGAGTAAGGCAACTCCATCAGGGAAAAGAAAGAAAGTCTAAATTCAGCAGCAGGAGGAAGCAGCAAGGTGTGCTAACGCTGTCTCTCAGGCAAAACATAGTCAGTGGATGAATTGGGAATGTGTAGAGAGGAAGAAACTTTGCTGGAGGGAGCTGTATGGTATGGAGGCAAACAGACTTAGATTCATTATAGGTGCAACCTATGATCAACCATCAACCATCTCGGATCATCTTAGCAATTTTGTTGGTTTACATCTTATCTCTCTGATAGGCAATTCTCTGTAGGCCTGGGTAGTTCTACATCCTCTGTAGCTCAATCTACCTGTGGGTCCCCCAAGGATCCATCCTTGGTCCTATTTTGTTCTCTATTTATATGCTCTCTCTTGGCCACATAATTCATTGGCATAATATCTCTTTTCATTGTAATGCTGATGACACTGAACTGTATCTCCCTGTAAATCCCAGTGACTCAAGTAGCTGCTGCAGCTGAATGATGAAAAAATGAGGTTATTGTATTTAGCCCTCCTGATGCCACCACTAAAATGTATGATAATCTTGGCAACCCAAAAGCTAATCTTTGTCAGAGATTTAGCATATATGGTATTTAAGCGTTCTGTCTAGGGCATGCATACATACAAACGTCAAGCAGCCTTCAAGATAAATCCTATTGTAGTTTGCATCTGCAGAGCGTTTACCTTAATTTTCCCCCTATTGAATTGTCAGTGAGGTAGAAAAGCTGAGAATATATGATTACACTTGAAACCAGTGGAATCCCACTGGCTCCTATAATGCTTACGGGGTGTAATATACTGTATTGATGTTTTCATTTGATTTCACTCTATTCTCCCATAACGTCCAACAACAACATGATAGATGTGAACAGTAGCATGTGTCCTCTATTCCTGAGAGTGGAAGAGTAGAGCTAGACTATCCCTTACTGCAGCTTTGACACAATTCCTTTCAGCGTAAAGCAGTCGATACTTTGCCTTACGCAATTTAAATCTTGTTAACTGCTGCTGTAGACAAAGGCTACCGACCTAACAAAGGTTGCATGTTATTGATCCGGATTCCTTTGTATGCACCAGAACCAAGAAGGCTACGTGTTCACTCACACTACAGTGCCAGGTGCTTAACATACATTTTTCCACTACTAAATTCACATAAACTACAAGGATGCATTTGAAAATTACCAGCAAAATACAAACACTCATTAACACCTAGGAGGAGGATTTTTTGTCCATTTTGTTTGTTTTGTCATTTGTTGTCTATTTTTCAAACAAGGTGGTTCAGAACGCAGTGGGATACCCACTCTGAAGATCCATCCATCTCCATTTAATTGGTGTGCTAATACTCTATTTGGGCTGCTATCCAGTTCTGTGATTCCTCTCAGTTGGAGCAAAGTAAAGCTGAGCTTTGATCTGCTGCTGTGAGGAAGCCCCACTGACAGTGTTAGCTACTAGGTGACTGACTTCAGACACCAGTCTTTGCCCTTCAAACACAGCACAGAGACCCGCTAGCCGCACAGCATCTCACCTCTTCCCAGCCCATCAGTCACAGCTTGAATCCCACACCTACCCCATCCCCAACCCACACTTACTGAACACCACCATCATTCTGTCATTGATAATAAGAAAGGCATTGGCAGTTTGAGTGCCATTCACAAATAAACCAGAAATCATAAATCTAAGACAACCACAATGTGACTCTTCTGTAATGTAAAATTCACTCAATTCCCTCACCTACACAGTTGGATGATGGAATTGATAATATTGGCGCTATTGTATATTACTTAGCCTATTTTAAGTGACACATATCTTCAGAGAAACAGATAACACTGAAAAATATTGTGCTTACCCTTATGACATTTCTCACATGGAAGCTTATCCATTGCAACAGTATCTGAGCCACTGGCAGGATTCAAACATATACAGTCACTCCTTTAATCCAAATTAGCTGAAATAAAGGATCTGTATTCACCAATTTTCTTAGAGGAAATTGAGCATTTAGTAAAATGAAAATAGTTTAAAGGGAATTAGTGCTGGTGCAAAAATAAGTGAATCTCCTTTTGCTTTAGTTAAATCAAGTAGGGAAGTAGAACGGATGGGTAAATAATTGGGTATGAAGTTAACCAGTCAAAGGATCAGTGGTCTGAGGCGCATACCATGTAACCGACAGCCTGGGTTCCAGTCCGACCCGGGACCTGTGTCGCATGTCATCCCTCCTCTCTCACTCGATCTTTCCTCTCTCTCTCTCTCTACTGCTGACTGTCAAATAAAGGCAAAATGCGTGAAACAAAATCTATTAAAAAAAAGAACTAGCCAGGAAGAATCTTCTACTGGCTCCAAAGTCTGTTGAGAAAAATCCATACGACTAGAGAGACCAGTGAAAGACGAATTTAATGGTATTTCACATGCTTCAAATATTTATATTTGAACTGTATTATTTTGTTATTGATTATATTTATAAATAAAATATTTGGACATAAGGGTTTTGGCTAAAAATGAGACTTTATTCGTTTGGATGGCAAAGGTGCAGTAGAAGAGGGTGTATTCTAATAAAATCGACAAATCCGGTGATATGTTTTCAAAGGCTTCGTAATATCACAAATGTAGTGCACTGCAGGGCTCTAATCTTATCCCTTTAGTAATGCCTTTACCATTCATGCACACCAACAGACAATAATCTCTTACATATCACACGTGGGTTTTTCATGCCCCACTACAGAGAAAGCGGTGTCCTTGGAGGAAGACTCAGTGTATGCAGGGGTCAGCTCACCTGGTAAATCTGCTCCTTTCTTTAAATATTGAAGTTCTGCAATAAGAGATTACTGGCTTGTTTGATTTGTGTAGTTTGCCTTTAATGAGTTTTGGGAGCAGATAGAGAACCCAGGCTTTCCATGCACCCAGAAGACGCCATCTTACTTTCCTGGCATTGCTCAAGGGAAATTAAGATTTGTGATTACTGATGAGACAAAGGACTGGATGGGACATAGGACTGTTGCTAAAGGACTGTTGCACTAAAAATTAGAATGTTATGTGGAAATAGTGATATTGGGAATCCCCAGAAAAATAGTAGGAGAAAAAAGAGAAAAGTGTAATTGTTATTTGGGATTAAATCTTTCACTATGCTTTGTGGGTTAATTTGTTCTAAAACCAACAAATATACAGACGGGTGACAAATTAAAGGAAAAACCTGAATAAATGAGTGGAGAAACATAACTCATACAGATGCTTCCATACTGGTGTACTGCATGATACAATTAAGCAATTAACATCCTATCATGCTCTGTGGCATGAATGCTGAGAAGGCAGGATTATTGGGGCCCGGATGGCAGGAGCCTCAGACACAAGACTGCTCAACTGGCTAGTGTTTCAATAGGAACAGTGCCTAAAGTGACATCTGCATTTAGATCTAAAGATATCAGTAAATAGGCTTGGAAATTGTGGTGAAAATTGCACATTGGATGACCGTGATGCTCGTGCATTAGTCTGATATGTAAGGAAAAACAGAAGAGCAACTCTTCCTCAGGTGACTGAGAATTTCAAGGCAGGACGTGATCAGACTGTCAGCAAGAACAGTCCGTCGACAACTACATAGAGAGGACTATTATAGTAGGGTTGCAGTGCAGAAACCCCTCATTACAAAGAGGAACGCACATTTGAGAGTTCAGTGGTGCAAAAGCCATAGGCACTGATTTACAGAGATGTGGAAAAAAGTGATATGGTCAGATGAGTCATTCTTCACCATATTCTCGACAAGTGGGTGAGTGCATGTGTGCCGTACACCAAGAGAACGGTACACGCCTGAATGCTTGACCCCTACAGTGAGGGGGTCCGGTGGCTCTGTTATGCTGTGGGGGCATTCTCCTGTCATGGTTTGGGTCCACTGGGCCCCTTAGAGGGAAGGGTCACTGCAAATCAATACAAAGTTATTCAGAGTCATCACCTTTATCCTATAATGAAACATTTCTATCCTGATGGGAGTGGTCTCTTCCAGGATGACAATGCCCCCATCCACAGGGCACGAGGGGTCACTGGTGGGGTCAATGGTTTGACGTTGAGTATGACAATATGAATCATATGCTATGACCTTCGTAGTCACCAGATCTCAACCCAATTGAACACCTATGGGAGATTTTGGACCGATGTGTTAGGGAATATCTTTTGGAAGAATGGTGTTCCATCCCTCCAGTTTGAAGCTGTTCTGGCGGCTACTAAGACACTTGGTTGTTGGTTTTTCCTTTAACTTGTCACCCGTCTGTATATATACTGTATATAACATACATATATAACAATATGTTGTATTGAGTTATGTAGGCAAAGTATTGGAGAGAAAATGTCAACATTTTTATACAAATCTTGTGTTTTTATTAGTTGGTGAGATGGGTGAAGCAGCATTGGAGCTACAGTGTTATAGGCAGAGCTTTCAACATCTCACTTTTCACTCACTCTCACTTTTTTGTCATGTGGTTCTTTTACATATGCATCTTTATTTGAGCACTCAGGAATAATTATCTGTTGCTCTTTTTTAGACTGTTGATGCTATTGTGACAATGAATGCAGCACTGGCCTGTATGTTGCTACTGTATGGACAGTAGCCTCACCTTCCAAATGCACATAATCACTAAGACAACTATGATCAACCTGAGTCACACTGCGATGGCTAATGATCCTGAGTTACATTGTGTTCTCATCAAGAGAGTGCACACAGACACTCAACAGAAGTTTGAAGAAGCTTATGTGAGAAGTAGCTCTTGTGCAAAGGGGTTTGAGGGAGTGAAAATGATTGACAGTAGTTAATTTGCTTATGCAAAAAAAGAGTCAGACTGTGAAGCCTTTCATCTTGGACTGTCCATCACCTGCAGTGTTGGGTGAGGAGTTAGCCACCCTTCCCCTTTAATCTTTAATTAAAGCTTTGTTTTAGCCTCTATGATTTTTTTAATTCTCTCAGCCAATGTATGTATTGTTAATTACAGCAGAAAATAGCCGTCTGATTCTCATATCCAAAGATCACATCCATGACGTGAAGGATGGGTTAGAGGGTGAGGGCGACCAATTATTTACTTACTCTCCTCCTCAGCCCTCCCTTTGGTGGCTGGTCTGCACTCGCAGTAAAAGTGAGTGATATTTGTATTCATATGCTACCACCACAACCACTGAATTTTCCTGCTTTTAATTGGCCTTGCATGTCTTATTCCAACCTATCTATCTTTATTTATAGCCCAATATAAGGACTCGGGCATAATGTATGGTAGGTACAGGCTATTAGTAACATTCAGTATGTCATAAATTCAGTCTAGAATTTCTATTGAATTAGCAGAAACTGACTGCAGAAGCTACAGGAAGCTGCAGCCCTGTGAGAGCAGTGACTTATGGAATGAACATTTTTACGGTGAAAATTTCTCTTTATGCTTACTGCTGTTGTGATTGTTTGTTTGAATAGAGCCTAGAAGCAAGTCAAGACAGGTTTATCTCTCACGTGCATAATGCTGTCCACTGACCTGCTAGTCCCCATTCTCCATTGTCCTACTGTGCCATTGCCCTTTCACTGTAGCAGAGTTGTCACTATATGGTTGGCACATTACACAGTAATCATGGCGTGCATGCCGCCCCACATTACATCAGAGGTATTGTGTCACGCCGTCACCCTTTGCATCCTTTTGGCAAACAAATAATCACTGGGCATAAAAACAGCTGACCTTCTGGACCTGTCTTTGTCCTACGAGGTTATTTGCCTTTTGAGTGACACTAAAGAGAAACCAATCAAAGTGCTAATGTCAGTACATGTTTATGAGGTTGTGTGCTAATCTGTCAGTAGATTTCCCATTCATGCTTCTCCCAAGGGTCTTACTAGGGTTGGTGGAGAAATGACGGTACATGTGAAGGGCCAGCGGTGCCTGAAGCTGTGGCCAGTTCGATGGCTCATTTGCTTCTTGATGTGATGGATAATGACCAGGCATTTTAGCCCCGCCAACAGTAGGGCCCTGAAGGCCCCGTGCTGGCCACTGTTGAGTCTGGCAAGGAGTGTGGTATTGGATCATGTTTATTCACATTGTGTAACTGTAGTCATTCTGCCCAGTTCTGGAAACACTTTCTCACCTTATGTAGTTGTAGCCGTAATATAATGTATGTGCATTGAAGAGTGAACCAATGAATGAATGCAGCAGAAAGGATCAAGGATTCACACAAATGCATACACACACACACACACACACACATTGTTGTTCCCTCAGGACCGACATCCCTGTGACTATCAATGATGCACACACTCCTACACTACTGTCCCCACCCTCCATCACACACTCACACATTCACACTCTCTCACTTTGAGAGCGCTTTATGAGCCGTAGCCGGTGGACGATGTGTGTGGCTGAGTCCTGCAGTGTGGTGAGCATCAGGGAGAGGAAAGCTCTGTGCCTTCAGGGTGCAGTGGGGTGTGAGCAGAGATCCTCCAGTCCTCGTGCATGTCCTGGAATTCAGAGAAGCTGCTGAGATATGACTGATACTGTCTCACACACAATACACACACACACACACAGATCCCACCGCAGCCACAGCAAATCTAAAGCACATTAGCTTGAGGGAATAACCCACAAACAAAGGGATACTTTTCACATGGAAATGAAAAAGAACAAAACATTGGAAATAAAGAGTGAAAGAGAGCAGAAAAGTCTAGCGTGAACACCTACCTAAACCATTCACACACACACACACACACACACACACACACACACACTGCAGGGACACACAGCACACTATCTTTTTCCACCGAGTATCCCCACTCGGGAACCCGTTGGTAAAGGGATAAATACTGTACAAATACCAGTGACCTTTCCACAACCTCATGAAATATCAGTGTTTAGGTGAGGTGGAGACAGCACCATGAATGATTTAATGCTCACTCAGCTTGCCTCTCAAGCCGTGGGGAAAGAAGCTTTGGCTCAGGGTTTGCTTTAAGCTCGGTGTGGATTTGACGGTCGGGGGACACTCTCCACTCATGATCCCTCTAGCAACACTCCTGGGTGGAGAGCCAGAATATACCTGTGGATTATTTATGAACCAATAATGTGTGTGTGTGTGTGTGTGTGTGTGTGTGTGTGTGTATATCTCCATCTGTATATATGATGCATTGTATGACAGTCTCCACCAACAGACCCCATTTTATTTCAGCAGGATTTCCAGGTGGCATACTGGAAAGGTTAAGAAACTAGGGATGTGTTGTATATGATTGCATTTATATGAGGTTTTATTTTTGTATCCTGGACTGTCATGTGCAAAAATGTTATCACATGGCACACACACACTTAGAATTCAGATGAGAGGCACATACTATCAACTACATGTCCACAAAAGAAAGTGACTTATTGATTTGGAGAAATCAATTTTCTTTTAATATGACACGTGATGTATTGTTTCACATGTTCACATAATCTAACACTGTTGTCTGTCTTGTCCCCAGGGCTTAGTGATCGAACGAATCGGGAGGAGACCCCTCCTCATATTTGGTTTCTCTGCCATGGCCGTGTGCTTCAGTCTTCTCACTGTGTTCCTCAATTTACAGGTAAGTCACTTCTAATGACCTCATTCCAGACTTAATTGCTGTCATACAATACACATTGGTGCTGCTCATTGCTAGTCCTATTATATTGTTGCCAGACAGTCAGGATTTTATATGCTGAATAAATGAGGTTACCACATATCATCTCTGCAAATTTCTGACAACCTGCAAATAACACTTAATTGCACTCTTATTATGACAGCAAATGCAGTGCACCTTATGCTGATCAGCAGCACTTAATGTTCCACCACAGTCCATAATAAAAATCCATAATCCATATAGATACATAGACATTAATTACATTATTATTACTTTGGCAGGCAGTGTTGTCGACTAGAGATCTTTTAGATGACCCAATGATCTGATCATTGCAATCATCTCTCTCTCTCTCTCCCTCCCCCTCCCTCCCTCCCTCCCTCCTCAGGACAGAGTGTCATGGATGCCCTACCTCAGTTACGTCTGTATACTGGCTGTGATTGCCTCCTTTTGCTCCGGGCCAGGTAAAGCTGCTGACCTACAGTATGGATTGAGATTCTCTCTTTCTTTTTCTTTTTCTTTTTCTCTGACATCGCTCTCGTTTTCTCTTTCTCAATCTCTCTTTCTCTCTCTCTTTGTCTCTCTCACTTTCTCTTTTTCTCTCCTTACTACTCCAATGTGAAAAACACATTACTGACACATTAAGCGTCTCTGGCTGTCTAGATGTATTCACTTTTCAAACTAGAGAAGTGACACACGGCTCTGCTCGCAGTGCTTCCGGACTGCTTCAGCGACTGGAATAAGCCAACCGGTGTGTCTGTGATCAGAATCACAACGGCAGGTGCTACCATATATTACCATACTAAATAGCACCCGTTGTGAGTTGCTAGGATATATATGACACTGCAAATGCACAGGGGGAACTGTGTGTGTGTGTGTGTGTGTGTGTGTGTGTGTGTGTGTGTGTGTGTACCCAATGGGTCTTGGTGGGAGGTTGACCTTGAGTTGTGAGGCTATCGCTGTCACCACTCATATACATCCCTTCTGAATAACAATGTCCCCAGGGAGAGTTAATCTCAACACTCACGCGACAAAGTGCCTCGGGATGTACCTCGGGAATAGCAGACAGTGTGGCAACTCTGAGACTTTCACCCTCATAACCCACCAAGTACCGGCATGCATAGGGTGGTCATTTGAATCTTTATCTTTACTTTACTTTACTTTATTGATTAGGAACGTGGTCTTTTAAAGATCAGTGCTCAGGGGCACCTCCGTGGTAGCTGTTGAGGGAGGAAGGAGCATTTCCTTCTTCACTTCCACCGTTCAACTACGTGTGATTTATGGCTTGTCCAATCAAATGAGGCCACTGGCACTGTAGATATGGTGAATGACTGGGAGAGAAGGAGAAGACAATTCACTCGAGGGATGACCCCAGTACTATTTTGTGCATGTGAGTGGATAAATGAGGAGCCACGATTCATACTGAAGTCATTTCACCAAGGAAACAGTGCCCCAGATATTTCAAAAACTCAAAAAAGATTATACCAAGAGACATGGATGATTTTCATTTTCGTCATAAATTAAAATGCATGGCCTGCTCTCTAAGAGTATCCGGTTTAACACAGAAACAGAAATTTAAAATGTCTGGAATGGTTTATAATGAATCATATTCTCATTACAATCAAGACTCAAAGATAGTGATGAATGACAATAAATATTTTCTTTTTTTTCATGATTACAATAAAGTTATGGTAGTTAATGAAATGATCACTGAGAAATTCCATCCTCCAACAACTCCAACAATAATAAAAAACAAACTTATCAAAACTCCAAGCAGATGTTTTCGCATGACTTCCTTAATTTACACAATCTTCTTTAACCAGTTGGTGTGAATATTCCTAGAGGACCCTGCACAAATGTTCCTAATCTGGGTTTTCTGGTTTGTTTTAGCACTCTGGCACTCAGTATTCACCTGTTTCCTCCAACAGCCTGGAGTGATGTGAGTCTGTGCTCAACTGTTGTTAGTGTACTTAACCTCAAACAACCAGAGAGATTAAACACTGTCAATATTGTGTGAGATGAGTAATGGTGTGATGGTGTGAAATATCTACAAACAACCAAGGACCTGCAACAATGTTTAGACAGAGGTGACTGTATATTCCCACATCCTTTTTGATTATATTTAAAAAGCAAGACTAGGTAATGGTTATCAGTTTTCATAGATTTTAGCTTTGTAAACAACCTAAAGTTTACCTCATGTGCTCAATAATAAACTATTACCTCTGTTTTAAATCTTTTTAACACTTATCTTTCAAAATACTGCCAAAGATTTGTCTGATTAGCTTGGATTAGCTTGATTAGTAGAGCAGCTGTCCAACATGGTAGCCGACAGAACAGGTTAGTATGAGACTGGGAGGCGGTTCACGCCAAGAGGAAGCTACAGCATAAACCTTGCTAGCATGGATTGTACATCTAACACTTGAAGGAGATGATGTTTTTGAAGCTGCGTGCATTATGAAATCAAAAGGTGCAAAGGAATAGCATCTATTCCAATGCTATTTCTTTATGCCTTTGAAGATTACATGCACTCGAGATTACATACAATATATCACTACGGGCCTGAGGTTGACGTCAGTGATGTGGTTTGTATCTATAAGGAAAGGATTTATGATGATTTATATGATATGATGTATGATGAAGCACCTTCCTCCCAGAGTGGGAATTGGTGGAGATAGAGTAAATGAAAGAGGATGTGGAGATACCTGAGGGCTCAAGGGAAAAGAAGAGACAATTCTGCAATCCACTTTTCTTTGGTCCTATCACAAAGATGCTGTGACAACTGTTCTAGGCTACATTGTGTTTTCTTCCAAAAAAAGGAACACACACTCATTCTGATATTTCAATCAGATTTTTATCGAGAACAATTACATAGAATTTATTTTGTCAAAGCTCTGTTGCTGGCCTTTGTGCAACATAATTAAGACAGCCCAGTGAGGCAGGGAGCATCGATAGCATTCCTCCCTTGGGGGACTATGAAACAGAGCCCACAGATGGATGCTGGGGTGGTGGTGGTGGTGGGGTGTGAGATTCATGTGCAGCAGTAGCAGCAGCGGTGGCAGAGCAACACAGTGCGGCAGGGTAAGCAGCAGCAGAGAATGAGCGAGTGAGTTCGACAGTTTCAATAGACCGCACAATTTGCAATGGCAACATGTGAGCTCAGCTGACACGTCAGCTAACTGAGCTGTAGCGCCACTCGAGTACGTCTGCCTGAAATGGCTTCGTAGGCTCCACTCCAGTGCTACAGTATGATAAAGCTGTGGCTATCTTTTGAAAGTTACACAGTTAATCTTATACTTAGAATACACCTCTTGTCTGGTTAAGTTTTCTCTGTCTGTTAAGATCAAGTATGTACAGAACTGTGCAGGTCTGTTTTGCTTAGGAGCATTCAACCAATTATTGCAAATTACAGCATTTCACATTGTGGCATGATGGACTCTGAAGTAGCACACTCACAGCTCTACTACCATTCGTAATGGCACATCATTTGGCAAATAAGGTTTTAATCCAAAATGCCTCCAACAGAGAGCATTTGTAGTATGAAATCAATTACGGAGTTACCCTGGATTACAGCGTTCAGGATCAGTGGTTAAACACCCCTGAAGTAGCACTGAAACATTTATATTGCTGGCTGACTCATATGGCCTCAGAGGATAGATGAAGAGACATACAGTTCAGTACACTCATCTTAGCAACACAGTAATAGTTGTGTGTTAAATGACTGCGTTAACTCATCCAAAAGCAATAATTTTGCATGACCAGGTGTGTGCATGTGTGTCTTTGCATATCTATATATATGTGTGTGCATGTGTGGATATGTGCATGCACTTGCATGCGTATATATGCTGTTGCAAAACACAAGCTTGAGTGCCTGTGATTTTCGGTCAATTCAAAACAAGTGTCTGCACCTGCACGGTGTTCAGGTTGAGAGGGTCATTTGCACTGTCCCAGTCATTCTGACTCCCACAGATTTGGCTGTATTGACACAGTGTTGAATGAAGTGTTGACCATTGAGTCAACCCAGTCTCTTAGCTTATCACAGTCTGTGTCAGCTGTTGGTCTGGGGATGTTGTGGCCAGTTAGGAGGATGTGGTGGGAACTAATGAACCAGGCTCTGCCACAGTGGCGGGACCAGCCCTGTACTGAATAGAGAAGGAGAACTGCAAGAAGATTAGATTTGAGAAGATTATAGAGCTGTGGTGTGTGCTCTCTCTCTCTCTCTCTCTCTCCCCCTCTCTGATGATGTCATGTATAGAAATATGCAAGCACACACAGGTTGTAATTTACCCTTTTGCTGTGAATACATACAGCATACACACACACGTTACTAACAGTATAATACAGACTTAAAACAAACCTGTAGAGCCTGAAATCTTAGCCTCTTAAAAAAAGCCTCTTTAGAATTCCCTCTGTTTTTCGTCATACAACACAAAACCTCATATTGCAGTGACTAAGTCATATTCAGTGACTAAGCTCCCTGCGACTCAGAAGGGGCTGTGTGCTCTGGCCTGTGGGGGGCAGCCGAGCTAAAACATAAGATTTTCACAGCACCACCCTCATGTTGCGGCAATGTCAACACAGGCTGGGCATTCAGGCCAGCTCTCCACCATGTACTTAATACAGTGAGGAACACAGAAAGACATTTCCATTCACTATGGGAATGCACTCTAAATTGGAGCTCACATTTTTTAAAAATAATGTCAAAGATCAAAGTCAAACCTTGCCCATTTTCCCATTTAGCGGCCACCAAAACATGCTAAATGGTCCTCTTTTGCATCATCAGTGGTTTTGTGAAATCATTATTTGAGGCTTGGAAAATTACATTTCTTAGAAAATTGCAGCCCTTGATAATTAACTCATTTAGAACTTGTTTCTCATTTACAAGAGCCCTTACTGCACAGATGCCGACACAGTAAGCTATGCCATCAATTAGACAGACATTCAGTACACAATTACTACTTGATGGGATCAAATAGATTAAAAAAAAAAATGTAAAGGTCGGATAATGATATACATCCTTATGATGTCACAGACGTGTTCACATGACATGGACATATGTCATAACACAGATTGTTATGGGGCATGTTTCCTAGCTGTATGTACTAAATGTCTGTGTGCATATGTTCAGTTTTCCCCTTTTTCCAAACGTTCATTCTTGTAATTTTTATTTTTCAGTGCCTCTGTATCTTTGTAGATACAGAGGCACCCAGATATTAGTCATTTTACAGTATAGTCTATAGTATAGTTTTCTTCCAACAAAATAAAAGCAAATAATAAGACACTGTGGCAGAATTTCAAAGAATGTCGTAACATCATTTGCTGTCACGTCGGATAGGTCTGATACCCTGAGAATGTAATTTCTGTTCAGACTTGGAAGACGATTTATTTCTTGCAAATCAAATTCATTGCAACATGTCACACCAGCGGCTTTCAGGTGGCATGCTAATAGTTCAATACATACACAGATCAGACAGTCAGCTCTAGTTGGTCAAAATACACCACTCTTTAATGGAGATCAGTTTTCATTTATGCAAGTGAAGTTGAAGTAGACTAATTTGGAACACTAGTATCTGCCACATAAGTCTGCATATCATTTTCATTGCCTTCCACAGACAACGTAGAGTTTATATGCTAGCCTCTGAAGTCTTAAACACACACAAACTCCCTGCAACCCTGTGAATGACTGGCGCTCCACATATTGCTCACCACAGAAACAGCTAATTGCTTGCAGCTGATATAATGCGTTTCATTTGACCTTGCACATATAATTGCAGAAACAATGTTGCACTTATTGTGTATATTTTTCTTTTTTCTTTGCAGTGTCTGTTGTATTGTTCAGTTGTTTTGATAAGTTAATGAATTAAATCAATAAATAAATAAAATATAATTGTTAAATGTATTATTGATCTTCTTTTTCACAAGAAGATGAAAGACAAACAACTGAAACAATGATTATATTATTAATGGGAAACTTTGCATCCACGATTGAGAAAGTACGTAAAAAGTAAGTAAGTGTTCTCTCGCTGGTCGATGGTGTGCAGGAACTCCATGACATACCGTCAGAAGTTCAGCAGGATTCAACTCTGGTTGAGCAGCATACTGGAGATTAGCATGAATGTGGCAGATTAACACGATTAATGCTGCTTGCTGCCCCCCCCCCCCCCGCTGGACTTCCAACAGCTCTCAACCTGTCCTTACACCATGAAACAGTCATTGCACTCTCTTGTCTAGACTCGAAAAGAATTGTTCTCCTCTATATGATCCTGAGAGGACCAATAAGGAGGAAGCCAATAGACACAATATACATGTGATACATTGTTAATCCCCATAGGGACATCCTCTTTTCGCTTCCTCAGGGTTAGTAGCTTGACAGCTTATGATGTACAGGCCTCTACCACACATTACACTCACCATCAAAAGCCATTCCTGTACTCAAAGCCCAAGTAAACAGGCAAAGGTTATTGTGCTTTGATGCTACAGTGCTGTGAGCTGTCTAGGTGTGTTTTTGTCATCTAAACCCACTTTCATTGATGGATGTTCATTCTGCTACTCAATGTTCCCAGCGGGTCGTTGGATTTGTCAGGCTGTGTTGTTTGCTGGTGGCCTCTTTTATGGACAAGTTCCTTCTTGACTTTTTCTCTGCCACCAACACAGCTGGAAAACATAATCTTTCTCCTTCAGCAGACCATGCATCATCATAATTCATACCTCTGAAATCACTAAGCAGTACAGAAATCTCATGTAAATGTCAGAACAAAATATCAGAACAGTTAACTTTTCATCTTATTTATGCATAATGCTTCATTTTGAAGGCTTTTATTGAATTATAGGTGGTTGGCTGGACAAGACCTTTGTGTGTTGCTCCAGTACAGCTCACAGAAATAGTTGACAGCTCAATCAAATGGAGCAGAAACCTGAAAGATCCCGCAGCTTGAAGTGAATAAGCTGCACTCGATGCTGGGGACGTTATGTATCCTGCCTTAGAGAGAAGCTTTGGTGGGCTCTGAAGGGGCATCTTGTGTATGTGCCTTAGCTTTTTGGACTTTCAGGAAATTTAATTGTAACTTTGACAAATGAACCCTTTGGCATTGGTTCATTGGTTTCTAAAAAATCGTGCTTATTTTTTGTCGTATAAAGTAAAGGTGATGTGGCAGGTTTCGCACTTTGTTTTTCCTTTAAGCTCCTACCTTATTGCATGATCATGTCTGGATAGAAACAAAAACATTTACTAGCACAAATAAGCCCACCTGGTGTTTCTGAATCGAATGGGAGAGAAACACATGCAAATGATATTCTTTTGTGGACTATTGAAAAGCTGTCAGGGTTGAATATGGAAAAGCAACTGGGTCAGTAGCTATAGATAACACATTGTTCAGAGATAATGGAGAAATAATTGTTGTTCTCTGCTAAATCCAACTGAACCCTTCATTGTCCTGAGTAAATTGTGTATCAATGAATGTAGAGAAAATGGCCTTAAATGCGCATGGGCAGACCGCGTTTGTCTGTTTTTCTCTCCTTTCAGTCACTAAACCCATTTTCCTTCAACATATTTGCTCTATAAACAGGTAAGATGCTTAACTGGTTCTGACAATGAATTCATGTGTTGAACAATTCAAGAGGCTGCTCAATATGTTCTGTCGCTGCCTCTCAGTTACTACAGTGGGTGACACTGATGATGTACTACGAAATACATTAAGTAGGACTTTTTTTGGAGCCTTCCACTCATTAGGTCTCAGTGGTCAAGAAGCATCTGCGGGCTAATCCAAGGGTGGTCGGTGTATTCACTCAGTTCTTGGCTGACAGGAAGAGACAGAGAGAGTGCAAAGCAAAGTGCTGATGGACAGGGTACAGTGGACGCGACAGCAAGCCAGTGAACAAGATGAATCACCTCCAGACCTGGGATGGCGCAGATAGACACACATTGAACAGCCAGACATGCTACTGTGGGAGTTAGCGGGTAATGAGAGACCTGCCAGGGGTGAGAGCGGTTTCTGCTGCAGTTTGGGGGCCATAAGCAAGAAAGAAATGTATAGAGAAAGTAGGGGCACAGGGGATGAGATGAGGCTCTCAGTGGAGTGAACTGAAGCCAAGGTAAAATTTAATGATGTGTGGCAGACAGTAATAGAAAGGGATATTGTGTGTGTGTGTGTGTGTGTGTGTGTGTGTGTGTGTGTGTGTGTGTGAGAGAGAGAGAGTGTGTGAGTGTGTGTGTGTGTGAGAGAGAGAGAGAGAGAGAGACTTTATTGGCAACAAACACCAATCCGACTGTTACATTTACATTAAAAAAAACATTTCTCAATCCTCATAACTGCACACATAACAAATCATCCTCTTACTAAATTAGCAAATAGTAATTTCATTTTACACACTGCATCCCTGTAGCACCATTTGTCATAAAACAAACTTGCATCCTCTTATAGTATTCAAAGTCTAATAGTATCTGAGCTCTGAGTAGTGACTTAAACATCTCCACCACATTGCATGTAACCCCTGCATCCACCTTCTTTTTCCTGCTCAAGAACACTGACATTTTTGCCTGTCCCATCAAGAAATGAACAATTCCCCCATTTTTTCTTGTTTTTCTTGTTGTGAGGGAAACCAAAGATAAATGTGGCCTCAGTGAAGCCTACCCCAAGTGCAGTCAGAAGTGCAGTTATCAATACAAGGAGAGGACCTAGCCTCTCACATTATGTTATTTATCTACTACTACTCACATACAATGAGGCGAGTAAGAGAAAAGTCAATTTCCTGCAGTTTTACCTATATTTCCATGTGTATAACTGATATTAGGTATCTGATTCTTATATACTGTGATTAGGTAACATGCTTCAAAGACAAACCCATTTTAGATTTGAATAGATCTAGATTATTTTCTACTTATATAGTATTTGTATTCCACTTAGTGTCAGGAATATTTCTGCCCGTCTTGGAGGGCAAAGTGAAGGCCTTCACAACAGTGTTATCAAATGGCTGCTAACTCAATCAGCTCTTATTTCTCTGTTATGTCCTCTATCTCTTTCTCTGACATCCTGATCTGATATGAAAACACTACAAATCCTTTCTGTGTAAAGCTTTTAGATAACTCAATGGTGACAAAAGGACAATGAGAACAGCCTACCTAACCGTGCAGGCTAGTGGCAACTATTAGATGAATGGTACGCCCACACAGAAAGACAATCACAGGAAAACCTGGATCGCAAACATTAGCTGGCTAACGCCACGTCAACGTAGCTGAATAGGTCCTTGCAGAGCATGCTGGAGATAACTGGCTGGTTAGCTTTTATCAGCCACAGGCACCAACACGTCAACTACGCAGTTCACCCCCCCCCCCCATCCCCCTCCACCAATTGAAAGTGGGGAGGCAGGTGTCTAACTTGCCTAAGGTGAGTGTGTGTATGTGTTTGTGTGGGAGGGTATTCTGCTAGTGTGCCATGACTCTGCTATTATGTAATTAGTTTTATTTATAGTGTGTGTGTACTTTGTTAGATAAGATCACTAGCCTCCATCTGTAGGTAATGGAGCGGACCGTGACTCACTATCAGGGCAAAGGTAGAGCTGCTAGAAACCCCCCCCAAAATGGAGGGAACCAAATATCAAACACAGTAGTAGTAATCAATACAGCAGTATTGATTGTGCAGGCATATACAATTTCCTCCACTTGTTGACATGGTATATTATTTTATTTATACCTTTACCGCACTGTATCAGGTTGATAAAAAAAAATCCACAGTTTAGATCAATTAACAGTGGACAAAATGTCTTTAGTTCTCTTGTTTAAAAATTCAGGTATCACCTAGCAAGTTCTGCAATATGCATCAGAGGTTGTGGGCATTGATGAAAGTAACTGCCTCAACCTGGACTGGCATTAAATAGTGTTTAATGCCTGAATTTCACAGAATGACAAATACAATGATTTCTGCATTGTAGACTAATTGCAATGGTGATGTGATAATCCCAGGTCTGAAGTTAGGTCACTGCATACCCAGGAGCACACATACAGTAGTTTAGCATAAGAGGGTCAGTGACAGTGGTTGAGGCTTTCTGGGGCTTCCAATAACGCCTTTTTGACTTTATCATTATGAAATTCCTAATGATCTTATACTGTCAGACAATGTAAACCTTTTACAAAGCGTTGTAATGGGAAGATAAGAGATTGGAAAACTAGTGGCTCAATGCGACAGTAACATTAATAGTTGATATTTACAGCCTTCTAATGCCTGTCAAGAATAATACAAATCATTTGATGGGCACTGTGCATGGTATTGAAATACTTGTCTCGACCCTCTCAAGATAAATGTCAGCAATCACGCAGGAGCGTTGGTCTATTAAACAGTGTGCTCTGACAATTTGGTGATGGAAGAGAACAGTGTGGAGCAGCTCTGCCACAAAAACTTCTCCCAAGAGGAAACTGATGTCCCCTGTGAGGGCGGCGCAGCATCACCACAAGCGACTACACAGCCTAGTTTACTAATCAGTAAACCTTTATGGAGATACTGAAATTCCCTTCAATGTTGTTCTATGTGCATCATGGCACACACTGGCAGTTCTATGTTGGATGACAATCATTCACACCACAGCCACAGGGATTGAGGGATTTGTATTTTATATCAAGTCAAATTGGCCAACATATCATCCACAAAAGAGGTTGGTAAGCTTTTGAAAAGGATCTGCTCATGCACGCATCGCTTAGTAAAGCGCAAATCCCCGTAATCCTTAACACCAAAATTTGCACTGCACTGCTTGATCCTTACTGACACTCCCCCTGACCTTGTGTGCGCCCAACGAAAATGTCACTTTGCCAACACAAAGCCCCACCATCCGCCATGTGCCGCCACAAAGACAGAGACCTTAACCCCAACAAGACTCGGGCCCTGTTGCAGTGTAGTCGAGCCCCTGAAACATTTGATGTCTCAGAAGGCTCTTGTCACAGATCAAAATTATAAAGACTCAACTTCAATTTCAGTCTATTAAACAGCTATTATCTCATTTTTCATTTGGACCTTGTTTTCCTCTGTGTCCACCAATAATAAGCTACTAATTATTTTTGTGGACAGTCTGATCATCAGTAAAGTTGCCCATTAGACTGATGACCACAGTGGCTCCCAATACTGAGGTAAATACTGAGGTAAACTTTCAATGATTCTTTTGGCCCTGATTTAACTGTTGCAAGATGTGGTTCTACAGTCTTCCCTATCTGCTCTGCCCTTCAGTGTTCTTCACTATCAGGCTCTGGTCCAAGTATCTCTGCAGTAGAGATAGCTGTGGTGTCTCACACCCCTGATGATTCAACACATGCTGTCTCCTCTGAGTCCCTGCAGAAACATATGCTGGCGACATAACATAGTATCCTAATTAGTGCTCAGCACAGAGCATGGGACGTACTGCGGCAACAAGTGAACTCTGAATAACATTGATGAGCCTATGAAACTTGTTGTGAGGCTGAAAATAGAATTTATATGAACTATCACAAGAAGAGTGTTAGGCTTATTAGGAAACAGACACTGTTGTGAGAGAGAGGCCATGCAGATAACCCAAAACATTCTAGTGCAGATTTTAAGCCAAAAAGAGATTGTTGCTGTGGTTGGGGTTGTGATTGAAACATGGACTTAAATAGAAGCAAAGAAGGGCTGATTTTCGAATCATTTGTTCACATATTGTCACACCTTTAGTTAGGTATATCAATCCCAGTGCACAATCAGAGGTGAAAGTGATGCTTTTTGGTTTGCTAAATTTCTTCTCTATACCACTCAAAATAGCTATTAATAGGTCAAAAGCATAAGTCTGTGCCCACTTGTTTCATATAGTGCACATGCTTGCATCTCGATAGTAGATCAGATTCTTCATAAGAAAGCAACTTGAGTGCCAGTGAAAATATTTAGTAGATCTAGGCCTTGGTTGGTGTTGGATTTGATTTTAATTGAAAAGTCAGATCCCGGCTCCAAGCTTCAGCCAATAGGTATAGGATGAAAATCCAAGAGGACGATATAGGCATTGGTGGGCAGGCAGTTCAAAAGCTTGTTTGAGTTGCTGTGTTCAAAGATTCTCTTTGGACACAGCTTGATACAGCCCTATGACTGTTTCAGTGACCCACTATATAATTACCCACATTTTCCGAAGAGCTTGACCTGTGTACCACCAGCTTGTTTTATTGGACTGCAAAAAATTCAATGCAAAATTAATTTTCAGTGTTCAATCAATAGGGGTTGATTTGTGACCAAATCAGTTTCCATTGCCATCTACATGCATCAATATAACATATATGGATTTCGTTCCAAAATGGTATATATCATTTTGGGAAATACTTTTCATAATTTTCAATAATGAATTTTACTTTCATGCCGGAAAACCTTTCAGAGGAGGTTTCACATGTTTAAAATGATAGATATCTCATTTTGTAATGAAATTGAAGTATATTGCATCAGACATATAAAATCCAGATTATTATGATATATCAAGTATATTGGGTGATAACAGTCCCCTGAAGTTATAGTTCACATAATGTGGAGTTTCTATTGATCAGCACTTGATTCTGCCTCTGTTGCTGTGGCGTGTAGTTCATGGTAACACTTGTGAGCATTACAAGGTGACTCATACCTCAGAGCTACAGCACTTTATTATTCAACCCATACAGAAGCCACTTATTAAATCTGCCGGGTAAGGATTCACTTGAAGGACTTTAGTTTTGGAATTACTTATCGTTCCATCAATATTCACCTAAGCAAGCCATTGACACCATGATATTATAGCGTTTCTGTGTGCACATTCACACAGAAACAGTGTGTGCATCCTTGCTCAGTCTCCTCTCTCTCTCTCTCTCTCTCTCTCTCTCTCTCTCTCTCTCTCTCTCCTCTCACACACACACTAGATGGAGAACAACCAGGAAACGGCTATTTTGTACTGAACGGATTATCTTGGAACAGATCTAAACTGAACACACCCAAAGCCACACACACACACACACCAACAAATGCTCATGTTGGCTAACCCCCCCGTGTATGTATAAAGCAGGATTTGTTTTTCCTGGGAGTATTGAGCTCGGTGTTGTCGTGGCTGCAGAAAAATCCCTTCCTGTTTCCTGTTGCCCGCTTATCCTGCTTGTATCATTAATGTATTTATTTGTGTGAGTTGCTGCATATACAGCCACAGTTCCTATGCAAGAGGGATTTCTGACTCTGTCCAGAGAGGCAGGACTAACCAACTGATATCAACGTGACGCATAGTTGCTCCTCTTCACTTCTTGCCTCAGTTTACATGCATCGTTTTTAACTTCTGTAAGCAGTGCACACAATGTGGGAAATGGCTCTTCTCCTTCTGACAGCAATAATCAAAGTAGTCATCAAAATCTTTGTACACATCAAAGCACGGGGCAGAAGGTGCTAGCCTGTATGTATTACATAACATTTCTGAGGCATGTACCAGACGATATTGTTGTGATATTTTAAATGCCTTGTACTAATCATTTCTGAAGCTTTCGTGTTCAGTCGACTGCCGGATGGAGATTAAACTGTGTCTGTAGTGTGTTGCACGTTGACTTCAGTTTGGCTGGCAAGCTCCAGATGTGTTTATTCCCTGATGTTGCCGTGTGTTCATTTGTTTTACTAAATGTCAGGGGAACCTGGACACATGCACGATTTTTTTTAAACCGCGATCATTTGAATGACTACCGGAAGCTTTGACAGGTGGTTGTGCTTTTATTATACACATGATTGTTATGTGCAATCTGGCCTATTCTGGGAATGCATTAATGCACATCGCATGCTATATAATCAGCTGGTCAGATTTGTACAACAACAAGGCATTTTATGGGGTGGTGTAGTTTCACGAGCAATTAAGTGTTAAGAGGATGCTGAGGGCTAATGTGAACTAAACTGGCTTTTATTCAGCTCTCAATGCAAATGCTTCATTAAGTGGCTTCTTAAACAGCATGACCTGCGGTGCGGAACTGCACATAAAATGCAACATCCACAGAATTGGAAAGAGTAGAAAAGGCATTCCTGTAACCTAAATGGATCTTCTTGAAGGTTGTTGCAGATGGAAACAGACATACCACATTTAAATAATGTTGCCTTGGGAGTGAGCGTTTATTCAGAGCTGCTGTTGTAAGTCAGTTAAAGGAAGGTGACACCGGGACGGTTAACGGACATTTAAAAGCTTAACCATGCCTATATAACCCATAACAGGCAATTTTGCACCAGTCTTGCAAGGAATGGCTTAGGGAAAGACAGACGGTAGCCAGCTTCTTGAAATTGTTGGACACTCAGGTTTCCCAGCATGCATTCCACTACACTGAGTATTAGACACACCCCTGGACCAATGGCACTGTGTCAGGGTGTGGGTAATTCAAAAAAGGGGCGTAACCCAGGCAGGAGAAGAGAAAAAAAGTGTCTGACAACATTACGGAAAGGATCACTACAGAGATAGACCTTTGTTTAATCAAAAAAACGAAAGTCTCGCTTGCGAGATTTCATAGCGAGACTTCTCCTTGAGCGAGTTTTTGGTTAAACCAGTTTTCTTGTTTCTTTGTTCAGTGGCAAAAAGCAGCGACATGTAATACTATCAGCTGAATTTGACACTACTTGACACTGTTAAAGTTTCATTTCATTTCACAGTGTTGGGTAGCTGTCCTGTTACTGATGCTACTACCCAATGTTGGCACTCTTACAGTAGTCTGAGCCTGTCAATATTCAGAGCATTGTTACCCCAAATGCACTGTGAAGCCCTCAGGACAGGATTAGTTTTACCTGGGGAGTTCAGTAATTTGATTTTACCCATGCACATCGGTAATTGCAGTCACTCATCCGGATGGGGGATTGTGGTAATCCACACACCACACAACTTTGCTCACAGTACAGAAAAACAGATAAAACTCTTCAAGTTGCTCCATATCGTTTAATTGTCATCAAATAGGAATTGATGCAGGTCACTAAAATGAAACATTACAGATCTCTGGAATCCCACAAATTAGTAACTAAACTAAATATAAGCTAAATAGTAACAAAACGGATATCTCTGACTATACTGTCTCTCAAACTGATGGTGGGTGACCAGACCATGCTTTGCACCTGATGGCAAATGAAACTAAAGCAAACTAAAGGACCTCAGTCCTCATACTTGCATTAAAACTAATATTTTGAATAGTTCCCCAATGCTTTCTATTGACTTTCCAATAATCTGTCAAGATGAATTACTACCTCCACATGTGAACTCAATGGGCCAAGTACTTTGATTTCAGCCTCCTTTTGACATCCCATCAAAGCATCCAAGTGTCAACATCTGCTTTCGTAACTTTGAAAATCTTGGTTGCACATTGCACTTGGGGATAGGCCGGAGGACTGCATGACTTCAGACCAGCCGGCCACCATCTTTAAAGGCCAAAGCTGTTATTGTAGTAACCCTCGTTGAAACACAGTCAGCTAACTAACTACTGTCTTTATTGACAAAGTGATTTATTAAATTAAACATTGTTTGAGCCTTTGATCCAATGACTGGCAGTGTGTGACAGCTAAACATGAGTTTTGCATATCATTCAAGTCCGTTAGTTTTGTTTTGCTCTGGAGAAAAATACACTTGTATTTTGAATTATGAGGGGTTAAGAAAGTTCAGAATTCCTTGTGTTCCCAAACTTTAAAAACATATCTGGATATACCAAAGATTTTGATTTAGTGAAATAAATTGCTGATTTTATCTTTAAAGAGACCATGATGGGTCTGAGCTCAGATTATGATGAGTTTCTCTGATAAAAAGTAAATATGGGTGGGAGTTGTTGGAGTTGAACAGCGGGATAGTACATGACGTTATGGCAACTGATTACACAGTGATGAAATACAGTAGAATTAGTAGAGTTAGTCAAACCCATTTTCACTTATTTGCCTTTTCTGAATTTGCTAGCATGCTAACCTTGGTAAAAGCAAACTAATGGAACAAGTCATTCCTCGCTTTGTGTATCAGAGAGTTTGTTTCTGTTCTGTCAACAGTGGTGTGTTGTCGCTGATGGCCTGTCTCTCCTCTCTATATCTCAGGTGGGATCCCGTTTGTCCTGACCGGGGAGTTGTTTGAACACTCCTACCGGCCTGCTGCCTTCATGATCGCTGGTACTGTAAACTGGCTGTCCAACTTTGCCTTGGGCCTCCTGTTCCCGTTCCTTCAAGTGAGTTAGCTAGCGTGTGTGTGTGTATGTGTGTGTGTGTGTGTGTGTGTGTGGGTCAGTTCGATTCATTGTATTATCCCTGTGAAACCCAAAGTCTACATCGTGGTTACTAAAACATTGGCTGAAATATAATGGATCTTTCCCTGAATGTATAGTACAAGCCTTTAGTGCACCTTGTCTTGTGTTAAAGTTCGTAACAGCCAATTGATCCTTGCTTGTTATGAATAATGAGTCTCTTGTGCTTCATATTGGACCTGAAATATCACAAACCTTCTTAGAGTTAAGAGGGTTGAATATGTGTGGTTTTCTAAGAGCAGAGTAATTTGCAAATACAACAGTGTCAGATAGGATAGCCTATTAGTGTCTGAAGTTGGAACATTTCCTGGAACTCCAGAGCCGTCTTTCATCTCCCAGAACATGACTCTTGCCCTAGGCAGCGGAACCACTGCCTCTTCTCATTTTACCTCCTCTGTTTCCTTCCTTCCTTCCCAGCGTGCCTGTCTATCCCTCTTTGCCTGCTCTGTTTGTCTCGGTCGCGTACATTGGCCTCACAGCCTGCTATTCATCTTCCTTCTCTCTCACTCTTCCCTTCACTCACTTTCTTTATTAACTTTAGCACTGTTCCAGGAGTACATTGTTTGGAAAGTTTGGAATGTGAAACACAACCTGAAACGGGTGTCATTAAATCGCTTATATTGACTTACAGAGTGTTCATGTAGGTTCACCAGAGGGCCTCTATAAGTTATAATAAAGATATAGTATAACAGCAAGGTGCTGGTCTTCCACTGACAGGTGTGGTTGCTGTGGTTTTGAACGCTCCTGCAAAGGGCCTATTGGCTTATTTTGAAAAACAAAAAATTTATTGGCTGACATTATATTGACATTGGCTCCCTATTGAATTACCCGCAAGTGTCTGTGTGTCCGGTGTGTTTCCCAAGTTCTCCACTTGGACAGCACTCACAGACACTCACATATCTCCTCACAGCATTTTGTCTAAGAGATATTCCTCAACATCAGCTCCTTGTGTTCTGTGCTATATCAGACCAGTGTGGATCATAACCCTGGTCTAATGTACAGTGTTTCCCAATGCCCTACAGCAGAGGTCGGCAATAGGTGGCCCGCAGGCCATAACTGGCCCGCCAGCAAGACTTTGTGGTCCAAATTTGTAGGTTTTTTTTTTGTCGATATTTGTTTTACCGCCCTATAGGACGGCAAATGCTTGAGGGCCCCATGAGCGAATGACAAAATTAGCAACATTTTGCCTGCTACCAAGTGCGCTGTCTGCACATGCACACACACACACACACTTATCTGTCATTCTGAATCGGCACTCATGTCGGGGGCGCCTTTCGCTGTGCCACTCCAGCCTCCCACTTCTGTCACCTCACTAAGGGGGCCGTGGGGCTGGCATTGGTCTTTTCAGCAATGCGGGAAAATTCATTAACACACACACCTCACAATAGCCTACTGATCACATGGATAGCTTTTTAAATTCAATGTCTGCCATCTTTGCCCGAGGTATACATACACAGGTACTGTAACTGTTCTGGGCCCCTCACTCCTCCTCCTCGTCCCACTAAGGGGACCTCAGGTCACTGCTGCCTCCTCACATTACACTGATGTCAGAACATTATAGAGTAGAAATGTTCAGAGAGGAAAATAGAGATATTGAGCAAGAAAAAGCGAGAGATCACAGTCTGATCCAAAGCTCTTTTCAGTGTATTCATTGCCTTTTTAAGTCAGAACATTTCACAGCATACACAAAAAAAGCGTGTCACCTCCTCCAAACCCTTGAGAAGAGTAGAGAAGGTGTTTATACTCCGAAATGCCATCTATAAGTGTAGGGAATTGCTGCCTTGTTGATTTTACAATTTCTTTGTTATTTTCCGTCAGAAAAAAATCAAGAAGAAAATTGAGAAATAAAGTAAAGACTTCCTAATAGGAGGATATTATTCCTTGGGGTAACGGTTAACAAAGTCAGACACCCGGCTTTGCGTGCATGAGTTAATAGTCGAAAATACACTGTGTGTGTGTGTGTGTGTGTGTGTGTGTGTGCGCGCGCGCGCGTGTTGTAGCATATGTTCCCTAGCATATTTATTACTATGTAATTGACCAGGCTGGGGTGGCAGGGCCATTCGTGGTCACACGGCCAGTTTGGGATGTTGACTACAAGGTTGAGTCTGCCCCCAATCTGCCTCAGACATTGATTCCAGTGGTGGTTTTTCATTCATAGTGCTGCTGCTGTTTAGATTAGCTAGCTACATCTGTCAGTGAGCTAAACAGCTAAAGAGTTGCCTGCTTGTCTGACGAGCCCTTGGGTTTTTAGAATACAGGCAACATGACTGAAAAACACTGAACTTTCTTACATCTTAGCTAAGTGCTACTTGAAACAGACAGAGATTGCAAATTGGATAATTCAGATAAGTCTTGAAAATTCAGATAAGTCACTGAAAGAAACAACTTTTGAGAGAAGAACATTGCAAGAGAAGCTAAGAGTCAATGTATTGTACGCTCTCTCCCTCTCTCTCTTTTCTTGATTCACTTTTTTAATAAATGCAGTCTAAGAAGAGGTCCTTACATATTGTGGCACAATCACAGGTGTACTGTGTGAGGTAACATATAACAGCACCACAGACAGGTAGTTTTTCTTTGAGCCAAGCACTGGTGGACCCTTTTATTGAAACAACCAAGCAACAAAAAAAGAAGGGGTTTAGATAAAAGGGATAAATTCCCAAATGAAAAAGATTAAAAACATAAAGTTCATGCGCCAGAAAGTACTGCTGGGTTTTAGTTCTTACAAGACAATATCCGACAATATCCACACTCTCGCACAGTCGCTCTCTCCTGCTCTTTTGTTCCCCAGTCAGATGGGAAATTAGGGAAAATGCAACACAAATTGCAATGCGCAGCCATGTAGCGGCCCTCCACCACCGCTCCCCTGAATGTGCCACAATATAAATTACTACATCCTACTTGGACAGTTGGATCCATCCATTTGGCCTATAATGTACGTGTAGTGTATTAGCATGTACTGCCTGCCAGGTGCAACATCGTTTTGTCATGCTTATCAAAGGATAATGAATGGTGTGCCAAATAGCTGTAAAGGCATTATGACAATACACTAAGATGGATTATCACCCTATATGATAAATGTGACATTTTTATGGATACCTTGACCTATAGTTTACATCCCCTCACTATCCATTACTGTGAGGTGAATGGGTATAGATGAGTGAAGCTGTTATTGAATTGCATGGAGGAAAAATCAATGTGACATTTTAGCTAGATGTGGTTGCATACATGTGGGTGTGGTGTTTTCTAAGAACTCTGCATCTTCATTTCACTGTACACATAATTGTGCACCGACCCCTTGCTCCTCTTTCTCCCCCCCCTCTCTCTCTCAAGATATGCCACGTCCTCCTCCTTTCTTTGCCTCTGCAGTGCACTCACAACTCTCTCCCAAGGATTTGTGTATTGATTTCTTAGTTTGTTCAGTCTTAGTATGTCGGCTTGTTAGCTCTTTGTAGTATGCTAGCTGACATTGTTTGCTAATAGCATTATTGCTATGGCTGTTCAGTAGTGGGACATTGATTTGTTGTTATGTTAGCTTTTGTGTGTAGCATGCTATCTGACAGAGTGTGGTTGTACCATGATTGCTGGTATAATTGTATTTATTTATTATTTAATTAATTAATTAATAATTATCTATCGTATGATTAAGACAGGAGTTATTATAATACATGATAGTATAGATATGGTAGCCAGAGAGAGTTGTGATACGCTATTCTCAGCTCGTGGTGTAATTGTTTGCTGACACAATTTGGTTTCTGATCTGCTGAGCGGTTCGTCTCAAGCCAGCAGAGTCAGCGGCCTCTTAAATTAAAACGAGTTTGTAGGCCCACTGCGATACGAAAAACACATAAAAGTACCATGCTTATAGGCTAACGGGGGACCACTGCTATGGCAGCAGGCAGCAGACATTGACGGTGGTAGACTACAAAATATAAATCAAAATATACTGAAAGAATGTGAGATGAGGTAATAACTGCATTAACAAATTAATGAATGAAAAGATAATATAACATACATAGCATTTTATCCACTCCTTATTATAATGGTGGAGCAAGACAAATGGAAGTAATCGTCTCTTTCTGACGCACTTATTTAAATTTATCATGAATTTACCAATTTGAAAACACTAAATGTGTCTGTGCAATAGGACGTTTAACACTAATACTGTAATAACAGAAGATCCATATATCCTACAATAGTGAAATGTGGATATGATATAGAACACACATAATACTATGGCATACAATAAACACATATACAAATACATATAATAAAATCCCTTTTTCTTATCACTCCTTTGGCACGGAGAGGAAGGGAGTAGATAGTGGAGGTCGTAGATTCCAGTGCATGGAACAGAGAGGTGTGAAGACCACGTGTCAAGTGCTTTTAATGACATGACTTATTGAAAGTTGGTTTATCTTAATGGCTGAGTGTAAGCAGCTTGGCTTATCGGAGGAGAACTATCTTTATAGTGCGGTGTCGATAGAGGTCTGGTCCAGGGGATCTTGGTGTGTGTGTGTGTGAGTCAGGGACGTCAACTCACTACACAGGAGTCAATTAAAGCCAGGTCACTGGAAAAGAGAGAGGTTATTTTAAATTTTGCCTTCAGACTATGACAAAATCTGCCTTACTGCTTGCCTGTATGTTTTCCTGACAAGGGATGTGATTTTATTATCCATTTTTATATTTTATGGTATGAGAGAAAAATAGTCGTCCTCTCTACCGTATAATTGCCCTCTGTGCTGAAGACATGGCTCAGCTCTGTTTCAGTTTTAGAGGCAGAACAGAATTCATATGTCCCACTACAGCTCTCTCAACTTACCCAAACTTTTTCAATTTGGTATTTAATTGCAAAGATAGCCAGGGGCTTGTTTTTATTGTTTACAAACAATAATTTATTTTTAATAATATTTGGTGCAGGGTTTTTTTTCTCTCACACAGACAGAAATAACATTTAAGGGTTTTGCAATCATTTCACAGTCTATGACTTAAACAACTGTCTTGCACAGAGCAACCAAATTACACTGCAGAGGACAGAAAATGTCTTCATATTCCTTTCCAGCACACAGAAGCTTACCTTGAGCATGTTATCAGTTTGATGGTTCTTAGTGGATTAGATTGCTCCGTTTAAAATCAAAAATTTGGGTTCTGTCAAATTGAATACAGGAAAACGCCCAAGCTCATGGGGAAGCTGTGAGAGCCGAGGTAGTTAATTCTGCAGCAACTACCCATGTATGTATTCCTCCTCATCAGCTCCACTTAGAGTGAGTACATTTCACTTGCAGCATATTCCACATTGAGCCACCACACCACGTTGTGGAATCTGTAACAAGATTTGTAGATACAAGTGGGAGGATTGGTCCTGTGGCACTGCTCTGCTGTAAACCACACATGAACATTATAGGCATATGCAGCATTCCATAAACATGCATATATCACTGAAAGAAGTCCATTATGCCATGACTTAACAGCATGTAACGCTAAATCAAAGGTCAAAGGTTTATCTCTGGCATTCTCATTGCTTCAACAATACACACACATCTTTAATGAGCTGACAGCTTACAGCTCATGTGTCACCAAATGCTGCTACTGCCATTACTGTTACAACTAGAGCCAAATATTGTATATGTCACATAAAAATGTGTGACAACCCAAACCTTTGATACACACACATTCTCAGAGATATGAAAGGCAAAGGAAAGACTGAATGCCACATCAATGAACAGAGGACAAGGCTGAAAAGGCTTTTAAAAATTGGATGGAAGGATAAAACCACAAGCGAATAGAAAACAATTACCTAATGAATCTAATACGTGCATATCTTCCATAAATTGGAGCCTAGCTGTACTGTTGCTATGGATGTGGATCTCTTTCAGTACGCACTTGCACATGAGCAGCAATAATACATCAGTAGGGTGTCGACAGTTCCTGCCAGCCGCTGGCACGGCTTTTAATTATCTGTGCTATTGAAATGCTTTATCCCAACCACAGACTGACACGCACACACACACACACACACACACACACACAGGAAAAGTGTATCTTCCTGTAACTTGAAGGACACATTCATAGAAACAAGCAGAAAGAGTTAGCCAAAAGTCAGCCCCAAAGTTTGAGCATAGAGTGAACCTCCGCTGGCGACATGCTGGACATACCAGCGACGTTGGGGTGACCTTCTGTCAAACGTTTTCTGCCTGTTTCCTCCGCAGGCCCTCCTAATTCTGTCCTTTTGGTCAGCCGCACCAGGGCTCCGTGTACCGGAGGCAAAGAGTGAACTGCGAGTCAAAACAGCTGAAAAGGGCATATCAAATACTCAGATAGTGATTTCTGTCATGTTTGTTGTAGGATTTTATTCCTGTCTTAGCGTTAGGTCTGTTCACCAGCTGATTTTATTTTTTATTTTTGACTGAAGCAGCTGTACATCCTTTCTTTTCTATTAGAAAGCACTTGCTTTACACAGTGTACTCATTTTGATTGATCAAAGAGTAATGTGTGGAGACTTGGCACATTTTACACACCTTTTCAAATGCTGATTAGCATTTCTCTAATATTTTGTTTTCACTGTCATAGTGTTTACGTGCCTTTTTTTCCCACCGGTTACATTCAAGCTGTGACCAGGTCAGAGATACCTGCTGCCAGGAGTAGAAAAGCTTTCTTGTGGTGGAAGTAATCTGGTAAGGTTGACAGAAATGTGTTAAATTCTGCCAGTTTCATCCTGTCAAACAGTATGTAATTCCATAAGCTGTAGGTCTAATCAGTGTTCATTTGTTGTAATCATCAGAGGAGGCTTAGTCAAGTGGGCCCCAGAGCTACGGTGAAATGCAGAATCTCATCTGGAGAGTGTCAAGAGATCCACAGGACACTAATTACATACCTCCCAATTCTCACTCTTTCTCTGGAGACACTTTTTCCAATTGTTACCTCCGTCTCTGATGTCAGACAGAGAGAGAGAGATGATGATGTGATGATAAGATAAATCGCTTCCACAATTTGATAGATGCAGAATGAGATTGGTGGCAATACATGTCAGTCAATGGAAGGGCAAGTGGAATTGGAGCTGAATGTGCAATTAGACAGATAATAGACACAGAGAGCAAAGAGGTAGCAATGGCATAGAAGACCTTAGACCTGTAGAAATGGATTACCAGAGGCAGAAAGAAGAACAAGGGAGATAAGGCCGACTGAGGCTAGGAAGGAGAGGTCAAGTGTGAGAGACAGAAAGTGACAGAGGGTTATTTTTAGCCAGGCAATGCCACAAATATAGCAGTGTTGGTTGGTTGGCTGGGGCAGCTCTCGGACCTGTGCGCCCCTGGGCACACAGTGGGCATCAGGATCCCTGTTCTGACTCACTGGCCAACGACTGGCATCTGAACCCAGCTACGAAGCCAGTGCAACCGCTCACCCTCTTCAGGATAACACACCATTTCACGATCCCATCTCCCTTGCATCCATGACAGCGCATGGCCGTGTTGCTACTTGGGCCTCAGCCATCGTTGATATTAGTTGAACTCATTTTGTGTGATTCATCGCCTCCCACTTCGGAGGGTTGAATGATGCCTTTAACGTAACTTAATTCTACCCCGAAAGTGCTGAGGACGTGTCACACTGTTGCAAGGAATCCCAGTGTCTCTTTTCAAGAGGTTAGATGTGTAGTCCAACATTTTGCTAATGTGACTTTTTACCTTACTTTCACAAATGGGACAGGACCAAAATATCCATTGAGATAAGCAAATGAAAGCAAATGAAAGGTCAAGTGATGCTTCAATGTTCCCTGCATGGGGTGGAATTTAATCCCAATTCAATCATAAATTCAGGGCAGGTGTGTTTTTTTTATTCAGACTGGAACATTGTTACAACAGACTTACAACAAACAACATGGCTTCTCCGCATTATAACTCGTTTTTCATTTTTCCCTGAGCAAATCAAATATTTTTCAGTGGCAGC
This sequence comes from Hoplostethus atlanticus, assembly GCA_034670405.1. Taxonomy (NCBI): domain Eukaryota; kingdom Metazoa; phylum Chordata; class Actinopteri; order Trachichthyiformes; family Trachichthyidae; genus Hoplostethus; species Hoplostethus atlanticus. Next base: position 103,750 of record JAXDDX010000142.1, on the reverse strand, counting down.
ACAGCTACTGACCTCACTTAACCACTGCTATGATGTCATAGAGCCGCGTTGAACATTCTATGTGGAAACAATGTCAGGATCCCACTGCAGTTTACCACTTTTCCGCAGAGAGCTTTTATTTAGCCTGCTCTCCTCTTGCTTTTATCTCGCCTGCTTGTTTTCCTCTCCAGGCTCCACTCCAGACTTGGAAGAAATAGGTTGGAAATAATGGAAACAGAGGATGGATGTGTACAGTCTGTGAACTGCAATAAGAACACGAGCTGAGTAAACACAATTCACAATTCATCCTCAAGATAGAGCTGATGTTTTCTGGCCGAAAAACAGCCATGGTTGACATGTCATGACATCAAGGTGAACAGCGGTGGAAAAAGGCAACTTAGTTTATTTTCTTCACGTTTACGCTGAATAACTTCCTAAATATTTCAGGCATCCAAGGATTACAGAAAGACTTGGAACAGTGACAAACTACTGTAACTGGCTTTGCAAATGTACTGGACAAGGCCAGGGTGTGATAAAGCTACTAGCCTGGCTTAGTTTATATTCCAGACAAGTATCTACCTTGAAACGTAGCAGCTTTGTATTACAGCAGCGTCTACTTACTGGCGTCTAAATTATTATTACTTCTGGCTCGCCAAAAACTCATTACCGGGATAGGCGTGGGAGATTGTTTTAGTTTTGATCGTTTCCCTTAAAAAGACAGCCGTGCCCTTTCTGTCCTCTAAGCTTTCTGTTCCTTTTTTTTAATCCACAGGCTGTAAATCATCTGAGGTTTCATCCCGCCTGGTGGGAATGGAGGGTAGATTCTGATAGTCCTGATGCTGCCTCACAAGACAACACACAAACAATGTCTAGTCGCTAAACCACAATGCCACAGTGTAACACACCTTCAGAAATGTATATATTGGGGTGATACAATGTGAGTTATGATATGTAATTTTACACTTGTCTGTCCACTTACTGCAGTTGGTTTATGGATGGCTTATTGATACTTGACAATATAATGGGGCTATAGCAACAAGCTAGAGCTGTTCTGACTTCTGCAAAAACAAATGAGCCGTGAGACCCACTCACAATAACCTCATTAGTGTTTTGTGTTTGTGTGTGTTCCTAATGAGCCAGCTCAAGTGAGGTCAGTGGAGACAGCCACTTAGCCCCACTATTTTCATTACCACTCTTATTTCAATAAATGCTGAAATGCTCTATGCAGACCACCAATAAACACGTATGATCCATAGCTGTAGTCTAACACGATTGTACATCTTCCCATTGTTAGGCTCCCAGGATGACATGGACATACACCATGAATCTCTGAACAGCTGAAGTGTGTACAGTTTCAATCAGGCCCTTGTAATCTTGTGTACAGCTCAGTCATGCATGCATCGCATTCAGTCCTTGAGTGTGCCGCCCATTGGGAACCTTGAACCTGCGCAAGCCTCTACACATGCAAATATCCCCCCACCACACACACACACACACACAGACACTTTGACATGGAGGTGCAAACACCCCTCCCATTGATGACGACTAAGTGTTGCCCCAGGAACCAGTGACCGTGACAGAATATTCCCCAGTGAAGGCCAGTTGCTGTTTGCACCTGGAGATCCTCTCTACGTCTCCATCAGATTTATGTCCACAGCCGGGTGTTTAAATATCCCTCGCTCCCGTCCCATCCCGTCCCATCCACATCACATGGCTTACATAATTATCATTGCAAGCTATGCAAGGTGCTAACACTTCTCTCTGTATATGTGTGTGTTCGAGTATGAAAGAGTGAAGTCACTCATGGCCATTTATGTGCATGTATAAGTGTGTGTGCGCCACTGGAGCCCAGCTGAGGCAGCACAACAGATCAAAAGCTTATCCTCTCCTAAAAGAAGTGACTTTCTCATTCTCCTCAGCCCATGGGGCTTGCAAAAATTAGATTAATGACAGAAGAAACGGATGCAGAAATGTCCGTTTGTACCATGACTCATCTCCTATGATAATGCTGGCTGGGAAAGAAAAAGCAATGTTTTCAGAGGAACTTGCTAACTTTGCAGATGAGCGTTACGTCACAGAGGCAGCTTGAAACTGGGTCAGGCCCTTCGCATGCTGCTCTGTTTTTTATGCTATTATGAAATGTATTCAAAAGAGAAACACAGTGTCAGAGACAGCCAGTGGTGATATAACCGCAGAGATCAAAGCGGTAAGTCGTTCTTCATTGAGGTCATGGTTGTTTGGACACACAGCATTAATAATGCAAGGCAGGTACGTAGTGCCACATTTGAATTATGGCCCCTCATGAGCAAAGGATTATAGTTCAGTGACACACTGTTCAGTGACGATCAGTGAAGTTTCTGTCTTACACAAAAATCTCTCTCTCTCGCTCTGTCTCTGTCTTTCACATGCACACTCTCGCTCTCGCTCTCTTTCTCTCTCTCTCTCTCTCTCTCTCTCTAAATCTCCCTTTGTGGGTAATCAGTCACAGTGTATTTTTAAATCTGTCACTAATCTCTATGAATGGAATAGCACACTGGACAAGGTCAGCTTTCAAAGATTTCAGCTATTTCAACATTTTATATGTACAAAAAATGCTACTCATAACACACACAGCATGTGGGCATATAATTATAATCTAAAAGCAACATTTTCATCCAATGCCAGCTAATCTCTAACAGATCTAGTAGTATTTTTGACATACATGGATTGCTTCATTCTTTTCATGAAATTGTGGAGTTGACACTGCGAAACATATTTCTATGCTGTACAGAGGATACAAGTTAACGCAATTCACCTTTTAGCCATCGTGTGCTGGTAGCATCGGTAGCACCTAGTTGTGATTAAGTTCATTGTTTTCTCTGATGTGCATATCCAGTAAGATCAAATCGGATGTCACACCATCATTAGTGTGAATCATATACAGATGACTGGACAGATGCCACATTCTGTGACTCTCTGGTGTTTAGGATTTAGCTGTATGGAAGGGAGGGGGAGAGTAGCCATCAAAAGGCATGGGAGATTAGGAGAGCTGAAGGAGTAACTTGGAGATTTTTGGGATTATTGATCATATTGCTTAATAACAGGATGATATTGATTTAATTCAGAGTGGTAACTAGTATCTTGAAAACAATGGAATTGTGTGGCGCAGACTGAGTTCATGATAAAAGTCTTGTAGGCATGTCTATCCTTGGTGGTTTTTGATACAACAAATCTGTCTTCTCTTTTCAGTATTCAAGCTCAGATGACAGCCAACAGAAATGGGATCAGTCTAACTCCTACCCATGTGTTTCTGTTTGTGTTTGTGTAGGAGGTGCTGGAGACCTACGCATTTTTGGTGTTTGTGGTGACCTGCATGGTGGGATCTGTCTACCTCTATGTCGTCCTCCCTGAAACCAAAAATAAGACATTTATGGACATCAGCCAGAGCTTTGCCAAGATCAACAAAATCCCTGTCCCCTCCCCTATGCACGAAATTGAGTTGGTTCTGTCCATCAAGCCTGGCAAGGAAGTGACCGATGGAAAAAGTCACTCGTGTCGTCGAGATGGAGAGTTCCTTCTAACTGAAGGAAAATACACTAATTATCCAGCGGCAGGGTTGAAATACTTACTTAAGTATTTGCTGTTTTTACATATTTATTTAATGATGGTGATCCATGATATGAAATATAATCCATCACTCTATTTTGTATTTTTTGTATGACTAATTTAGTAGAAAATAATACAGTATTTCAATTTACAATGTTTGGTTTATGTCTTTTGTTACCTAAATTTCATATTCTATTTACTTAATATACAACTGAATGAGTCAGTATCAGTGCACAAAAAACACAGGTGAATATGAAAGTAAACAACAACCTTAAAGATTGTTTTAGGAGGTTATTCTGCAAATTCTATAAATGATAGTGTGGATACAGAGGGTTTCACTAAATACTGATGCACGTATGAACTCACTGAAATAATGAACACAACAAAACAAGTTCTTCAATTTTAGGCGTGGAGGTGTTCCTGAACAACTGGAAGCTGATATCAACAAAAAAGTGGTAGTAGGGTGTAACCTCTTTTCAGCTCTGCCAAAGTAGGTTTCATCTTTGTCAGTCTCAGTGTCAAAATTTCAGACTTGAGAGGGGGCAGATGTGAGTCTGCGAAGAGACATATTTTGCAGGATTATAAGCCTAATGCTGATGTCTGGGTTAACTTCCTAACACAGACAAGGAGAGAGAACCCAGAGAGTACAGTAACAGTAAAGCTGACAGGGACAGTTTTTTGGAGCTCCTCCAAATTTTAAAGAAGCTACTCCCCAGATGGCTGGAGCCAGGGGAGGAAGTGATCTGAACAGAGGCAGACAAGCGTGGCATTGGATAGCAGTCACAGTTTGCTCCACAGTAGGGTGTACTCAACATTTCAAAGTCCACTGCCTGAGGACTGAGGCCCCCCTCCCCACATGCACACAGATCTCAACTCCAACTAACTAAGAACTATTTAAAAATAAATTAAATTTACCATTTTGCTGGCTTAGAGCTTCACTGTGGTGTTGGTCAGCTTTTCTTGAAAAGTTCTCCTAGCAAATCTTCCACAAAATCTATAGGCTCTCCTCACTCTGCTACTATCAGCTGGGTTTACTAATGTTGTTTCTCCTCATACTTGCTTTTCTACTTGCCTAGCTAGTACTGTCTTCAAATAAATGTCAGGAAAACATTGTTTTCACATGTTCATAGAGGCACAATGCTTAAGTAGGCTAAGGCTGACTAGAAAGACCTGTCATCTGAGAGAAAACGCCCAGCAGGGGAAAATCTAAATCAAAGTCGGGCACTAAACAGAGGATTGCAATCGAGATTGTAAAGGCCTTGGGGAGTTGAGCTCTGATTTCATCCTTTACCTGGAGAAGCCACAAAGCCACAAAAAAATCTGATTGAATTGAGTGTGCTATTTTCAACGTGAATATAATCTATGATGAAAAGCAAGCACGTCGAAAAGACAGAAGAGATGACAATGATTCACTGAACTGAAGTGATGCAATATTGCATTTATGAAAATACATTTTGAAGATTGTTAGTTTAGCAGTCTTGTTGGCCCTGATGATTCACCACTTGTTACTACTGCAGCCTACAGCCTGAAGGCCAGATTACTAATGACTTTCAGTCAAGTGATGGTGAGGGTAAACTGCACAGTGGATCTATGTTGCAGACAGGGCTGTTCTTTCAGTCCTGTCATCCCTATGCTTGTATTCCTTTCAGCTTTCTTCCTGCTTGAATGAATCAAAAAATAATAAGGATCGGCCAAGGGCTTGAAGCCCTTTTGAAGTGACTGCACTAGTCCTGGGAGAAATGGTCCCTCTATGGCCCTCTAATGGTTGGCTGCACAACATCTTGAAACTCCACCCATCTCAATATAAGTCAATGGGACCAAGGTAGCTGATTTTATATCCAATAGAAGTTACTAATAACTAATTGCTTTCAACCACTTTCTTTATTATGGTGATTTTTAAAATAATTGTGCCATTAGGAAGATAGTAACAAACAAAGACAGTTGTTATCTGCTTACCTTGGCAATGACTTCAGTGCTGGCGGGCTACTCTCCAAAAAAAGATTTTTGCAAAAGAGGAATCAAATAAACTGGTCCTGAATTGATTCACTACTGTTGGACAGCCAGAAAGAATCAAGTTAGTTAAAAGAATCGGTTTTCCCACCACTAATTCTGGCCCCAAAAGTACAGCACAGCCAACTTCCTGGGCTTCAACCCAGCCAGTAGAAAGTCAGCGAGTGACGCCACAGTCCATTATTTTCTACAGTCCTGTCCAAAGAAAGATACCATGATTTCCTAACTTTGAGCGCCACATGTGCCGTCTGACCATCTGCTGCACTGTCTGCTTCATTTACATCTTCTTCTTCTGTGTAATAGCTTTACATCCCAGATAACAAACGGTAGATTACTCAGCAGTTAATTTTCCAGTGCATTGACTTGAGGTATTGGAATGGTACAATAAATATGAATCAGTACAGCTTGTTTTTTACCTGAGATGAGGTTATGGTTAAGGGACAGCGGTAATATAATTTGATACAAAAACAAGTGAGTCAATTGTCCGTGGAATAAAAACAACACAGCAGGAACATGCAAGAAAACATCCCTCAAATATTTGACAAATGGTTGCAAAAGTGCTAAATTGATAGTTAATAAATGGGTGAAGACATTACTCATGAGAACAATACACAGTGATTAATGTGAAACTCAGTGAGGAACCAATTCTAATTCTCTGATTTGGTTTGACAGTCAAATATGGAAGCTTCTTGCTCAAATTGATGAAGGGATTGTCCATCATACACTGTATGAATGTGATCCTACAGTGTGATTAAAACATGAGAATCATCTAGTGGTCGAATCATAAAGTGGTTTTAATGATTCCAGACTGGTGGTCAAATTGAGGGTTGAGCTTTTGCCTTCTTGGTCTTAATGTGATCCACTGGAATGCTTTGGATTACATCCCTGCATACCATATCAAGACTTTAACCAGTTACCACCCCTACTCCTCCATTATGTACTGTATGATTTATGGAGAATTCAATCAAAACAGAAGCTCTATGCATTATCTTGGAGGAGGAGCCACCAGACTAGCATTTTTTTTGTCATTGCTCTTTGTCAAGTGTTTGGATAGAGCAGAGGATGTTCTCCTCCTTTGCTGCAATGTATTTAAAAATTGGCCCACCTAGTTGGACTGTTGCAAGAGAAAATTCAATTGTTGACAACAGTCGAAAAAATATTACTCTTTGATCGCCTTATGAAATAGACTGACTGTGTGAATGCCAGTTAAAGCTATGATCCCTTTTTGATTTCCGCTATTAAATACCCTTCCAATAATAAAGGGCATTTTTAAGCCTTCAGACAAGTGTGAAATGGATTTTGTAAAAGGGTGTGTAGCTCAACGGTCCCTAACACTCACCACACTCAGTTTAAATGATATGAAGCAAATCAGCTAAGCTTATGATCAAGCTAATATCATTCCACACAATGAAAATAGCTAAATAACACAAAACAACTGCTTTAATTTCCTTACTAACCAGGGCTAACAAGGAATGTCTTGCTATGCTTCTAGTAACCAAGGTTGTTTTTCAGAGCACAATAGCAGGTTTATGAACCCACCTAACTGGAAAACCTACATATGTCATCCAGGAAGCAGACATGTTTTATTCATTTGGTCCATGTTGTCTGGTTCAACTTCTACCCGTACCTGTGCTTCAGCACAATTGTAACTAATAACAATTATGCAATGATCCAATCTGACTCTTGCTTATTTTGATAAGCAACCCAACAGTGTAAAGTGTACATTGTAGAAATGGTTTTGTAGACCTTTAATTGCTTAGTACACTAAATTGATGTAGGGACCTCATCCAATTGAGTATCCCCCTATGTCCAACTGTAGCCTGCAGCAATTTGTCATCTAGCAACACTCAGAAAGTTACATTTTCCCATTCAGAACATGTAGTGAGGCCAGTGGTGTGCTTTAAATGCTGCTATAACAACCTCAGCAACTATTTAAGATCGCATTACTGGTATTACATTCACATATAAAATCATCTTACCGACAAAATGTGAGTTCTGAGCGTAGTGTAGTTGTTATTGGGTTTCAACAATGAAAAGAAGACGAAGAGTACTCCTCTCCTCTCTGTCCTCTAGAGCAGAAACGTGAGCTCATTTGTTTTGAGGGGTGACTGTGAGGTCTGGAAGGGTCACCGCTCCAATCGGAATCAGGAATGAGCTGCCGCTGTCCCACAACTCATCAGTGCCTGCCTCGCCACACTCATAGATCACACAAACACACTTGCACACACACACACACACACACACACACACACCTCCTCTCAACATGTCACTCAGGTATTAGATCAGTCCATCCACCACAGGCGAAGAGTCTGTCTTTTCTTAATGAACCCAACACTTTGGCCCTGACATTTGCACAGCTTCCAGACAACAGTGACTGAGTGCAACAACGCAGCAATGGCAATCAGACGTGCTTATTGCAACTGGCAGACTGTGATAGAGAGATAGCAGTGAAAAGGGACAGAAAAATATTATGGGAATGTTCTGAAAATGTTTTCTGAACTGCAGCTGCTTTGGTACAGCTCATTTCTAAGATACTAAATAATGACGCTCATGTAGAGACGCATTTTGACTCTAATAGCAGAGAGTGATTTAATTGTTGCATCACTCTTACTGTGTAATCCATCCTACTTATTAGTACCTAGTGTGTGTAGCACAATCTTACACAAGTCTTTATCAACTACACCACTATAGTCCCAGAGAGTCTGCCCATGCTCCACAATGCTCAGAATGTATTTCATGAATTTCCATCCTACTCAGTACTACAGTGCTACAGTCCCATGATACCTTGTTCCATTACACTGCTGGACTGCAGCCTGCTGCACCATACGCTGTCTGAATGCACATAGAGACACAGGGCTTTTTGTTTTCAAGCATATATTTTAAGGGATAGGCAGTCTGCTGTCTATTGTGTGTCCTCCACTGTACCCTTGCCCTGAATGTGAAATCCTGTTCTCCCTGTGCCATGTATGCCAGTATCTATTTATGTCCCTATGTGAGTTGCCAATATGTTCACGTACCAATGCAACCTTGACCAATTATTTTACATTTGTTGTATTTGGCAAGTAAAGTGATTCTGATTCTGAATTCGTGTTGCATTTCAATAAAAGGCAGCTAATTTTACAGACTTCTTGTGCCCTTTTTGATCTCCTGACCATACCGCCATGATTTGTTGGTTTGTGTGTGAATTTGTAAACAAAAAATAAAAAAATGTTTTTGAAAAACTGATAACAAATGAATATTGCTAACATAAATTACAATGTAGTGTCAATGGAGAACAGACACAGAAGGGAGACATCTGCAATGCACTGTATGTGTTATACATATATACATATCCTGACAACCTGTCCACGGTGTTTCCCTGCCTTCTGCCCAGTGCATTCTGGGATAGACTCCATCCTGCCATAACCCTGAAGAGGGGTAAGTGGCTAAGAAATTAATAATATCTACAATTTAGCCATCTACATTTTGTGTATGTACATATATGTTCTTGAAGAGTTTGATTTGTGAATGTAAGCTTTGGAGCTTTCTTAAGCTATTATAACTCAAGATACTTAACCCAACATTTTGAACATATAACTCAGAGGTGTATTTTACTCCAGTTTTTGCAAGCATTAGAAAATAACTAAACCTTTTGTAGCTTCATGTACATGTAAAATGTGTTTTAACTGAAGCTCAGACAATGAATTTCGGTGTGAAGAGATGTCTTCAATGCAATGAATCAGAATGTAACCAATCCTTTTCCACCATGACAGCCCCCTGATTGTGCACTGAGTCTGTGTGCCCCTTCAGCACTTCCCATTTGACAGGGTTAGATGAGTTAGAGAGTTGTCTGTTTACATGCTTTCCTGCTTCAGTATTTGTTGCTGAACCCCTCTCCCCTTTCCCTGACACATTGGTAGGTGGTATTATTCAGTTTTTCAAGAGTTCTTACATTTTTACGGTCTGGCAATAAAATATGAAAAATGTTTGCTCGCCGTGGGGCCCAGTTTAATAAAATGTAATACAAATACATACTTGTTATACAGGGAGCCAGCAGAAACATTTTGTTATCAACTCATGTAAACACTGCTCTACCCCAATGAGCAATTTTACGTTGATTAGCCGATGTCTAAATGGTTTATAGCGTCTAGGCTAAATTTAGCCTCGCTGTTTGCTGTTTAAATATGTGCCTAATGATGGATTTACTGCTTGGTCTAAAACTGCCCAATACACAGCCAAAAGGCCCCTGGGCTATATGAGAGCTAAAGCATAGAAGGGCTGTTGAAAAGTTGCCTAGCGCTCAGTGGGATGTTACGCTCATCCTTATGTTTTTAAGGGTGGATGTGAGTCAGCGGTTTGGTTTGTGGTAGATGTTAAATTGAAGTCAAGGCCTGTGATGAATATCTAAGAAGAGATCCCATAGGAAAGCAAAATCCAAGAAGAGATCTCATATATATATATATACAGTATATGCCTTTTATGTCTCCTAGACACAAATTAGCTCTTTTTAACACTGAGGTGAGACTGGGCATTTTCTCCTATTCAACATATAAACTCATGCTTATCTCACTCACTCTCACAAGAGATCTCCAAATGATCTTAAATACGTGTCACAGTTTTCACACACTGCTGCATTTTCCTATTGAAGCCATGGGGGCAACAGCCATAGGAGCAGTTACCATTATATCTGTCACATGTTAGCATCTTCAACTTGATCTCATAAACTCTCCAGAATTGATTCTCTCTGTTATCTCCTCCTTGCTCCTAAGGAGTTCTAGGAGAAACATTTCAGATTTAGGTGACACAAATTGATCCTGAATTGAAATCTTTCCTGTTTCTTAAGAGATGAAAGAGATGCCTCTGAGGAGGCACACCGTTGTGAAATCAGAGACACACTTGTAAAGTTTTAACAAGGAGCGAGGTGTAAGAATTTAATTGAGCTGATGGACTATGAGTCATTCATCCTCACAATATGTGATGCTCACATCACATTGTGAAGTGATGATTCTGGCACTTTACACAGTGCCAGAATTATCACTCCATCAATCTGAAAGCTATTTCAATTCAAAAGGTAACCAATTCATAATTATGTTACCCACATGACAGAATGTAGTTTGATATGTCTCATTAAGTGGACTGACGAATGATCGTTCCAACTTTGTGAGCCACGTTTCACTTGCTATCAGAGCTGATTCCCTTCCATTTACATTCCCATTGTAATGCTCCTGAGAGAGAGAGAGAGAGAGAGAGAGAGAGAGAGAGAGAAATCCACTGAAGCAAGGTCATGCTGTGAATATCCATATCTGTTGCTCCTCTTCCTCATCAGCTATCTCCAGTGAACACAAATATCCCCTTTCTCTCTTGCTCTTTCTCTCTCGCCTGCTCGCGCACAAACACGCACACAACCAAACTCACAGACACTGTCTTGTTACTTCATGATGACTTGTGGCAAACCAGCACTGTGGATACTGAAGGAGAAAGCAGGTGCTTCAGGCGGCACAGCAGCCTCCTAATGGAGCTGCCAACAGAAGAGCCCTTCAGCGAAATTACAGTTCTTATCAAGTCTGTTATCAAGAGTATCAAGGCCTTGAACAGTCACCATAACATAATTGAAATTCTCAGAGTATGTCTTTGTCAAGGATACACCCCCTCCCAGGTGATGAGGTCCAGATTATCAGATTTCAGTCTATCCAACAAACGGAGGCTCAGGAGATTTATGTAGCACATAGTAAGCCAAGTGCCCCAGGAAACATAATGTGGGAGGTCTGTTTGCAGGTTGCAGGCAACAGGTCAATGCCACGTAGATAAGATACTTACAATGAGGATGGTGCTGAATGTGTTGATAACCTCCGTCCGTCCCACCAGGTCAGCCATGGGCACCAAAGCTGTCGGTCTATACAGGACCAGCTCCAAACCCGACTGGCCAGCTCTTCCGGCCCCGCTCTCACTCTCCGCTCCATACGTTCGACAGTTGACTCCCTTGTCTCCTGTCAAAAACTCACTCACTCTCACAGACACTCACACACAGGTTAAAAGGGCCCGGCTGCAATGGCTGCCCACTGGCTCAATTCTCTCCTGCATCCAGCCTCAACTCACCTGCAACCCTCCCCTTTGTTGCCACAGTAACAAACAGCGTAAATGAAAGGAAAATGGAGAAATAGTGCCTATGAATATTGTGACGGGTTGTATTTTCTATGGACAACATGTGTTCTATTCAGGCAGGCAGCTTTCTGCATTGTGAGCTGAAGAGAGACACCTGTTTGGTTGTCACAGCTCATCCTGTTAAGCCATAAGACAGACAAAACAAAATGGCCCAGTTCATCATGGAAGTGACACGCCTGCAGATTAAGGAGCCCTGCCTGCTGTAAAAACAATACACTAGGATGGTGAGGGAACAATGGGATCTCATAATTATCTCAGATTTTTGCATGGGAACAGAGAAATGCCAAACATTTGACAAGATTTGTGTCTCTTACCTGCTGTGTGGGTCAAATGGCCTCTGTCAGGGTCTGCTGGACGCACTACAGTCCTCGCTGCAAACTTGACAGATACTGGATAGAGCTTGTGTTCAGTGTTCATATGGTTCTTCCCTAGAAGGGCTGTTCAGCTCTTCTAAAATTATATTAGTACTTGCTAATTTGGTGTGATAGAAATCAATTATGGGTTGTGATTGTCATATTGCTTTATAAGTTATAACACCTTGAGTGCTGTTGTGTCACAGCAAATTGTTACATTAAATAAAGGCTGGGAGGTTTGTAATGAAATTAATAACTAACTGTTTTCTTTCCTAGGTCCTTGTATGACTTTGAACTAGGAGAGACCATGTTGTTTCAAATGGCTTTTATAGTCAACTCCACTACACCTATTGCAAGTACAATTATGGCATCCCTGCATTCCTCCCAGTGCCTACTTTGCAAAATGGCAAGGTAATTGAACAACACTTCCAGAGAGGATGTTTGAGAGGTTGGACAAGCAGTGTCATCAAACAAAGCATTACTGTATATCTTAACACATACAGTATTTATGGCTTTGAAGCTATGGGTTAACAGTCTCCCACAAGCAGCCACCAGAAAAGCTTCCTGTCATATAAGCTCTGTTTTCTGTCACTGAAATTCAAGAATAGTAGATGAAAATATAATATTCCTATAACAAAAATCTAGTTTACAAAAATATACACTCCCTTTATTTATTTAATATAACATAAACTCTTGATCTGAGTTGTTCAGTAGGTAAACTGTCAGTGTTTTCTCCTTTTGCAACTCATTACACTTTTTGTGTATGTTTCTACGTTGTATCAGTGTTTAAAATAACATTTGAATGCACTGTTGTTGATTTTTCTCTCACGGCACATCAACACCTTGATCATTATGAAAATATATGAAATGCTGCTTATTTTTTCAGTGGCTCCCATGGATCACTAACAGTAGCAAGTCAACAATCTCCTAAAACAGACCGTAGGCCCATTTGGTGACTTTGTTAGTTCTAGTAGTTAAAAGGAAGAGTAGAGGAGAGAGATGGGGCTTCTAGCAGTCCCAGTGGTCTAATTGGTTATCCTGCTGTGCTTTCCCTCACAGTTATTTTCGAGCCATCCTCCATCCCCGCATCCTCTGCAGGTTCCAGTAGGGAAGCTACTTATTTTTGATCGTGATACCCTCTGAATGCAGACTGTATTGTATGCCCCCCAGGTGACTTTGCCATGCAAACACTCAGGCATGTCCACATGAAATGTTTGCGCGCACGCACACACACACACACACACACACACACACACACACACACACACACACACACACTCTCTTCATAAATTATTAATCTTGAGAGGGAGGACATCTTGACATGGTAAAAACTCTTGGGTTTGAGGTGAGATCCACCAAATTCATTACTCTCATCCCACATGGAGCAGTATTTCATCTCTTCATGCAGTCAAATAGTACAAAATTGTCACTTGTAATGACATTGTCACTTGGGTACAGTCACTTGTAATGACACAAAGACAAATAAACTGATATGATCACAGTTTGCGGAGCAATACGGGCATGGAATGAAATTCACCTCCCTCTGACGTGTGTCAGAATATGAATGTGAAACCGTGTGCTATTGGAGACACTTTCTACACTGACTCAAAGTCAGGCAAGAGTCCACTACCAACAACTCTTTTGTTTCATCATTTATCAAAAACAAATTTTTAGTCAAATGATATTTCTCCAAACAAGATTACAAAATTCTAAAAATAATTGAATTAGTAATTTAAAATATTTTTCAAAGTTAAAGCACTAGCAGTAGCAACAAGAACGCATAAAGGACCATATTAACATAGTCAATGTCTGTTATTAGTTGTTAAAAGACCAAAACCATTCACACTGCGTATTAGGAGCATACATGTGTTCATATTTGAATGAAATATATGGTGTGACAACAATTTGATTAAACCTTACCAAATGAAAAGATATTCAGATATATTTTAATTTCATACAAGCATTTCTCCAAGATCTACAAATTTTGAGGAAAAACATAATAATAATAATAATAATAATACATTGGACTTATATAGCGCTTTTCTAAGTACCCAAAGACGCTTTACATGGAGGGGAGAACAAACATCTCTTCTTTGAATAAGTACATTTTTATTAGTTTTTGATAAATGATGACAACAAACAGTTCTTGGTAGTGGACTGCACTGTATGTGGGTCACCGTATGGCTCTGTTGCCATAATGGAGAAAAATACTGTTCATCTGTTGAAAAAGTTTCAAATGACAATGTGCCAATACACCATCTGTGCAGCTGCTGATTGCAGCAAACTACAAAACAGAAGGTTATTGAGGCACAAGGACCACATATTTACTTCCAGGTCCACAAATAGACTGGCTGATGTTCAGTCACAGGGAGGCTAGCCATCTCATTCATAGACCATAAAAATTAATGGACACAGTGAAAGGTCGCTTTGTTTGTTTCCAATCGTCTGTGCTCAATGGAGCAGCATGGCAGAGATTCTCGCACTTCCTGATCGCCATTTTGCTTACCTCTGCCCGTTGGTCCACACACCTGTAGCTGTAACTATGGTAACAACCGGGGGGAAGCTTCGATGTAGATGAGAAACACAAGCACAACAACAAAGTAAGGTTTTCTATATAAGCAAAACAAAGATCTCTTTTTTGACTTTGTCCCAAGTCCCTTCATTAACCTTGAAAATGAATTAAAATAAATTCATTTTTTACCTTGGGGCTGGATAACAGCAGCAATAATCAGGGAGAAGACTCAGAATGGCCCTATAGATTAAAAAATATATACCAGTGAATGAATCTGGGCACGCCAGTCAACATGAGCATACGGGGTACAATGATGAGTGACAGATTTACAGTCAGCAATTACCTCAATGTCATCCAGCAGCATTGTACAATGCTTTGACATTTAATTGCTACTCATTAGTCACACATAATTACTGAACACACTTCTTTTACATTAGAAAATTCATTCATGACAACCTTCAGGAATATATGCTGTATGTTAGCTTCGCTTGGGTTCTACACACATAGCAGTCCCAGTGGTCTAATTGGTTATCCTGCTGTGCTTTCCCTCACAGTTATTTTCGAGCCATCCTCCATCCCTGCATCCTCTGCAGGTTCCAGTAGGGAAGCTACTTATTTTTGATCGTGATACCCTCTGAATGCAGACTGTATTGTATGCCCCCCAAGTGACTTTGCCATGCAAACACTCAGGCATGTCCACATGAAATGTTTGCGCGCACGCACATACACACACACACGCACACACACACACACACACTCTCTTCATAAATTCTTCAATGTCCATACATGCCATGCCCGCTATGGTGCAGTGACTGTGTTTCGTAATGGATGGGGAGAGTCCAGACCGGCTGTGCCAAAAACGTTTCTCCCAAGAGGAAAGTGATGTCCTTGTCCGGGAGGTCCAATATACGACACCCCAAATAAGCGGCCAAGGACAGACGATGTCCCTTTTTAAGTTGAATTCACGGTTCTGTGCGTAATGATGAACTGAAAATTGACAGTTTCATGTCAGAAGGCAATGATTCACACAATAAGCACATGTGCAGATACAACTACCTTTGTAGTACAATATTTTATTATTTTGTTGGTTGCCTGTGGTTTGTTTTAGTGGTTAAAAAGGTTGCATTTAGTCATTGGTTGAAGAATTTATATCAAATTGAGATAGGCAAACATAACATAACACATAACACAAAAGGGACTGGTGATTTTGACAGGGTTTTGTGGACGTGCCTTTGCCAACTACACCCATGAAAATGGTGCAGAATGCCAGCGCTTCCGTTACCTGGATACCAAAATTGCTCTGCACCACCTGATTTGTACTCACATGCCCCTCTAGTGTGCCCCTCCAGCCGTTGCAGTGCAATCGATATCAGGATGACCCAGGAAATGACCAAATGTGTGCTTTACTGCCACTTCGCCAGCACTGAAGAGAGACACTGCACTTAATCTGTGCCGACACAAAATTGCTATAGGTTGTGGTGTGTCATTTAGGACCTTCTCACAAAGAGCCTGTGGCCTGGAGATTATTGATTATTTTTTTGTGTGTTTTCTGTGTGTACGATTGGAAAGATTTTTTGTCACTGAATCCGTCATCAATCCTGCTTTCCTCTGTCCGTCCAGGGCTAGAGGGCGTGGTGGCAATGCACACAGTGACAATTTGCTGTAGGGGTTGCTTTCAAAGGCGAGACTACATCATCAAGATTGCCTTTTTCCTCTCTGATTGTGTTTCATGAGAGCTATGCTCTCCTTGCCTGGGGGGATTTAACCAAACCCTTTTCTCCTCGGCTTTACAGCAGGGGACATAATTCCTCACTACGAGACCCACAGTCAGCCAATCTGTATGCATTATAGAAATAAATTGTCATACATTTTATAACATTTTGACAAGTTATTACATTATCTGTGAGCTATTATATTATCAGTAGCCACAGTCCCTCTTTGTAAAGGCAAGAACCTTTTCTTAAAACACTGAAAATCTACCCACGTATTTCTGTTTCTGCTCAGGTCAGTGCTGATGATAGGTAGTGATCTCTTGCTGTATGTGTGGCCTTTTCATTACGTTGAAGCTGCTACCAAACCAACTGTTGTAGAATGCTTGGCCTTTTGTGAGCCAAGTCATGTAGTTTGCTCCTTGAGACTTAATCTGTCAAGCATAGCATTTACTGTTGGCTGCATTTGTTCCTTGAAAAAAAAAGGTCAGATTAAATCCAATGTATTTGGTGATAGGCAACTTCAAAACGTCTCAAAAGAAGAAGAGATCACTGGGGCTCAGCAGTTGTGCCATCTTTACTTTATGTTCTACGTAGTTAGTTAGTCACAACACATGTCATGGAGCTGAAAAATGTATTATGAATGTATTATTAAGATTGTGATATTATAGTTAGGCATTGTAGAGGTCCCACTTTTTACTGCATGTGCCGTGTGCAGTAGTGCCTTCTTGCACCACCCCTATTTTCCTTTCATCCCTCAGAAGGCTCAAGGAATGGTCTAAGTGACTAGAGTGACGTGAGCATTGTGTTACAGTGCATCTGTTTGGTTCAACTTTACAACATTTGAGAAGGGAGAGGCTGCAGGCTGCTTCAGCACTGACACTGGATCGATACAAGTGGTTTTTATAATGACTACTACTTTACCCAGAGTTGTACATGACTAACCACAAATGGGCAACACAATTCACAAATCAATAATGCATTATAAAGTGACAGGACACTGTACTCCTTACCTTTTAAATCCCATATATTAATGAAGAAATTAGTATCATAGACTGATTGTTTCCATCATTAGAAATGTTTGTCTCTGTTTTAACTTAATTTCTGATATTGTGACACTGATATTGATAATACCCATAATCTTTCCTCTCGCATTTTGCAACATATTTACCTTCATATGAGTGGAGGCTTTCCAGTTCAAATGTTGTAAACTGACCTGACTGGACAGATTTGAGTAATAGTTTAGTGAGGGGAGCCGATCAGGACCAAGTCTAGTTGTGATGTGTTCACTGGACTGAGTCCAAACTCACCTGTAAAAAGAACAAAATCAATATTTAACAATGTCTACATGAATCATCTTTAATTATATATAAATCGAGGGCAAGTTGAAATCCAATATTAGGGTCTCTTGAAGTAATACATTAGTTCTTATGTCCTAAATAATTATGAGTTTTATTGTCATTGTATTGCCTCTCTGGGAGGATGTTCCCATAGCTGCCTGATCATTTTCATCCATCCTCCATCAGGAGCAGATGTGTCTTTTTCATCAGACTTTATAGGTGTCTTTACAATCTACTAAGCATAAATGATTGTGTCCTAGTCATGGTCATGGTCAGTTGACTGAAGCATATTTAATAACTAACAAACATGTTAATTAAGCATTAATTGAGCATTAACGGTGAACCGTGATGTAGTGTTACCCAAGAGAATCCTCTTAGCCGAAGTCTAACTGCACCCCTGGTTGCTGCAGAGCGATAATGAGAGCTGTCCTTCCTCTTAACCCCAGAGAAATGCTGACAGACGCAGCTCCCAAGCCTCCTTGAAATGGCAATTACTGCAATGTGTGTTCCCTAAAACCTGAAACTATTTCAGTATGATTGAAAACCAAAAGCTACCTGTTCTACGATATATTGACAGTGCAACACCATCTCATTGCAAACACAGTTCCTTGAGGTGGTACGTAAAGCAAAATTCCCTCTTTTATGTGACTTTTCATGTCATACATTTAATGCGGGGAAAAGTTGATTGTTGTTCTCCAGAATACATGCAGTGAAAGACAGGCCTCTCTTGAGAAAGATTGTGTTGTCTATAGTCTGTATCACCAGTATGAACCCCTGGGATGCACAGAAGAGGAACTCTTTTAGTGCAAGATGTCTGAATAATTCTGGAGAGTCTATACCAGTGATGAATAATAAATGATGAGATTTTGCAAAGGGTGATATTTTTAGCTTTGTTCTGATGGATAGATTATTTCTCACTCCTTACAGCTGAAGGCAGAAAAGAGGTGTACCCCTGCTAATATTAGCTCAACAGGTGAGAGATCGGGCTGTGGCACTTAAATGTGCAAAGTAAATAGAACATATCAAAAGAGACTTTGGACTTCCTTCAATAAACAAGACTAAGAATTTAACTATTTGATGTAAAGAAAGACTTCAGCACCACAAATGAAGGAAAAACAGAAGATTTTGTTTTATGTATCCATAAAACAGGGGCGGATGGTTCCTGCAATAAATAAATATCCATCCATTGATTCCTGCACACAGTATACTCCCTGGTGATTGGACAATGCATGTAAGTCAGTGGTGGATAACGCCCTCATTGATCTACATTGGAATGATGAGCCCAGCATTTCCTTAGAGTCAATATGTGATGAATAACCATGCAGAGAGTCACAGGCGCCTTCCACTTCAGAATAAAACAGCTTTCATGGACCTGCCAGGGTCAGAAAGTCTCACTGAGCTTAAGTAGCCCGAGGTCAGCTGAATTCATAATTGGCCAAGGATGATTCACAGCTAGTTTAGAGCTCTGCAGTGGGTAACTACGTGCATTTAAAGGTCTGGGAGAGACATGAAGGAAGGACGTCAATAACCTTTTTAAAAGTTAAAGCTCCTTTCTCCAGATGCACTTCCAGACAATGTGGATTTAACAATGGAATACTAGCGACAGGAACATAAAAGAGAGAAGACAAATGAGATGGACAGACAGGTGTTTCATGATTCTTATAAAGCCACCGATTCCCCTTTCTCTTCGTTACTGTCATCGCTTTTACCAGGCCATACTGCCATCAATTTACTGTAGATGGAGGTGGAGGAATCACAAAATGACACATGATTTCAGCCTCCATGAGTGTTTGACGTCAATTGTGTGCCAGATTATCATTACAGGAAAGTATGGCCACATAATCCAGACCAATGCTGTATATTGCCCTAATTTAGCACTTCCTCCAACTGCTCATCTAGCTAGACGAGTTATGACAATCCCAGATTATACTCAACATGCATTCATCATAAATGATTCAGTCAAATGTAATTCAACTGAACTCCCCGGCCCCCCTCAACATCCAGCATCAATTCAGTCAGCAAAGTGTTAGGTTTGCTTTGTGTCCGTGAATGCTTTCCATGTCTGAGAATAAATAGGGCATCTATAAATAAGCAGGAGAAGCTGATATTTAAGACAGGTTGAACACAGGTCTGTCTGCACATTTTCCAACTCACATCTCTCTCTCTCATAGAAAGCTCCCATAGGACAGGCCCAGGGCTATGAGTGAGATACGAGATGAAAGCTGTTTGATGGGTTGCGTTTAAAAGTCGTGCACCTTGACCCCAAATTAAGCCCTCAAGCAGAGAAAAAAAACATGTTACAGTCAGATAGAATTTGCACTGATGGGGAAAGATTGCCGCATTCAGCTGCCAAACAGGGAAGGGCTTTGATGGAGGTGCTGTTATTTTGGTGTTTAATCTAGACCTGCTCATCAACCCACAGAAAAATGAAACTGAAATGTACCTGTAGCTTGAGATCCCAGTTGTAGAATGATGTTTTATTCCAAAATTAAAGATCTACTCTTGGGAAGAAAAGGACATCTTCTACTACAAAATGTTTTACAGCACAACATTCAAACAAATGATGGTACCTTTTAAAGGTTAGTAGGTAATTTAAGTCCTGGGTGGACAAAATTCCAACACTTTTATTACTGACTGGATTCTTTATAGTTTATAGATACTGGATGATCAATTTAAGTAATTGTGTAGTGTTTTGGAATGAAACCTTTTAAAATATGACTTATTCAAAATACCAATATTGTTTTTAGATGGTTGAATATACAGTACTGTGCAAAAGTCTTAGGCATCCTAGATTTTTTTTAAATATAAATTTGGTCTCAGATGTTTATTTTTTTGTTTTCTGCATTAGTGTTTTACATTACTGCTCTTTATAGTACATTATATATGATATTTAGAAACATTTCATTATTTTTGAAAGCATCTTTGCTATACAGAATTGTTTTGCATGTGCCTAAGTCTTTTGCACAGTACTGTATGTACATAAGGTCTGTAGAACTGAAGAGGTTTATTGATCAGATCACACCAGAATAACACTCACTGTGATCTGAAAGGAAAAATAACAACAACTAATCATCACTGCTACTGTGAGACATTTAATTACCATCACTAATCATGTTGACTTTATTGTCATTTCAGCCATACATGTAGCACATACAGCCGAATGAAACATCAACCAAGGTGCAAAAAAACAGAACATAAGACATTTTAAATAAAATAATAAATATATAGTAAAAAAAACAATGTGCTGAGTAGTGGTGTCAAGTATAAAGTGTAAAGTGACCTATGCAGGGTGTGTGTGTGCATGTGTGTATGTCAAATAAGGCATGTATTGGTTTTGGGTAGCAGCAAGGTGTCAAGCAGTCTGAGCCTGGAGGAAGAAGCTGTTTCGTAGCTTCTAAACACCATCACTGACTTGAGAGGCAAAAGTTAACTTCAGTCTTGTATCAATAAATAAACAGCATGTTTCTGAAACAGCAGCATAACATAACATTAGTCTTTTTCCTCAAAGCAATGAAACAGAATGATCTACTGACTTTAAGATGACAGTTAAAAAAAACCCTGTCCATTCAGTTTAGTCTGATGTAATTTACCCAGAAGCTATAGTCATATTCACCTTCCCAATTGTCTTGTTTTTCAAACGACTAGAGACCAGAGTCTGGAGACTGGAGAAGAGGAGATCTGTAAAATCTCAACGAGCTAGACATGAGTGCATCTTCTAGCATGCTAATAAATAAATATAGAAAGTTGGACGGCAAACCAATCCATATGAGCCAGTCCATATTTCACACCCACAGCAGGATACCGCCAGAGAGTCTTGCAGTATGTAAAGGAGATCAGAACAGGATCCATGTGGATGATTTAATGGCTGATTCTGTTGTGTGACATATGGATTGTGCTTGTTTGATTAACGCAGCATTGGGTGAGTAGCTCAGAACAAATGGAAAATGGTGGTGCATGAAGAGGACTTCAACCACGATGGACCAAGAGCTTAAAGTGGGTAGAAAGAGGACACAAACTAGCCTCCAGCATCCCAAAAGAGCTGTCACATTGATGGACTGTGCACAGACAAAATGTTCAGACCACAAAACTCCCCGGCTTCTCAGGTTTCCTGGCACTGAAGTAGAAAAATGTAAAGGGTGCCTTTTTAGAGCGACCAATCACCAGAGAGTTTATGTTGAAACTTGCACCAGAGGCGTCAGGTTCCGGCCTTTTGATCTCGAGAGCTGTGATCCCGTGCTTCTTTGTGTGTGTGTGTGTTTCTGTGGAAGATGATAAACCCAGGTTTCAGGCCAGGGTTTTCTAGGTTATACCCAAAAGCTACCTGCCCGTCTAAAAAAAAACAACTCTCTGATCTAAGTACAGGGGTGTGAGAAACCGGTGCTCATGCGACTGGAAAGAAAGAAACATCTCATGTATCACCCAGACGAGGAAAGTAGCCCAGTCCGCCCCAAAATAATAAGACGGAAAGCTTTCTGCTGACTACTCAGACTGTTCTTCATCTCATTCCTAGAGTTATTCAAAGACGCCGGATTAACACCCACCAAGCTCTTTTTGAGTCAAGCCATTGAAAACCTCTGGGCCTGTTGAAGAGACAGTGCTAAACGAGATTATCATGAGTTTGTGTGAAAGGGTGTGGAGGGAATTGCTTCATTATGGGACTGCTGCCAGTTTCTCTCTGGGCATATGAGGCAAATGTACACTTATTCATGAAGAGACTGGAGCCGGGAATCATATCTGCTAAATTTATTTAAAAGCAAAACTGTTTTTGTTTTACTGTTTGTTTTACTGGCATGAAGTGAGTGTTAACTGCAGTGCTGAGTATTTTAATTAGCAGTTTGCAACATTCTTTGTTTGCCCTTATAATAATGTGTAATAATGTAATTAATAATGTAATTTGTCGTCAATTATTTGTATGAGCTCTTGTTTATTGGATCTTGTTTATTTGATACACTTATTTGTCTTAGCTCTTGCTCATTTGATTTTCCTATTTGTCTCATTTGTTTAAGAAAAGTAGGTAGATAACTTATTGCACCTTAGCACTGGTTCTGCTCTTAGTTGCTTGTTTATGAAGGAAATGCACTTATGATTTCTGGTGACTAGTAGTTTTCTTGCCTACCTATGTTGAATGCACTTATTGTAAGTCGCTTTGGATAAAAGCGTCTGCTAAATGCCTGTAATGTAATGTAATGTAATGTAATGTAATGCCCTTAATGCCTTTGATGGTTTTACAGCATGTTTTACTATTATTAACATGCTTGGTACTCATTTTATGTTAATCTAACACACAGCTCCAACAAACAAATTGATTAAAAAAAAAGCTAAATGCAGTGCTACTATTTGTACTGTGTGCTGCTCCACCCTCCATAGCTTCTGGGGAGGAGCCTCATCAGACACTGATTTCTCATGAATTTTTGCAGTAATGTCCATCTTAAGAAATATTGACAACATAGACTAACATAGGATCCACAGACCTGTCTTATTTGGTCACCTAAGGTGCATTTCTTCGCTGTATTGGTTCATTGAATCCAATATTACATAGTTATACTGTACATGCTTATTGTGTGCCACTGCCTTTATGCTTATGACAGAACAATATATGAGTATAGTATAGAGTGTAAGAGTATAAAGGCAACAGTTATAAAAACAAAAGGATTTATGGGCATGATCACACACACACACACACACACACACACAATTATTCATATACAAATCAATTACTGCTCAAAATATGTCAAAAACAAGCCATTTATATTTTAACAAAGGCCTGATAAGCTGAAAAACAAAATCCTTTTAGAGTGTTTCTTCAAGTGTTTCAAGTCTTTTCTTGACACATGCAACACTCACACACATCCCACGCTGTCTTTCCATCGCTGTAATACATCCACAAATGGAGAAATGGGCAGAAGCCTAACACCAAGGTTCCTTCTGGAAAAAAACATTTTTATTTTTCATCATCCTGCATCCAGGTGTCCTGGATGTCCTGATGTTGACCCTGAATAGTAGTCAACATGAAATCCACCTCTATGGTGAAGAGAAAAGACCCACATTAGACATCTAGATCTGCAATGCTAATTTCCACCCCCGGATTCAATTGCAAGATCGTGAAGGACACCTACGATCTGAACTCATTTATTTTTCCCTTGTTTGGCTTTTCAGAAAACGCCACCTTGCTCGACTGTTACCTCGCTTTAGGCCACAGAGCACAGAGTTAATAGGTAGGTGTCACTTACATCCAACTGAACTGATAAAATTCCAGTTTGTCAGCATGGTAACAGCAGCATACTAAGTTTCACGTGTGAGAATCCATTTATAAAAGGGACCTTTCAAAACCTTTCTCCAGCATTCAATTGTCTGTAAACTCTCCAGGATACAAAGAATATAAATCTTTTATTATATGCCAAGGGTCAGTGTATGGCTGTCAAGGTGAGCACATGGGCACTTTATTCCCATTCGGGGTATTAGAATCTAGATTAACAAGAGACAGGACTGGATTGAAGCTCCTCTTCAACCCCACATGCAGTACAGCAGGATGGAGTCTCTCAGAGGGCACAGAGTAAAACCTTTACGACTATCATGGATTTCCACTCATAGCAACAAGTTCATTTTCAATGAAAAAGAAGAAAAGGAGAGCGCTACTAGGATACACAAAAATACATACATATTTGGAAGGTGGAGACCAAGGCACTCTTCACTTAAAATGTTAAGTTCAAAATTTTAAGTTAATTTTCACTGACCCTGTTGCTATTCTCTTAATCCAAATTTGTGTCTGTAACTTTGCTGTTCTCTGGTCTGTTCTGCTTACGCATGTTCTCATTGATGGAATTAGATATCCTGTATTGTACCTGCCTTACGCATGCAGTGGTGTCCTCGTAGAAATCCCTTCCTCATTAATTTATTTGGCAAGATCCAGTCCTCTGCGTCACTGCGTGGTTGACTGGTTACGGGAAAACGTTTTTACAAGCCTTACACTTAGGGAGTAGTAATGAGTAGGATATATTTAGTTATATTAGTTATATTTGGCTCTTTACAGAGAAGTAATGATTGCTTGCTGATGTGTGCTTGCATACCAGAGCAGAGCCTCTGTTGTGGAAGCAGTACTTCCCGAATGGCTTAGGTTCACTGTGTGTGATCCTATGTCTGCTCCTCTAACGTCACAGTTGGTTTGTGTTGCTGACTGTGTTATATTTGAGTCTGAAGTCATGATGACGTCTTCTGGCTGATGTGACATTTCAGTGAAACCTCCAGACACTTGACAGCGGTGAGAACCTCTCAGCTCTGTCAGTACAAAGCCCTCAAACCAGATAAGTGTGTGTGTTACGTTTTCATATAGAGGTTTTGTAGAGGGTGTTTATCATCCACCCTCTAAATGATTTGGACTGACTACCACTTACACACACACACACACACACACACACACACACACACATGGATAGCTTTTCAACAACCTTTGCTGAAAACTTTATATCTACCTTTCTTCTTAATTGTACAAGTCAGACACAATGTTCTTTCTAGTGACGTGAGACCAGGCCTCGTTTTAAGTCAAGATATCAATTCCCCCCTCCACCGGGTCATTCTTTCAACTTGGAGAATTGATCCGTCCATTGAGCCAAGGGGTGTTCTCTCATCTCTTCTTTATTGTCTCATCCACAAGATCTAACCATACATCCCTGTTGTCCAGTTATCAGTCCTGCAATGCTATGTGGGTCAGAGTTACTTACTACGGTTGTTTGGTTTCATAGGATGTCATCTGATCTGCACAGCGGCCATTTGGGAAAATAATATGCTTCTGCTGGTGTAATTTGAGTGGTGTGTCCCCTGTAGCCTGTTACCAGTAACTCTGTAAGCCTGCAGGATGCAGAGCTGAAATGACTACGGAGGACAGAGAACTCTGCTAACTCTGCTCTGTTTTAACCAATGGCCTACTTTTTGTGAGACGGAAAATTACGCCGCCTCTTTGGTTGTTGGCATGAAATGACGTCATCAAATCAATAGAAAACATAGGGCAACACATTAGCTGCACTTTTGCACTCACCCAGTTGTCTTGGAGCATGACATGATTCAAAGCTGGCGTGAGGTTTGGCAGGCCTGGATGTTGGTAGTGCTGTGCAGGAGAAGTCAGTGATTAATGGTGGTAAGAGGGAACAGCATGTGAACAGCAGGCTATTTGTATACATCACATCATACTCACTGGTTGACATGGACTAGTGCTAAAAGCAGGATCCTGTCTGTAAATTTTTTTTAAGATGAGGTGTCACTTTTTTCAAATGGTGGATCACATTTTGGAACAAAACTCTTAATTTTCACCTATATATTAGAGAAATTATTGTTCCTAGTTCCTTAAATATTGTTTGCAAAATGCATAAAAGAAAACATTTTTTAAGCTGATGAGAGTAAATCTGTACTCGTGCACATTGCTGAATACTTGTGCTATAAAACACCTCCGCTCAAGACCAGGTATTCATCAAAATAACTGCTTCACAAATGCTGAGGCAAACAATGGAGATGACAGAGTACTCCCACTCGCAAACGCAGCGTCAGCACTAAACTGATGAAGCTAAAGCATTTTCAACTCAGCTGCGCTTTCAGAGTTGGGGAGAGTCGTGAATGCCCCTCAACAATGCCTGTCAAAACCTGTGTCCTTGTGGAAGCAGATAATGGCGACGGACCAGAGAGAATGCAAACGCCAACCAGGTGAGGCTGAACGAGCGAGCTAAGGCTCACTAAGGATTTCATGAGGGACTATTATGCAGGATCTTTGAAGGTCATTGTGGTGATGGATGCTCTAAAGGTCAAAAATCATAGAGTGATTCTTCAGTGTATTGATTATCTTTGGAAGTTTCTAAAAGAGCAATGAACTGATATTGATTCATGAGAGATTTCACCCAAAACACCAATCCATAAATTATGACTCTCTTGTCTCTGCTCTGATAATGCATATTCATAATGCTTTCCCTTAGAAATGCAAGGCAAACAAAATAAAAGTCTCACACTGCAATAGAACGTTTTTGAAAATGTGAGGAATTCTTTTTTGTTGGGAAGCATTTTGTTGTGCTGACTTAGTATATCAAAGTAGAGTAAACGAACAACAAGTATGGAGTGATAAGAGAGGAGTTTCCTCAGTGGTGAATTCTGACAATTCATTGAGCAAATTTATTTTATATTGAATTGCCAATAAAATAATTCCAGTTTCCAACTGGGGCTTAGTTGTGTCACATACATTTGATTTACACCTTGTTCTGGAGGAGTCCATTAATCACTGTTGCACGGGGAGTCAGTCGTCACATAATTACTGGCTGAAGGAAACGGGATCTGCTATGCACACACGTGTCCATACACACATCCTCACGCTTGAACTTGAGCTCCCTCCCACACACACACACACACAGTTATGGGAGTGTGGTGTCATGTTAGGTCAACGTGTAGCCACAGTGTGTCTCCTGGGGATTTCTCTAGTGGGCAGAGGTTTCCCTAATTACAATCTAGTAGGCAATACCTGGGACATGATGCATTCTCCTAATAGTCCCACTGAAACACCATCGGAATATAAACAAACCCTTAAAAAAGTAGTTTTCCCAACGGCCAACCTCCTTTCCTGAATTCTTCAGTTACAGAGTTACAAATTTCCTAAATGAGTTATCTCATGTAGGACAAACTTGATTCTTTAGTGGCACATTAGATGGAAAGGAGAGGGCTTCATGTTATTTTTTATGAGCAGATGTTTAAGAGTTACATTAGATCATGGTAAAAATCACTTAATATCAAAGACTGCTTGGTCTTGGAGAGGGTCCAATAAATAACACAAGATGAAAACATGAGGGCATAGTTAAATGTAGAAAAAGGAGGAGATTATTTTAGCATCCACTGTCAAAGAAACGTACAAAGATATGAAGAAACAAGAAGATCAAGATCAAGAATGTTTCGAGGACACAGACATAAAAGGAACCAAAAGGGAATTCAACTGAAAATAGATCTTTGGCAAGCAAGACATGTTCAAACTTTAAAACGGAAGCCTTTCTGTGAAAATGATATTGGAGTGTTCCTGCTGATAGCATTCAAACACAAGTATCACAAGTTACTAAAACCTCTTAGGGAATGTAGTCGCACTGTTACTTTGATCAATAGGATCTTGATCAATAACATGGGTCACCTAGAATCCTCAGCTTTTGTTTAAAACAAGGTAGGTAAGGTAAGAAGGTAAATTCCTGAAACTGATTAAAGTGGAAATTGCCAAAATATTACATGATACTGTGCTGATTCATTGGAAGGTACTCTGGAAAAGAGGCTCTGGAAAAGAACAAGAGGATGTGAACAGTAAACAGTAAAAAACAGTAAAGCCCTGATGCATCAAGCCAGACAAACCAGTGGTGCACAAGAATATTTAAATGCAAATGTGCATTGTGGCAGTAAAACATTCGTACATCCTGTAGCAGGTCAATAATAAAAAACATGACATGATCAAGAGATGTGTGAGCCAGAAAAGGACATCTGCCACAATATAAATGGTTAAGCAAATTTGGCATTTAACCCAATTTCTCAATTCAATTTGAGTCCTATTTCTCTTCCTGTCATTTCATCCCTGACCATCACCAACAGCAGACTTGCTTATTAACATTAGGATGATTTCAGCATGATCCGTATATCCATTGAAAATGAAACCAAAGCTAAAGAGATGATTGTGTCGTTTCACAGCTTGCTGTATGCCAAGTGGCTAGAGACCATTCCTGTTGTTGCTGGAAGGTCCCAACAACAGCCATATGCTCTGTACTAGTGTCCTTGAGCAAGACACTGAGCCTCCCTTGCTCCCCCATTGTTAGTCACCCTGGATGAGTGTCAGCTAAATGTGTAAAAAATGGTATGTGCCCTTGAGACAGGATTCCCCTTTGACAAGAGGGAACATTTTGTCAATAACAATCAGTTTAACCAGCCTGCCCCAGGTGACATTTGGAAATGGCATTTTGATTGATAATCAATAATTGATAATTTCACTTCACTGCCCGAAATTGGCAGTCGATGAGATGTCTAACAGAGAGAGTAAATGCAACTAATAGGAAGAAAATGAGAGGTAGTAAGAACTATTTCACCACCTTCCTCTCCTTTGTTTCATTGACATGTACATCATACCCCTGTATGAAAATACCTTACTGGCCTTACAGGGTGAATTTATAGGTACTATGTGACACTCTTATTAACTGAGACATACAGAGAATGATGGCTTTGGTTGATGGTGACCTGTCAGAGGCAATATGTTGGTTCTCTGTATTTCTCCTGCTCAAAGTCGTAAGCTGTTTTATTGGGTGTATACAGATGTTTGTGTGCACAAACAGAAAGCAGATGTGGGGAGTGTCATACACTTTACAAAAACAGTGGTTTCCACCTAATAAAACAACACAAAGTGAAATTCACTTAAATAAAATGAATGTAATAATTTGCTGCTGAGAATGCTGAGACCAAACCTGCAGATTTTTAAACTATAGGCTAGCAGGTACAAAGTTCAGATATAGACAAAACGGTACAGACTGTAGAGCAGGGTATAAAACATTTTTATGTGATACAGTAGGCTACCTTTCACGGTCCTGCTGACGCTTTAAATTTGCCACTTGCAGCTCCATTGACCATTGTCCAGTGCGTTTGAAATATTGTAGACATATTGTCTGTAAAATATCTGTCCACCACACCCTCCTAGAAATGTTGTACCCGCTGTCACTCTGGTGTATTAGGTGCCCATCATGTTTGTATGGCCAGTAGTTGGTGCATTACAGTATTGCCAAGTGCATTTCTTTGTTTTCATCTTCGGATGAAAGCCTCAAATGTAGTTATTTATTTTATCATTTATTTATTTCAATGACGCTACGTGCAACATGAAATACGGCTTGAAATTAAAACTGTCACTTTTACCCATCAAAACACAACGGGCTTAGTGATTGGTTGAGTATTTCTGAGAGACCCATCTGTAGTGGCTGCATGCTGTGCATATGTGGAACATAAACTGGTGGACCTGAATAAATAATAATAATAAATCTTTTAATACAGGTGATTTATTACTATTTTAGAAGCCAAAATAACTTTCTGTAGAGCCCTTTTGTTAAGAGTGTATAATAACAACAAAAACAGAGCAGCAAAATATATAGTTTTGGTTGTATGACTTAAATCCATTAGTAGGTGATCAGCACAGCCTAGAGTGCCTGCCTGCTATTGTACTGAATGGTGTCTCACTTTTGTCTGACCTTGTAGATCACCACTCTGCTCTTTCAGAACACACACACACACACACACACACACACACACACACACACACACACAAATGTGTCAGTTGACATGGCTTGCAACCCAATTCCCTAGTTTCGGAAATCAGCACCCCCCCACCCCCCACCCCCCCCTTCTCCCCCCACCTGCCACTTATATAACATGGCTGACTCCCAGGTCAGCACACAGATAGACAGCGCAGCATCATGGGTTTAGTTACACCACCAGCCCCTCCTCACCCTTCTATCTCCTCCCTGCCCCCCTTCCAATGATGAGATGGTGTGAGAAACAGGCCCTGCTTATTTCCTGGGGGGATACTCCAAGCATCACTCCCCATGGGTCACACAATTCACTCCCTAGCTGCAGGACCAAATGTATTATTTATATTCAACATCAGGGACTTACCATTTGATATTTTTACCTGCTGTCTTAGC
This sequence comes from Hoplostethus atlanticus, assembly GCA_034670405.1. Classification (NCBI taxonomy): domain Eukaryota; kingdom Metazoa; phylum Chordata; class Actinopteri; order Trachichthyiformes; family Trachichthyidae; genus Hoplostethus; species Hoplostethus atlanticus. The sequence goes on along the minus strand of JAXDDX010000142.1, from coordinate 73,444 downwards.
CATACTTTTGGAGGTATTACACAGAATTTCGTAATGGTCTATTGCTGTCTCTGAGTTTATTTTTCTTGACAAAGGAGTATATGGTGAAAGAATTGCACATTAGTTGCTCCCCTCACACTAAGTCCAACCAATCTGCCTCCAGTCAAAGGAAGTAATTACAGAGAAAGGGGTGTTATGTATATATTCCACAATAAACCATAGGAATGGCAGTACAGTTCAAACACAAGCTTGTGATTGTAAGAGAAATATTCCTTTTTTACCATTATCAGCCAATCAGATGTATTCACGCTGGGAAGTGTCTGAGACATGAGTTAATGAGTTAATTGTGAGTCAATTATGTACTGCATTGCAAAACATGTTTGTTCTTCCACTGTGATTGGTTGCTTAGTTGTGGGATGATGTTACATGTATATACACTACCAGTCAAAGGTTTGGACACACTTACTCATAGAAGGATTTTTCTTTATTTTTACTATTTTCCACATTTTACAATAGTAGCAAAGTCGTCAAAACTATGAAACAACACAAAAGGAATTATGCAGTGACCTTAAAAATGTTTAAACAAATCAAAACTATGTTATATTTTAGATTCTTCAAAGTAGCCACCCTTTGGCATTAGGCATTAATAAGCAAAGACATTCCACATATTAACTTTTAAAAGGCACTATGTGTGCCTTTAAGATTTTTAAATGATGATTTAATCATTGTGGTTCAACATTCTTATTCATAAATTTCAAATTTCAAGTTCTAAATGAAAACTACTTGTTGGGGCATTTCATTTATTTATTTATTTTTTTTTTAATTACAATTTTAGTTTTGAAAAGAAATTCATACGCATCAACTTCACTATTTATATTTGTCTAAGAAATTAATTTCAAGCATTTAAGCATAAGCCTTTAGATCAAAATGTCTTTAAGATCATGAGAAACAGTCATTTGTGTCCAAACTTTTGACTGGTACTGTATATCTATGTCTCACTCTTCAGGATTCATTAACAAATGGATCATTCAACCCTCCACAATACAGCTCTAATAGAATCTAATGTAATTCCATCATTACATTACATCTATTACAGTTTTTCTGATTTTCTCACTGGATCAAAACAGTTATGATGAATATATCAATTAGTTGATCACTTGGGAGACTATAATTTCCCTCTTGATTGCTCTCGGCCATAACAAAGACCAATTAGAGTGCCGATCTAAATAACAAAGAGTTTGAAGAACACGATAAGCGCAACAGGAGACAGTGGGGAGTTTTGTATTTAAGAGAGGATATTCTGACAGTTGATAGTGCCACGGTTATTATTTACATTGTTTTTTATTTTTCTTATGCTAGTAGGGTTTCGGTTATTATTGGGAGTCTTTCATCATACGGCTGTTTACCTCTCCCAAAGGATCCTGTCCTGCCCAGGTCACACCCCATTTCAGTAGATCCGGTAGCTGGTGATGATAATGAAGTGATGAACGGTGGTGTAGGACTGAGTAGCAGGAGAGTATAGGATTATAACTGCAAGGTAAGGGTTTTCTGCACACAGTCTCCCTAGGCTGCATAAAAATGTATATAATTATGCACATGCAGATTTATATAATTACCCTCTTGATTGCTCTCAGCCATAACAAAGACCAATTAGAGTGTCAATCAAAATAACAACGAGTTTGGAGAACACCATAAGGGAGGTTTGCATCAAGATGGCAATTATTGTAACGTCTCTGTACATCTCTGTAGGGCAGCCTTGTTTTTGTGTTGTTTGGATAAAATGAGCTCACCATTGTGGACACAGGTATGGAAAATGGGAAAATGGCACAATGGCACAATGGCAAATGGCAAATGGCAAATGGCTGTGTAACTGTACTGCATGTGTTCAGTTAACCTTCACAATATCAAAACCAACATTTGTTCACTTCATCCAAGAGTCACTCCAAGAGACACCTTTCTGTTCCCAGAGCTTTTAACTATGTGTTCGGACAGATACAAAGTCACAAGGCACTTTATCGACACTGGATAACAAAAAGCTTGGCAACTCTATTCCAGTATCTTCCTCAGAATAAGCTGCTAACTCCCTTTGCCATACATCGAACAGTGTTAATCGTAATCTTCTTCGCTCCACAGTTTTTCTTGACAGCGATAATTCTGGACAATAGACCATGTACTCCTTGTTTACAAGTGAATTGGTCATATGGGCATGTAAGGTTTACATCTATTCAAGACTGCAAGAATTGAATGAAGGCAAACTGAGGTGATGTGACTGCATTCAGCACCACTTGCTGATGTGGACCCTAGTGGATTCAAACATACAGTAGGTCTGCACCATTTAGACCCAACTTCAATTTTAAACTCAGATTGTAATCATAACCATTTCAGGCAGTCATCCGTGTGCTTGCCTGAGAACCCATACTGTATGAAAGATTGATGAAGGTTAGCATGATGTATCTTCCATTTTCTTGTATAGTAAACACTATGGTACCAATAGTGATAAACAGAAGATTTATCAGAAGAAGATTTATTTTAAGATTTTATACCCTATATATTTTATTTTAGACCCTAACCCTAACCCTTTAAAAACAATTTTATTTTTGTTATTTTTCATAAATTTAAAAAGTAAAACAAAAAGCCTCCATTAGAGTACTGTCACTAAAGAGCCTGTTGTAAATAAAAAGACTGAATGCTGTATGAGCTTGATGATCTAATGTCCAGCTGATGTTATTAAATCAAGCTATATTAAGACATGTGTAGCTACTATATGATTTTGACAGAAGAATTTGGTATAAAACTTGCAAAAAGTGCAGTGGCATTCATTAAGCATATTCATTGAAATCCAAAAATTTAAGTTAAGTGTCCATGAAATTGTTTTTCTTTTTATTTTAGTTGAGTTCCTCCACAAAGGAAAATGTACATATTATGTAGGCATTAAACAGCACAAGCAAGAGGGTGTGCTAGTGGGAGGATAATATTAACTTTCTCTTGAAGCAGTTCCAGTTTAGGACACACTAGAAGACTGAGACAAAGTTAATTTATTGTTAAATTAATTATTACCTCCTTGAGAAAAGTAATAGCTTTTAATAATAAAGTATCTGAAAATTGTGGTGGGATAATGAGAGAACAAAATGGAGAATATTTATTGCAATGACTTGTGTGTTGTACCTACAGTAATGAACAATACATGATGTGATGACACTCAAAGGCATTCCTCTCAAGCCTGCTATGCAGTAATGACTTTTATTATTATGAATCATTTTGCTGAATGGCAATTATTGCGTTCACCTTTCAGTGACCCATCTTCATGTTTGTGTGCTGTAGCATTGAAGGGAAAGGTTTTTCTGTGACAGGGCACCCCAAGCAATTTCTTTTGACACGATGGTGGCTGTCCTCAAACTTTTAAGGATAAACAAACATGGCATCCAGGGTAACCTTTCCTTTGACGTCTTCCAGGATACTACTGAGCAAGCATATAACTTTTCACTATTTTATTAGTGTTTGGTTTCATTGGTTCTATCCTGCTTTTATACCTCTTACCTTTTGGTGGCTTTATTGGATCCATTCTTTGCCCTTAGTCATGGATTATCACTGACCAGGGGCCCATACTACTACGACTATACTGGATTATGGGTTAGTGAGGTTTAATCCAGGGTTTTCGGTGTCACAAAGGTGGTTTACTTTTTACCAGAGTATGTCGCCATAGCAACTTAAATTGAATGGCTAACCTGCTCCGGTGCAGGTTATGTTCAGGATATCGGATCAAAACGGATAAAAAGCCCACCTCCTCACCAATCAGCGCCCTGGAAAAATTGGCGTCATCACTCCTAGAGGATACCGTGGACGTTTTCAACAAATTTATTGAACAAAAACATTGCATTCAAATGAAAAGATAAGTGTACAGATCGATACTATTGAATTAACAGATAGTAAGGGCTCTTCGCAGGGCGATGATGTTAGACTGACAGAACGCCTTTGCTTTCCATAAGGATTAATTACATTAAGAGGTATAATATGTTTGTAGCGTTTCCAGGAGATTTGACCACTGTGGCTATAAAAGAGCAAATATAAGGTATCAATATCAGGTAGCTTACGTTAATTACATTAATGAAATTTATTAGGATTCCAGAGAGTGATAATCAATTAGAAATATCCCCACTGCGCCTTAGTGATGGGCAATGATGAGCCTATTTACATCATCATTTACACTATCTGCAAGTTTTCCCCCAGCAATCCTCTCTAGCAGCAGCAACTGTTACTTTTTGCTGTTATATTTTTTATATTGCTCATTTTTATTCATTATGATAGTATGTTCTTGTTGAGAGAAAAAATCTTTTCTTTCCCATACTTCCCACTTCCACAGTCTACTGCGGCATAATGTTTCCATAACCCTGTGATTGCTCATAGTCTAGTTCAGTGGTCTTCAACCCTGGTCCTCGGGCCCACAGCCCTGCCTCCCTTTCCTTCCTACCAGGTAGTTAATTAGATTCACCTGGTGTGCCAGGTGTTAATCAGCCCCTGATGAGACGGCTGGAATGAAAACCAGCAATGCTGTGGGCCCTGAGGACCAGAGTTGAAGACCACTGGTCTAGTTTATTGCTTTCATTATTTTATTTTTTCTACTATTTTTGGTTCTTATTTGATGAACAGCTCCTGGACCCCCTCGCCGCACCTGCAACTGACACTCTCTATGCAAAGAGGAAGCTGGGCTAGAAACTAGCATCCCCTGGTCTGGCCACTGTTGGCCCTGGTGACCATGCCACCCTGCCCACCCGCCATTCCGGGTTCACTATCCCGGAGAGAAGGTGGAGAGGAAGGTGCTCCACTCGCCTCCCTCTATGAGAGGTCTTGTTGGAATGTTGGAAAGGCTTTCTTGTTCTTATCACCCCCCCACACACTCCTCCTCACTCCTTTGAACATCTCAGCGGTCTTTTAGTCTACAGACTCCCAAAACCAAATGAGGCTTTCATTGATGAATTTGCTGAATCTATTATCATGCCTGTATGACAGAAATCTCACTTTGATTTTAATATCCGTGTATGCTGCCTGTCCCTTAATCCCTTAATTAGACACGGTTTTATTCATTTAACAGAATCCTATAATCTGGTGAAATCTGTAACAGGCCCACTCACATGAAAGGTCAAACTATTGATGTAGTTATTTTTGCTGGTTTTATTCCTCATGAGTTGATTTTAAAAAAAATGATGTGCGTCTGATCATAAAGGTATTGTTTTTAACGTTGTATTTTCTTCCCTGATTTGTAAGCCTTCCACACACGTCTGTTCTTGCATCCTTAATTCAACCCCTGCTACTAAATTCTGTGAAGCTTTCATTGCTGCTACCAACAGTAGTCCTGATAAGCTATTCCTGCCTTCCACTGAGGAACTAGTCAATGATTTTGCCTGGCCATTTTATACTCCACAGCCCCTTTAAATAACAGAACAGATAAACCTAAGCATCCCTGGCTAGATGAGCACATGCAGGCTCTAAAGAGGAAATTCAGACAAGCCAAATGGAAATGCGAAGCCAACAATCTACAAATGAATCTGGACATCCTGAAAGAAATTTTGTCACAGTATCAGAGAGCAATCAAGGATACAAGGACAACATACTTCTCTGATATTGTCTCTAGAAACAACTAATTTTTAGTAGTTGAGAGAGAGTTGAGTTCAGTTGAGAGACTGAGTATGTAAAAATAGAAAACATGGAAGTCTGGGTGTGTGTGTGTGTGTGTGTGTGTGTGTGTGTGTGTGTGTCACACAGAGAAGGAGAGATGGGACTAATAATGACAGAGAAGGTTATTCCTGGCTCTGTTGATTATCTGACAATGCAGGACAAGCCTAACAGCAATAAAGGACATTTACACAGCACCAGCACTACTGCAGCAACGCTCAGCTAACACACTTAAGAATGAAGTGTCTGGTTGCACTCCCCTTTCTCGGAGGTGAAGTAAACAAGAAGTGGTTCCATGGTGGTCATAAAGTTTCTACACACAACCCCCCCCCCCTGCTAAGATGAGATGAATCACTTGAAGATGAAGATGGAAAGAAGCATGCTGGGAACAGAGAGGAGTGAGTTCGGCAGAGGTGAAAAAAACAAAATAGAAGGGTGTGTGTGTGTGTGTGTGTGTGTGTGTGTGTGTGTGTGTGTGTGTGCATGCGTGAATCAGTGAATTTATGAATACTCTGTGTGCATTATGAGCTTTTAAATGTGAATGCTTGCGTTTGTGGGCGTGGGTTTACTTGTGTGTGTGTGTGTGTGTGTGCATCAGCATGTGTGTGTGTGTATGTGTATCTGTGTACATAGAACAGTGTGCAGATGGAACGAGAGAGAGTGATAGAGGTATTTTGATGAATGTGTCCTGACAGATGGTGTAACCCCCCTAAGCCTGCCTCCACTTCCTCTCCTGCCCTCCTGTCATGGCTGAATGTCCAGGGCCAAACCACCTTTCATATCAGTTCCACACTTGGAGGACAAAATGAACAGGACAAGTAAACATGTCGTCGCCCACAAATGATGCAGGCACCCCTTGGGCCAATCCCTCATAAGGTGCATCACCCCTCCAATTTCCGTCAAAATCGGACCAGTGGCAAAGCTGTTATGGCCTTTCAAAGTTTGAAAATTTGACCTTTAATCATAGCGCCCCCATCAGGCCAAACAGTGTATTTCTTTATGTGAAAACAGTGCCAAAATTCATCATCCCTCCAGGCTTCATCACAATCAGACCAGAGGTGTCTGAAATATCACCTGAGAGTTGGATACAGCCTGATCCAACCCAATCCATTTGTTCCTTGTTGAATTTTAGTCCTTGCTGCGTATTAAAATAAAATGGCCATTATCAAATCATGCTACTCAACACAAAACATGATTCTCATTGAAACAGAGTATGCAGTGGTCATTTCCTAATAGTTTGATTATCCAAATAGCAATGAGCAGGAGGTTTTCGACCTCTGTTGTGGTGATCTTGGTGATCTTTTTGAAATGATGTACAGTGAGCATTCCCTTTGATATTCTGGATATCTGGGTTTATTATTTTTAGTTTATATGTAGAGATAGATAGATAGATAGATAGATAGATAGATAGATAGATAGATTCCCGTTGTTACCAGGAGTGTGCTTGGATGCCATGTTTGCTCTTTTTATATTCATTACATAAATAACAAAACTCCATTACACTCATCCATATGATCTGAACCCTTGTGTCTCTCCCAGAGAAAACATATATCATATAGTTTGTCTATGAGCCTGTGGAAGTCATTTTGGTGTGCAAATTTGAAAACCGGGTCAGAGGTGGATTAGCATGACTGTTAAGTCCTTGCTGAGTTAGAACGGGGTAACAGTTCAAACTAAAGGAGAGCACTCTCACTTGATCTAATTGTCAACAATGTGGCACGGTGGCGCAGTGCTTGCACTGCTGCCTCACAGCAAGAAGGTCTCTGGGGTGCCCAGGTGGGTTATCTCCTGGGCCTTTCTGTGTGGAGTTTGCATGTTCTCCCCGTGCTCACAGAACCCCATCTAAAAACATGCAACATCCTGTCCTGTCCCTGACCACGATGAGGACCTACACCTGGAATTGGTCCCCGGGGGCCGGAAAAAGGAGGCTGCCCACTGCTCCCTGGCTGTCCCTGGAGGAAGGCCGGCGGGGATGGGAAAATGCAGAGGACTAATTCAATTCGGACACCCTACCCTGCGTGTGTGTGTGTGTTGGTGCATGTGTGCACCACAAATTGCAAATAAAACTTATCTTCTTCTTCTTCAACTTACACTGTAACAGCAATAAGATACCAAAGCATTATGTTCCTCTCAGCATGACAGCATTTTATTTGACAAATGGTGACACACTTCACTGTTTAAAGGACTGTAGTATACATTCAGATCAGGTCATCTGTACAGTACAAAGATATGGGGCGGGGGAGGTGATATGACATCCAGCTGCGTTCCCAGTGGCCTCACGTAGCAAGGTTTCCTCTTCTCCACTTGACAAAGTGCTGTAGCCTAATTCTGTCTGGATTACTGATTTATCTTTGCTCATCTGGCACAGCCTATTTAGACTTCAAAATGTGATTTATTCTTTTTTCATTTCAGTAATAGTTGAATGTGATTGATAAAGTAGAAGCAATTAGGTAGTTTTAGCCTCAATGTAAAAAATGAGGGATTTCAAAATGATCATCCCCTGTCTGTTATTATTAAATCATCTCCAGTTGCTTTATTTTAAATAATGGTCCCAATATAATATAGTATATACCATGGATCTGTGTTGATATATTTATAGCATTGCATTTTTTGCCTTTACAATCATGTTTTGTATCATCAAAGCCTCTGACCGTCTGGGCCAGCGTCAACCTGCATACATGTGGTGCAGAGCATGTGGGCTGTACGTGTTACTGGGGTGGGTGCAGTGGATAAACACTTTAATACTGCATTTTTGCATCATAAATCAAATGCCAACACATTCCCTTCTGGTCTGAAAATAGGTTTTCACTCTCCTTAGAATGAGCTATAAGGCGACGAAACGATTGCAGTTGAGTAATTTGATTTGATAATCTGTCTGTAAGGCTGCCCTCGGGTTTCATATTCAATGGGAAGGCGGGCACTGGATATGCACGAGGTTGTTCAGCAGCAAGAGGCTTCGTATCTGCCAGTGATTCTTTAGAAACATTTTCTCTCCATGTGGATGGACATGACACTCAGGCCGCTCTGAGCCAAGCCTTTGTTCGAGTCAACTCTGTGAGACAACTGCTCCAAATATACAGAAGCTATAACCTTTGAACAAATGAACATAGACTTCACTTGTCATGTAATTAAACACCAATACATCACTGTTTTAGTACGGGACAACAACATCACATCTCAAACATGAAGCAATGTGGCGGCAGGGTGGACTGGTGGTGTAGAGGGACCGTCCTTCAACCAGACGACCGGGGTTCAAGCCTCAAACCCCCGCCCTGCCGAAGTGTCGACGCTGGATCCCTACCAGCTCCAGGGGTGCTGCTCTGTAGCTGACCCCTGACCTCCCCGTAGAGGAGGAAAAAAGAGGGGATGGATAAACTATCACATTATGATCAATACATCCATTTACGCACGAGATGACACAAGTTGGAGTCAGTGTAATCCATTGGGTGTAAACGGCGACATCCTGTCAAGACTGATGTCCGCCTCGCAGTCGTCCAAGTCACAAACCGAGTCTGTGGCGTTTTCGTTGTTATGGGAAAACTGTGATATCCGGTCGAAAGTCTCCTCGTGCTCAATACATTCGACCACGTTGGGGATCATGTTGACGTAGGCGTTCACGATTTCTTTGTGGGTGAGAGTATCTTGGTTATATGAGACCAGCTCGTTGCTGATGTTGACTGTCTCCACATGCGTGTTGGAACAGAAGTTGCGACAGCCCAGCAGACTGGCGAAGGCCTTCCTGAATTCAGCGTTGAAGGCATAAATTATCGGGTTCAGGGACGAGTTTGTCCAGCCGAACCACACAAACACGTCAAAAGTCGTCTCACTGACGCACGGTAGACCCGCGTCCCGGTCCGCCGCCGGTCTGTCGCAGAACGGTACCATACAGTTCAGTATGAAGAAAGGTAACCAGCAACACACAAAGACACCCATGATCACCGACAGGGTTTTTAACACTTTGGTTTCCCGTTTGATCGACGTTTTCAGTGTGTTGTGGTGTTGGCACTCCAGTCTGTTGGTCCTGCAACTTTGAGCGTGCTCTGCCGCTCGCTCCAGGGACGCTATTCTTCTAATCTGTATCTGTGCGATCCGGTATATTCTGGTGTAAGTCACAATCATAATTGCTACGGGGATATAGAAACTTATCAGAGACGACGATATAGCGTATTCTCTGTTGAGGCTAGAGTCGCAGTTCTCCTCCATCTGTTCACTAGAGGAAGAGTTGTGCGTCCCAGTCGTGTCGTCATCGATGGCTTTGTGCCAGTTTAGTTGGACTGGTATGAATGAAATGAGTACAGACAACGTCCAAGTGATGCTAATCATGACAAAGGCAACTCGCTGGGTCATTTTCCTCTCGTAGCGGAAGGGACTCGAAATGGCCCAGTATCTATCCACGCTGATAATGCAGAGGTTGAGGATGGACGCGGTGGAGCACATAATGTCAAAAGCTACCCAAACGTTGCAGAAAGTGCCAAACGGCCAATAACCCGCCACCTCGGCCACAGCTTTCCACGGCATCACCAGGACGGCCACAAATAAATCCGACAAAGCCAGGGACACGATGAAAATATTGGTGACTTTGGTCCGAAGGTGCCGAAAGCGCAGTACCGCGGCGCAGACCAGGATGTTCCCCAGCAGGGTCGATAGGATAAGCAGGGACAACAGGCAGCCCGTCACTGTACGAGTGATCAGCTCCTTTCTCCCGTCTGATGTTGCCTCCGTTTCGGTGCTGTTCCACATAATCTCTCCGAGGGGTACCGGTACGGAGTCACTCCCCTGCACCGACGAGAGGTACTTTGCTGGGTTCTCCATGTGTGGCTTCAAGTAAAACTGCAGTCCATTGCTCCGTGCGCGGGGATGGGCGCAGTTATCAGCGACTCACCGTTTTGTCCCCATTGACCCCCTCGGCTGCCGGCCTGATGTCGAGTGGAAAACAGACAGAAAGAGAGAGCTGAGTGCGTTTGGCAGAGCCTAGCGACGTGTCAGGTGCGCAGAGGGGCTGAAACACAGCGAACATTGGCGAGCGCATGTTGCAGCCTTGCCGGTCCGGTCCGGTCGTCTAAACCCACCCCCGCTAAAGTGGTGCAGCCTCTATGGCTCTGTTAGTCCGAGATATCCTGAGTTTGGTGAGCGCTGTGTGAGAGAAGGAGTCCCTAGAGCGAACGCACAAACTCTGGACGCATGCACCATCACGCCTCCTTTGAGCGTGGAGTTACGCACAGCATTGCACTGCAGCGCGGGACTGTGAGATGAATTAGAAACGGGGATGTAGCCTTGCGTGTGAGGAAGCCTTCAAGTTCAATCTCTTTTTGCTCGATTACAAACTCCAAACTGCCTTGATTACAAACTCTAAACGAGTCGTTTCCCTCTGTTTGCAGAGGCAACCGTGTAAGTGTGCATAATCACCTCTAATTCACATCACTATCATACAGTGTACTGCGGTGACAATACTGACATTGTTTTTTATTACTGGATTAAACTGTGTGTTGACTAGGCTGGAGATTAAACACTGACGCATTTGTAGATTCATTTTGTGTCTATGGGCTACAGACATTCCCTAAACCGACCTTTGTTGAGGTAGCAGCGGCTACAGAACTGTCCATGGTGCTGAAAAGAGTAAACGAGCTCGGAGGAAGTCTTCCTCAACGTACAACATATTACTTTCATACCCCCAGTTTAGGGTTAACTGAGTAGACCATCCAAATGCCAAAACAACAACAACAACAACAACAATAAAAACTAATAAAAACACTACCAATTAATTTATCATGATCTTGCCTACAAAACCGTCTACAGGACTACAGTGTTTTATTGCTCTGAAGGACGATGAAAATATAATAGATTTTTGTTAATATTGGTGGTTGTTTGCCCTCTGACGATCGCCGACTGGAGGTCACAGTTTACCCACTTCTTTATCTGCTGCTACATGACTAAAAGCAACACAGGTGAGTCACAGTCACACTCAGGAGTCAGTAGCCCTGTGCACAACACAACTGTTTCCGGCTCTGAAACGTCACGGATATTTTTAGACGCGTCTACATGCCTGTCAAATCGTGTTGACATTCCGTCAAAATAATCTCCCAGCGCCCTATGCCAAATTCTCCCGAGTAGCCTAATCTCAGCCTGTCATGTCAGAGCCACTCGTGCGTCCTCAACAACGAGTACTTGTTCACAAATATTTTTTTCATAACCGATGTTGTTTGATTATTTTGCACAAACCAACAAGAGAATGCGGATAGATTCTAAACCACGGCTACTGGTGCTGACTGACTTTCACTGCAAAATTAGATATCTTGATATTTGATATTTGAGAAGTGACATCTAGCCTACTGTTGGCATGGCAGTAAAACGCATTGAAGAATACGATTTAAGTTCATAGATAACTCAAGACCTTTGCCTACACAATATTTATATTCCTAACAATAAGAGGATCTTTATTTTCAAAGCATTAAGTCACAAGCTTAGTTGTGTTTTTATGAGAATGGATTTATAGTGTTTTGGAATCAGACCCTTCAAATGTTTATTGTAGTCTATGATAGTCTATATTTTAAATCCCTTGATTCCTTGAATGATTTTTCCAAAACTGTGTCCTTATGTCCTATTTATGTTTTTAGATAGCAGATATTTATGAAGACATGAAGACACAATATTGCAAGCTCAGTGGTACAGAAGCCTTTGGGGTGCGTCAAACAAGTGCTTAAACTTAAATACTTGGCGCCATCGTGTGGTACAACGGTCTACTACACTTGCTGCCTACTCAGTAGTATCAGAGAACATGGAATAACCAAGAATAAACAGGAGAGAGGTGCTGAGGTATGTCCTTTTGTAAACTGGAGAAAGCATATCCTGATTTTGTAACAACCTGTCTTAAAGCTAAGCCATATGGGAGGGCAGGGAATGTGTGTAGGAAATGTACACTGGATGAAAAAAAGGAAAACTATTCTCTATTTTATTAGGCAAAAGATATACATTCATCACTATTTTACACATAATTTCATATGAGCACCACATTCATTATAATTTCACAAAAAAATCGTGTCACAGTGTTTGTATGATGATTTTTGATCGGCATGACAATATTTACAAAGATGATATAATATTGCAGTTTCCACCTATAAAAACAAGCATTGACCACAAGTTGGCACATACTGAGAACACATGTAGTAGATTAGCACCAGACTGAGAACTTGATGAATGTCTGACTAAACTTAATACATTGATTTAACATACAGTACAACTGTCTTTCTGAATTTTATCAAAATTAAATTGATAATTTCACAGACTGGGATAATTTTCCATGCTGATCCTTCAGATGTAAACTTACAATCTCTTGTCCAGTATAGGAGTCGTAGTCATCAACAGGTTTTTGCACTAACATGCTTTGTGTCTGTGTACCACAGAAATTTGAGTAAGCATTATACCATTGCTGTCAAAACTAACTCTTCTGTTGCTAACCCAGGCTGTTACCTCAGCATTCCTAATTACAGAAACTGGTCATTTCAACAGATTCCCATTTTTCAACAATAATATACAAGGCACTTGTTCTGAACAATGTTAAGTCAGTGCCTTTCCGTATTACCGTGCATTAACTCTGTGTTATCGGTGTATAAGAGGGAGGCATTTTTTGGCAGCAAATCTGTTATCTGTCAACACAGAGGGGGTACAGATCACAAGACTTCAGTACTATGGGAAGAGTGCTACCTAATAACATGACGTTGAACATAACCTCTCTTTTGACTTGATAGAACAGAGACCCTTCAGCACGCACAGAGGACACTGACAACATTGGTGAACCTTAAATGACTGAGAGAGGCAGATATTAATTGTAACACAGTTTTGAGAACTATAGTCTAATACATGTAGGATATTCAAAATATAGTGCTGTGCTAAGATGGTCACTAGCTTAGTAGCTCAGGTGTTGGATACCAATCCACTGAACTACTTGAACTGCTAAGTGAAATAAATGAGAACATTATCCATATACACTATGCACATTTCAAATACAAATAAAATAGACTGAGAACATTCAAGGAGTATACAGTTGTATTTTTGTCGTGGCTTTCTGAAATACAGTACTATTTCCTTATTAGGTAACTGAATCTAAGAGGTGTTTCAATGGTTTGATTGAAAATATTTATTTCAGATGTAGTAATTAGGTGTGCAGTCTGTTATGTAGTATACTTTCAGTCATTCGTATGAAACAGTTCAAGCTCGGTTGTTTTACTGCACTATTACAAACTGTGCATATTAGGTACAGTGTACACATTTTACATGATGAGCCAGTCAGGCAACTGAGAAAACCCATTGAAATGTAACTACAATACAAAGTGTGGGAAGGGCCCTTTTTAGACTGGAATCCTTAAACACAAAAGGTACTTTTCAACACCATATGTTTTATGCCTCTTGATGCTTTATACAAGGTAATTCTTCGGAGGAAGTTGGCTAATAGGTTCCTCTTCCTCTGGAATCCCTACACTGAGGGATCGGCATCTTGTGTGTCTCCACGGCTTACTTTCAAGTCTATTCGAGTGTGACCTGAAGTGCCTCCTGAACGGTTGACCTGCGCTGTGAGGCATATTCTCGGGAGCCGGTGGTGACATGCATGTTATATAGCAATGTTGGTCCTCTGCTATTTGGTCAGACCCGGCGGAACACCTCGAAGAGGGAAGCAACTGAATGCATGCGGTAGAAAAGGTTCATAGGAACAGCAAAATTAAGAACTGTGGTCCATATGCTGAAGCCGAATGTCTCTTGTTCCAGTCCGTTGTCGTACTGTGGCCTGCAGCCAAACGCAGGGAGGATCCACAGCTGAAAGAAGGAAACATTAAATGGTTAAAGCCCAATCTGTAATTTCAGTTTGGCGGCCCTTGCTGAAACAGTTATTATTATTATGATTAGATTATTATCGGATTGAAAATATCCCTATTAAAATGTATCTGCTGAGCTTGTTATAAAAGAACTGACAGAATGTGACCGATCTGTATTTTGAGTTTGGGCTAAGAAAATTCTAAAAACCTAATCTACAAAGTCAAACGCTTGAAAGATTTGCCTGCCATCTGGACATACATTCACTCTCAAGAGTGAAAAAAGTTAGTAATGACTAATTCAAAGAGAAACTCTTTGTGCAAGTAAAAATACTCACCGAAATGTTGCACATTACAAGGAAGACAGCAATGTTTTTCAGGATTTGCCTCTTCAAACTTGGCGGTTCCACTACTTTGTTCCCCACGGTCAAAGGCACCTCAGAGGGTTTCCTTGGACATCTGTACACCTGTCCACTTTCCTCCTGTTCATTCTCCATGGTGACACAGGCCCTGTCCGGAGTCTCATAGGCTCGGTTGATGATGCCGTTGTATGGTGGGGCCAAAGAGGAAGTCACAGAGAAGACTTCTGGGGAAGCCGGTAACTCAGCATCCTCCCTCTCCTCGTCCTCCCACTGCCGGTAAAGGGACTCTATGATGAACAGGTTCTGCACGTACTTCTCCAAGACAATGAGCAGAGAGTAGATGAGGTTGGTCCATCGGTATGGCGGGCTGCTGTTGGAACCCAACACAGCCACTACACTACACCAGGACATGAGCCAGGAGCCCACGGAGGAGCCAAACAGCAGCTCTGTATCCAGCTGTCGTGACGGGTTCTTGGAGGTGTCCATAGGCATGTGGTGGGCACGGTAGATGAGCAGACCCGAAGCCCCGGCAGAGCACATGAACACCAGCATGACAATGCCATAACAGTAGAACATGGAAATGGCTGACTGACGTGTCTGGAGGGACTCCTCCACATGGATGATATAGACCACCAGGACCCCGATGGTGCTGGCCAGGGCAACCAGGCCCAATATTGGGCCTAGGATCAGGCCATGGGTTTTTGTAGCTGGCCTCTTCTGGTTAGAGGAAAGGTCAATGGTCCGTCCAATGTTCTTCCACATGACAAAGAGCATGGCAGAGACAAAGATGTGGTACTCAATGTTGAAGGGATAGAGATAGTAGAGACTGTTGGAGAACATGGTGCAAGTGCTGGTGGTGCAGTTACAGTGAGGCTCTGAATGCACTGCAACACAAATCAAAAACAGATGCAATTGCATGACAGATTAGAAAAACAACTTTTTTCATGCTATTACTTCTGTACTTCTGTGTCAATCCATCTTTTAAAGATGGATTGAATCAGCTCCATCTATCATACTATTGCAACACTGGCAATAAGAACGAGAAACCAAAATAAATTATATCTGAAAAATGAAAATAAAACATTCTTTCAAAGCTCTTGTCAAACATGGTTATCTAAACACCAAATAGACTATTGCTTTATGTCAATATTCTGTTTCCCAGAATACATTATGTCAGTACCCCAGAGTGTGCACTGCAAAGGGGCATACTTTGCATCCTAGAGCAAATACAAGTATTGGTAGTACAATGATACTATTTAATTTATTTTGACAGCTTGTGATCTCATATAAATGCATCACAGGCACCAAGGCTCTACTATATAGTTTTGCAAAGCAAATTTGAATCCCTGAAGTCAAATTTATCTAAAGTGTTTTAACAGGAACTTTTTTTTATATTGAGGTTTTGCTGAGCATGCACATTCTTTTGCCCTGCTTCTCATTTATACAGTTACATACATTTCACACCTGGGAGCTGCTCAGTACAACCACAGTATTCTACTGTTGACCACTGAACAGATCTACTGGAGCAGTTGGGGTCAAGTGCTTTGTTCAAGGGCACCTGGATGTTTTTGTTAAGGGAGAGGAGAACATCACAAGCCCACATTTCTACCCACTAGGCTACTGCCACCTGCCACAGTTTGGATCACTGGAACATTAGTTGAAGCTAGAAAGCATTATTTCTCAGTGGTAGTCCTACCCTCCCACTACATTCACAGTTATCAAAGTGACTTTTAGGCCTCCTCTTGATTCACATTTTTTCAACAGGGTTTTTGGATTTGTTAATAGTTTTAAGTTTGAAGCAACTGTGAATGATTACTCCATGAAGCATTTGTTTCTGCCAAAAACGACATAGTGCATCTTTAAATTATTTTGATGTTAATCGCGCAGACATACTTTATCAAGGCTTAGATCATGTTTAAAAAAAAATCTATGGGTCTTATTCATGCACTAAAACTCCATGACAAACCTTCTATCCCATCATCATGTATTGGTGGCTGATCAATATCAATTAGCCTTATTTCACTCATATTTCACTCAAATTTCCACTCATGAACACTGAACACCCGTGCATTTTAGAGGATGACAAGATAATGTCCTTTTGTATTGCTCACTCTTTGGGAACCACACTCCAACACACGCTATGGTAATGCTGTTGCCCTCTAGAGATCACCCCCTCACACACACACCCCCTCCCAAAAAAAGGGCACCACTATGGTCCTGCACCCTTTAATTAAAAAGGGAAGAACAGCCAGGGTGCAGCCAGCCTCACAGTCAGCCGGATATGAGGAGGAGCAGCCGAATCCCCCAACCCCTGGCTTAGATGTATCAGTTACTGTAATTGCAGCGCCCTTGGGAGTAGGCAGCCTGGGACAAAGCCGTCTGAGGTCAAGTGGGGGGTTGCCAAGGAGGGTGGTGGTGGTTGGAGTGTGGGGAAAGGATCGGGGAGGGGGGTTTAGTGCCAACAATACTGTGTGTCTCTTGAAACCTAATAGAAGACGTTCGACACAAACAAGACCTGCTGGGCTGCTTAGCTAACCTCCCTTCCCTTCGCAACCCTCTTTTCCTTCCCCTTTCTTTCATCCATTGAAGTGGACTATTGTACGTTTCTTCTAGGTACAAGCCAGCAATCGACCCCTTGGCCCTTACCTATGGTGAGGTTTCCGTAACCCAGGGCAGAAAGCCTTCTCTTATGGTTGTTCAAGAAGTGTTCTGCCTCTGACATCACACCGTTGCACCAGAGGAGAAGGTTGGTAAAGACTGCATGGATTACACCAAATCTGAGGGGAAAACCAGTTGAAAACATGAAGTTTAGTGACTATTACTGTATATAAATGGTCAGATAATAGCATGTGGTTGTTACATTCCAGGTTGTGTGTGTGTGTATGTGTTCATGTGTAACAGATTTCAGAGTCTGTTAAATCATGCACATTGTTTGGCCACTGGTGAGATGTTTCATGACTGTGATATCAAAACTGTTTTTGCTATCATTGATGGGTGCAACCACAATCTACATCCATTAGTGTTGCATATTTCACGTACCTCTCAAACGTTTCAAACGTCTTGATGACATCCTTGATGTGAAACCAAAGAAAATGCACCTAAACAAAATCCCCAAACAGAAATCAATGAATGCATACATTACAAAAATCCAATAAACAGAATAGCATATTTTATCAAAACTGCAAAAATGCATTGCGTGGGAATTATTCAAGTCCTTTTAACCAGAAGGATTACCCTTGTCATATGCAGTTACACTCAAATAACATGGACAATGACAGGATTATATTGTTGCAGCAACTCTGCACTTGCCTGACCAACAAAGACCACATTATTCCAAGACCTGGTTAAGTGGTACTCGGAAAAAAAAAGACACATTGTCTTAACACTGCTGAAAGATTATCACATTATTGAAAATAAAGTGGGGTTGTAAACTTACCTGTGCTATGGTGTGAGTTGCATGGATGACAGGATATACCCCAAGCACAGCCGACACACAAGACTGATAGCCCACATAATACCCAATGCGGAAAGCGTCCATAATCAGTGATAGGAGCGCAAGAAGAGTCAAACCACCTACCGATAAATAAATAAAACTTAAGTTATTTTGGCATGAGTGAAAAGAAACAATTCAAGTTTTGGTTCGACAAAATGGCAAGGCAAGGGTCGCGTTTTTATTCATTTTAAATTTCGTAGTCATCTCGTTTGCTTGCCGAAATATAGCCTACCATCGATACGGTAGACCTACTGTAACCCCCCAACAGATGGACCAAAATAACATCATTTTACCGTTTTGCCTCCAGTGCTGCCGTGCGTAATCTTGTGCCAACGCCTAATCTTTGAGACTCACCTCGTATCCAGCATGTGGTGGCGTGGACGTCTTTCTCGGTCTGTAGGTTCTTCTGCCTGTCTCTCACCAGGATGTACCACATCATCCAGATCAGCTGGAGGATCATAAGGCAGGTGATGAAGGACAGCAGATGCTCTTCCTTGACAGAGGGGCCATGGTGCGCAATGGCCAGCATCAACGCCGCCCCGATCAGCAGGACATTGGTCCCGTACTGGCCACTGAGGATCTCCGCGTTCTTCCTCGGGTACTCCCCTGTCAAATTAAGTTTTAGCTTGGTGAAAATCTTCTTCTCGTGCTCGGAGCTGGACGACGAGGAGGAACTGTGGCAATACTTGTTCAAGCACATAATATCCAGGCCGCTGTGTTCCACCATGGTGGGCGAGATGTATAAAAATCGCAGTCCCAAGAGAAGAGTAAAGTCAATCCCGTGCGCTATAAGTGCATTTGAGGGAGGCCAAGTGCGTAACCCGTTGCTACAAGGTGGGGATTCAGACGGGTAGGTACCGTGCCAAACATGCTCATTCAATCTTCAAGGTCCGGCTCAGTGGCCACGCATAGTTTCAATGCCCAGCCTTACCGAGGATGGATTTGATAGACGCCATTGTCATCTTATAACTCTGAAACTGAAATATCTCTTCGTATAACTCGCTCGCTGAGTCACTGAAAATGGGAGATTGCGTTTCAGTCTTTGGTGATCCCAGAGCGCCGTCCTCTTGAAACTCCCATATGTCTCAGAGAAATCACTGGAATGGCTGTGCCAACCATTCACCGTCTAAAGAAGCAAAACACTAAGCACCGAATTATCCACAATAAAAAGAAAAAACGAGTTCCCCTCAAATCCACCTCGTCGAGGTAGCTGCCAGCAAAGTCTTTCCAAGTCTGTTAAATCCTTTCAGGGTGGCTATCGAGTGTTGTCAGGCATATAGGCCCAGGTAAGATGAAAGTTTTTATTCTTTTTTACAGGTGTGAGTTGGAGGCAAGTGGCCTTTCCTGACAAGCTCTCCAAATCCAAGTCTCACCGACGCAGTCGTGCTTCGATCCTCAATTCTTTATTTCCACTTGACTTCTAGTGCTTAAAAAGTTTGCTTCTTAGGGTGGAAGGGAAAAAAAGAATCAAATTTCAATAGTCCAATCCACAATGGCTTTTTTGTGAGTGGCTCTTATGAACTAGTGCAGTTTGGGCCATCCGCGCCCTAGAGCTAATGGAAATGATTATCCAACATCTGGTTCAATATATATCCTACGCGGATGTATGTAATCACAATAACAATATGTCAGCAAATGGGACTGCTGACAACACTGGCTGGAGAGCTGATTGGTGTGATTTGACATTTTACGGGGGGGGGGGGGGGGGGGGGGGGGGGGCAGGTTAAGATTAACGTTAAGGAACAGGGTAAGTCAAAATGACGTGGCAACTCAGGTCTTTTCGATCGATAATTTCTTTTAAACAAACACTGCTGTATTATATCCAACCGGTAAATTAAAAAGTGAAATACAATTAGTGAAATTGATACAGGTGAAGGTTCACAATGGCTCCCATTCTGCTTCAACAGTCTTCTCACTGTGCCTGGTCAGGCACGGTCCAAAGCACCACGAACCCCCAAACTTTTCTTTTCTCATTATTTAGAAAAATAGATGTAATAACATATTACTAATAACAATCCAATGTATATATTGGTCGATAGCCCATGTTTGTAATGCAGTCCTGTAGTTTTGTATTTTAGTGGGAGTGGATGCTCTCGGGATGCATTAGGCGGAATGAAGAGGCCCATTATCGCGAGGAAACCCCGAACAATGGCATCACGAGTATTGGAGAGATGATCAAAGGGGGCGACCTCCTCCAAATCTAAAGGAAGGTTTCCACCGCTGTCTGCATCGCAAGGCCATCCGCTGGGGTATCGGTTTGTCAATCATTGAGAATCGGCGTGATAAGTAAAATAATGAGATCCATTCGTTATCAAAGCATCAAAGCATATGTCTGAACATTTTGATTGGATCCCAAGTGCTGATTTAGCAGCCCAGTGTTTGCGCTCTAATCATTTCTCCAAAACAACCTTGTTGACTTGACAAAGAGCAACTTCTAAAAACATGGTTCTCTAAGCGGGATTCATTTCGTGTCAGCAGTCTTTTTTTTAAGAGCAAGTGTCACATTGTCAACAGTCAGACATCTCACACTAGAATCTGCGGACTCATGAGAACCTAATGGACCCTCCTTTCATTTTGTCGCTCAATGATCAACAAAATGAAAAAAATAGTGATTTTTCAATTAGTGAGCTGATAACCGCCTCACCTGGTGTGTTCACGTGAGATCATTTGTCAGGACAATGCAGACACAGCAACTGAAAACCGGATGTGATTATAACAGCTGCCCCCCGGGTCCTTTTGATCACGCCTTCAATACTCTTGCTGTCCCAAGGAAAAAAATCACTCTAATATACCTATAGGGTCTTATATGTCTGTGGTAGCTACTCAATAGTGAGTTTATAGTGGCCTTATTGTACTTTATGGTATTTGGTATCACTAGAATATTCCAATTGGGACTTATAGTTTTCACTCTGATATTTCTAGTGTCTTTAAAATATATTAGGATTACATAGTTCACAGAAAAGTGAAACATGTTCAACAGCTATCAACATGCCACACCGTTCAAGTCAGACTGAAAAGAGTAATCAAGAATTTACTTTAACATCAACATTGAACATCAACTGAATATCTATATTATAGATGTAAACACATTTTTACAGCCTCAAATATATGGATGAGTCACATACTGTCAGTCCTATCAAAAGCTCATTGTCAGTGAAAAAATTAAATCACTATGTAAATAATTGTGGTGACAATGTTTCATCAGGGAGAGTCAAACTAAGGAATGGGCCCTTAAGAGCCTTTTGTTTGAGAAAATGCATTTGCCACATTAGGATTGTATTTCTATAACTTTACAATAGATTAATCAGCTGTCAGGATAAAGGAGTCTTTATAGGCCTGACATAGGAACACACTATTTAAAGTCTCAAACAAAACCATGTAATATTCCATTTACATACAGGTGTAGTCCTATCAACATATGATACATCCAGCCACAAAATGCTGTACACACTCACTTTTTTTCACAAAAGGCCACCATAGAGAAGAATAGTGATAATATCCCATCTATCAAATTTTGCCCAGACCCTGGATTCACACTTTCTTGGGAGAGGAAGATGAAAAAAATACATTTTAGTGCAAGTGCTGCTGCGAATTTTTAACTGTCAATGTCAAATTTTAATTCATTATGGCTTTTGTTGAGTGGTGTGCGTGTTCAAGCAAGGATAAGTAATTGAAATCAGTTACAAAAGTTTATTTAGGAAAAAGTTATCATTTTACAGAATATGCACAATACATTTTTAGCAGAACTTCGTGTAACAAATAAAACTGCCTCAAAAAATACAAATAAATTAAGAGCTTTGGTAGTTTTAGTATGAAATGAAAAAATGGTGAAAGAAATTTGTTACTAATTTACTAAGACAAAAGTAATTACATAGCAGTCAACAAGGCAGGCGACTGGAGCTGCAAAACAAAAGCAGATGATGAGCTGTGTTCTTCATGTGTTTACAGCATCAGTCTTTATACTACTATAATAGAAAATATTTAATGTATGACATGAGAAAAAAATATCACTCCACAAATCAAACTTTAAGCTTTGATTTTAAGAATTAATGGACTGCAATATCATTTGTTCATTCAATATTAGTACCATATTATTTACTAAAAGACATGATGGAAGGTTCACTACTGTCATCTTTGTGTTCAATCTCACAATATGGGTCTCACCTGTCAGCTTCAGCCAAGCAAAGAGATGAGCATGACCACGCCCATAAACTGGATAAACAGTATGACTGGAGTGAAGAAGGACCACACTGGCCACAGTGCTATGTTAAAACTGTAAAGAAAGAATGAATAAACCATAAGAATGTACATGTCAATAAAATCATTTACAAACACACACATATTGGAGGCTATATTGTCAATGACACAGGAAGTATTTGGTTCACAAAAACAATATTATTACAACATGTGAGATTTACAGTTGCACGTCACCACAGCCAAGGCAGAGGTGGTCAAAGCCCTGACCCTAAACAACCACTAAATGAACATAAACATGCATTCAAATGAAAATTGATTAATTATATGAACCAGGAGGATCACGGCTTGACCAAAAGGTAGATGGACCATTAATGGACAGAACCATTGAGACTAAAAATGCCAGAGATCAAATACAGCATTAGCCAGGTACAATACTAGTTAGTGCATTTGCTGGCAATCAGGGCAATTTGAAGTCCCATATGTTTAATTAAGTGATGAAAAGTAACAATTGTCACTCAATTCAGCCACTAGTCCACCACAGACAATCTCACAGCAATAATACAATTAAGTACAGCAGGAAACACTGTGGTAAAAGCCTCATCTTGTGCTGTGATAAGAAACATAGATCTACAGTTCTGGCCAAGATTATTGGCACCCTTGGATCTTATGCAGATAATGTATAATATCTTCTGAAATAATTGGAAATTGAAACAATTTTTGGTCTTTACATGTTCATCTGTTTTATTTAACATCACATGATGAAACAATAACAATACAAATGTTGTAAAAAATATTTTATGTCTTCAGATTTGCTAAGTAGCTATGGCCATGATTATTGCCGCCCTTTTATTTCCATCGCCTTTTTATAACCATCAATAAGCAACCTGCACCTTCCTGCTGCCAGTTTCCCCTCTCTTCAACTGCAACCCACTCCAGTTCTTCAATGTTTGAAGGATTCCGTTGACCAACTGCACATTTTGGCCAATCCAGAACAGTCCAACTTTTCTGTAGAACCATTCCTGGGTGCTTTTGGATATGTTTTGGGTCACTGTCCTGCTGGAGGACCCATGACCTTCAACTGACACCCACTTTTCTGACACCGGGTAGCACATTTCGCTCCAAAACACCTTGGTAATCTTCTGATTTCACAACGCCCTTAATACGTTCAAGACGTCCAGTACCCTGAGGCAGCAAAGCAGCCCCACAGCATTATGGAACCTATACCATATTTGACTGTAGGTAGGGTGTTCTTTTCTTTAAAAGCTTAATTTCATTATCTGTAAACAACGAGCTGATCTGCATTGCCAAAGAGCTCTAATTTGGTTTCATCGGTTCACAGAACATTTTCCCAGAAGGATTTAGGTTTGTCCAGGTAGGTCTTGGCAAAGATCAGTCAGGCCTTCTTGTGTTTCTCTTTCAGCAGTGGGGTCTTCCATGGCCTCAGACAGTAAAGCCCTTTTTGGTTGTGTCTGGCATATGGTCTGGCAATCATTACCCCGGACCTCTCCAGGTCAGCCTTGACATGTCTAGATGTCATGCAAGGTGCATTTTCAATGGCCTGCACCAACCATCAACGACATCTGAGATCTTCTTAATAACTTAACCAAACTTCTTAATAACATTGCAAACTGAGATGGCCTTATAGCCTTGTGAACGCTTATGTTTGGTGATAATTAAAGGTGCACCTCCCAGCTGTGCCAAGCCAAGATAACTTGTGGGGGGGTCAGGACCTGAACGCCTCCAGGATCAGGAAGCGCGCTAGAAGGATCATGGCTGACCGGAGGCTGCGGTCTGTCAAGACCAAAACCTCTCGACACTCGAACAGCTTCTTTCCCATGGCAGTGGGGGTCACAAACAAAGCCCCCTGACTCCCCCCCCATTATTTGCATAAAACGCAAGGGTGTCAATAATCTTGGCCAGAACTGCACGTTCAAATGACTCTTAGCTCATCAATCTTTGATGATATGCATTGAGCAAGTTTAAGAAATTAAATCCTAAAGGTCAGCAAAATCATTAACTCAGTTACCAATGAGGTCACCTCTCATCATGTACCAGAGCAAGGCAAATGAATCAAGCGTATACTACAAGGATAGGTATGTCAGGTGTTTCATGAACTCTTCAAAACCTTACAGCATTACCCTAATGCTCTTGTAATTTATTTGGACACTGAAAAAAATGTAGTTTATCTCTGCCATTAGGAAATGAAAGGACGACATCAAGTTTAAGGCCAAATGGTCTGTTTTACCTGCAAGATGCTGCAATGAAGGCCGCTGTGGTGATGGGAGGAATGGCAGGGTACTCTTGGTCATAGTGCTGGATGCCTTTGAACCACTCCAGGTACACAATGCAAAACATGGCCAGAGACAGGCAGATTCCAAGGAGTACCAAAGCCACATTGAACCACCAACTAGAAAAAACATTTGAGGGAAATGTAGTTAAGAACTATAATGACTGAGTCAAGTGTATCTTAAATACAACTCACATCAAATACAGGGTAGACTTTTCCAATTATTACATGCAAATTGATTTAGACTTTCACTATGGCAATGAACTGAAAACCTCAATGTAGTATAAAACTATGTGAAACAGTTTGACAAGAGTTGCTTTCACTGGTGCGACCATGAAGCATCTGTTTATTGTCCTTGATTCCAGAGAAACTGAAAAAAGAAATTAAATTCCCCCCCCCCCCCCCCATGGACAAACATCTCTCATGGCAGCTCAATGAACAATGTAGGCCACAGTTTAGCCTAAAAATAATTTTATGTCAAGTGCCTTCGTCACAGCTCTAACACCTTTTGATATCATCGTTCTCCATGATGACCCGGAGGAAGTCCACGTAGTACGTCACACCTACAGATGCCATGATCCAGAAAACGGAGTGTCTGTTAATGCGAGGGAGAGGTTTTGCATCTTTCTCCTCTTGGCCTGAATAATAAAAGGAAAAGAAAATGATGAAAATGATGAAAATGATAATGATAATGTTTGGATGCTCCATACTTCATACATTTCACTGCACACCCCGTGTGTGTATGTGACAAATAAACTTCTTGAACTTGAACTTGTGAGTGAAGACTATGGCGTGGCTCTGATTAAAAGTTATATGTATCATCCATTCATGCACAAGCTGCTCTTCCCAGTCTTGTATATATGTAAATATGCCATCCATCTGCTGTACATCCTGGTTCTATGTCATCTAGTATTTAGTATTGTAGTATTATACTTTGTACATTCAGTTTTTTGTGATACTGTTATGCTGCTGCAACCCCAGAATTTCTCCAATAAAGTATCTATCTATCTATCATGAAGTCTGTTTTATGTCATTAGAACTTTGACAAAATGAAAGAGGACTAAATATGAATCATGGCACCGTAAAAAAAAATTACCATCTAAATTGACTATCTAAAATCTGGGCATATTCTCACATGAGTTTGATTTGAAGATGGAATTGATTTTCTTTGGAATGTTATTACCCCAGTGTTTACAAACATCCTATTTGTAACTACTTACATCAGTTAGAGCCTAAAACACATAGGAAACTCTTGTTTAGATGTCACCAAACTGTCACTGCTTCAATCAAAACCTTAGACCTTTCGGTGTGACTTCTAGGATTTACAAGCCACTGTGGCCAATGGACAAAAAAACTAGTTATCTGCCCTGATGATTGCCAATTGTTTAAATATAGTTAAGTAATGGTGCCATCAATTTCTACTGTACCATACTGAAGGACACAAAGAAAACTGAATATTGAAGGACACTAAGAAAACTGAATACTGAAGAGCACAAAGGGTTACAAAGTGGTATTGAATTTACTACCAAATATGAGAATTATCTTGCCTCAACAGAATGTGCTCAATCCCCACTTTTCAGGTTTAAGAAGCTTTTGAGTTGAAACAGATAGGTTTCTTTGAGATAAGCTTACATCTTGGAGAGCTATTAATCTCTATAATTTAGTGGTTGATTAAACATGTCAAAGCCAGTTGTTGGCTGGTGAAGTGCTTGAGCGAGTAGGTCTGTCCTAGGCAGAGTTCACGATGAACTCCATGGCCTGGACAGGTAGCCCATCTACCTGTCCATAGCTACTGGATATACTATAGCCTTGGCCTGGTCTTGCCAAAAGGACCACTTATGAAGCCTAATTGGAATATGGAAATCTTTAATATGAAATCCCTGCAACACAGAAATCAATAAAAAAGAATGCCCATTCAGCAAAAGCTGGGTCTGCTGCTTTTATTATGCATATCAATTTACACTGGCAAAGAGATGACTCTTGGATGGGGTACAATGCAAGAGTATAGCTTGCCTCTATCATGTTGCTTGCAGTGCTGACACAGCGTTTGCACACAGTCAAAACAATCAAGAATTGCTGGATCCTTGCCAGCAAAGGCCTGAAGATTAGACAATTGTCTACTGTGCCAGCTGCTCACTGAGCACCCTCAGTCTCAAAGCCTGTTGCATTCACAAATTACTTCATGGCATGTTGTGATATGGATGTTTCTGGACATCGTTTGCATGTGAATTATTGTTTTTTTGTGAAATGGAAACGGAATATTGCTGAACAGCTATCTGTCAAGTGGAATCCAATATAACGTTATACAAACACACATGATTATTGTTATTCTTAACATGAAACTTACAAGAGCTAACTTACCGCTAAGCTCCCGTTAAACAGCAAAATGAAATATGCTAACACAAATATAATACTTGCAGTACACAAATATAATGCTTGCAATATCTCGCAGTCTGGTTGAACCGTTACCTGTCAACGTAAGCTAGCCCCGTCAACAACCAACAAGGTTAATGTTAGCTAGCGACGTTAGCTAACACTAACGTTACGCTTTAAACGCTTACTCTTTTCATTATGGTCACTCGCCGTTCCTTGCATGAGGAATTCAGCATCTCTCTTGAATCTGTTTCGCAAAGTTGCAAGCTCATTGTCGTTAAGCATGTCGTTGACGCTATCCTTCCTTACAGCCGCACGGTTCAGCTAAACGCTAACTGTTTAATTACACGACTAGACGGCACTTCCTGTTTTTAAAAAAAGTCTCCTTTTTATGACGCATGTTTAAATCGACAGTTGTAGTTTTGGTCGGACGGAACCTATGTGGGAGAGGAAGAAGACGGTTTGCGTTTAACTACTGGGCATCTGTACTGACTGGAAAGTACCAGCACAAACTGAGTGGCACTCTGGTGTGCTCTGGATTGGACTAATTGTCAGGAGGACTCCAGTTTTCAGTTATTAATTACAAAATACAAACATTAGGTCAGTGTTGTGCTGACCCCTCCACATTAAGAAGGCTGAATGTGCAATGTGTAAGTTGAACCACCACTTTTAACTTGGAAACTAATCACACGTTGATGTAACACCCCATAGAGGCATAATGAGTCAAGTTAGTGACCCGATGCTAATTAAAACCTATGACTAAAGGAATTTAGTTGGTCCAAAAAGCAACGTTAATTTTCACTTACAATGAAAATTGTGACTCATAAAAATCACACCCAATGCATGATACATTTGGATCAAATTAAGCAACATAATAAAAAAGTACAATCCAAATCAAAGTGTATTCTGGATACAAAGGCCACCTTGAAACCACAAACTGGACCAATTGTGTGGAGAAAAATAAGCTATGTTAGAATATCAAATTGCAAGGTTAGTGAGGATCTTTCCATAAAGTCTGACTGGGCAGATTACTGCCACTGGAAATCTTTCCAAGAATGGAAACATGCACATCTCTCATAAACTATGCAGAATTCAATCTAGTAGGCTATTCCAAAAGATAGAAGCGTATCTTGAATGTATACATTTACCTACTGCTGGCAAGGATTTGACACTGTAGAAATCTTAGTCCTGTTTCACTGCCAAACTTTTAATAAAAGGCAAAGACGGGGCATGTGTGGAGCAGAAAAGTGATTTGTGCTTGGCAGTTATTTGCTACTGCTATGATGTTGATAGCAATAATAAATGCCCTCTTTTGTCCTATCTAGATACTTGTGCTAATGACACATGTATTACGCCCATGCTGCAGCAGTAATGATGAAAGAATTTCAGTAAATCACAGAACTACCACCACTCATCTTGGTTATGTTATCTCCTAATTCCACTTAATCAGTGTCATGTTTTTTTAGTCACAAGAACTCGAAGGTAATAAAGATATTACCACGTCCTTTCATCGCTGTCTTTGTAATCCATGTGTCACTCAATAGACTAATTGGGGAGGTGCTCTTTTAATCATCTATTAGCAGGAACAGTCCTACTCCTCCTGATCTATTTTCAATGCCCTGAATTCTCCACCTCTTCTTCCTCTCCAGTTTGCCGATATATTAGGGTGATATTGGCCTTTAAATAAAAAAAATATTGAATATCACTGTAACACTGTTGCACACTGCCTATGGTGGAGGTGAGGATATTAATTTATGCACCCAGCTCCTTGGCAGTCTGTAAAACCTGCAATAAAATCTGCTTCACCCTGCCACCCAACCTAAGAATTGAATTAATTGAATTGAATTGAATTGAATTTAATGGTTTTAATGGAGAGTTTTGGCATCCCATAATCTAAATGTTGCTTTAGTAATATTCTGGGGGAGGGAACATTTATTAGAATATTTCGGCATGAAAATGTTCAAATTTAAGTATACAGAGCAAAATATCCGCTATTGGCAGCTTCAATTAAAAAATATATGTAACCGTATCGGCCTTCAAAAATCCAAATCAGTCAAACCCTAATATATACATATAGTAGTAAGCCTTGGATAAAGAGCGTATATTTCCTCTCTACTTTGTGTACAAAGTCTGACTTTTGTACACAAAACACAAAAAACAGGTCACGGCAACGTGGTCGTTAATTATTTTGTATCCTTGTTCCTAAGCAGATGCAACACACAGAATGTTATTTCAGACATGAACTGAGATGCTGCCGTTTATTGCATGCTACCATTGCAAGTCTGTTGCAATGGTAGGGATTAGAGAAACGCCTCATGTTTACCACTTCCCCATAGGAGCACAATCAACATAAGTGTACTCAACTGCCTTACGTTATTTACATATAGTGCATCTTGAAAAGGATGATTTCCTGATATGTCTAAAGTGAAAAAAGATAAAGCTGGAATTGCCATAACGAACATACAGTTCCACCTACTATGTCTAATAGCAGAGATGAAATGTTGATCTGGCAAGTCACATTTGTTTTGAAACAGTAAAAGGCGCAGCGTTAGCTTCAGTTTCTGCAAGTACCCTGTGGGGTCTTGATTGAAACAAAGAAAGTAATCTTGAGTCCTACTGTGGGCCAGAAAACACCATTTTAATACTAGCAAACTTGAGTAACAGCTTCACTAATACCCAAAGTATGCAATATACAATTACAGGTAAGCAGTGTGATGAATGAGTATCAGTGTTAAACCTGCTGGGATTAGCAGAGCTTCATAAAGCTGGGCAGATTTCCTCCTGTAGCTCCTTCTGTGTGTGTGTGTGTGTGTGTGTGTGTGTGTGTGTGTGTGTGTGTGTGTGTGTGTGTGTGTGTGTGTGTGTGTGTGTGTGTGTGTGTGTGTGTGTGTGTGTGTACAGGGTAAAGAGGCAGCTCATTCTAGCGGTAGAAAATCAGACAGCATTAAAACTTCACCTGAGGCTGACACCAAGCGTCCTGCTTCTATGGAGCTTCTGTGTCCCTGGCCAAGTGAACCCCGTTCGGGATGCCGAGGAATGTGCATTAGCCTCGTCCCGTGTGAGAGTCAAATTCACCTCAGGTGCACCTCTCCCCCTTCCCTTCCCCCATTCTAACATCCAATCCCACAGATAAGGTGCCGTTTCCCAGCCTCACCGTGGGCCTGGAATGTGAAACAGAGCTGCCATCTACCACAATTGGCATATTATCCATATAAAACTGACACATTCTAGGGTAATTTGTGCAAACTCACTCTTGCTGATAGGGCCCACTGATATCAGTAAAACACACATATGTATATATGTCTGCATACCGTACAGTCCATATTTTTTACATTGATGCTGTCAGTTTGTTGTCTTGTAACATGTTTATCTGTGTCTGTTAAAGCCTGTTTTGATGTTTCTTTTAACAGCAGCAGCACTGAGTCCAACACAAATTTCCCCTAGAGGGACAATAACATGTATTTCTGATGTATTCCCAATATGGCCAAGACTACATGCATTATTGACAATACTTCCCACCACAATGGTGTGGTTCACAGCACAGTTCAATATCAGTATTTGTCTCTTGGGAGCAACCAGCAGCAAAAAGTCCAAATAAAATTGTTTTCATTGTCACTTTTCTTGTATTTGTAATGTTTTGTTTATAGATCCCTGTCCTCTCAGCAATCATCTTAAAATAATATACAGCATACAGGTAATTTAGTAATTAGATTATTTAATCTGAGATTATGCAATCTTTATAAAAACATCCAATATAGAGGACAGGCAACAATGGCTTTTGAAATAAAAAAGATCTAGGTACAACATGAATTTCATGACAGTGGAATGAAAGATAGATACATCTACTTTACAAGCCTGACTTTTTCTTTCAAAACCTTAAACTTGGGATTGCCATTGATCTTCTTGTTGAAAAGTGCTAGCAATTCCTCCTCTGATTTAAAATTGCCATCACCACTAAATGAGTAGTAAGCTGACAAAACCTGTGAACGAGAAACAACACATTCTCTTTACAATATGGTTTAACCAGCCTAAACTTAAATTGTGTTTTAGCAGCATTATCAGAACAATCCGTTAGATCTGGAGGTGAAATGGGATGCTGTACAAATAAATAACTGAAGAAATTGCATGAACACTGATTTAGTAAAATGTGACATCTAAGACACACTTCAATAATAGAAAGTGCAGTCAGAATGCCTCACCTTCTTCCTGAGTTTCTTCACTGAAATTTCCTGCTCAGGTGATTGTCTCAGGACTGCCTTGATTGTGCCCTTCCAGTTGAATTTGCCTGCGAGTCAGTCAAAATCATAAATAAGCTGCTAGCATGAAATATATAAACTAAAGGGTATTTTCCATCAGTACCTCATTGTCAGCAAAGGAAACAACACTGACCCCTGGTGGATTTACTAACAAATATTCAATAAGTAGAAAATGCCAATGAAAGCAGTGTGCCCATTGTGAAAACCATGCTACCTTTGAGGGCGGCTTGCTCCTTAGTCTCCACTGTCGTTTCGTCATCTGGAAGAAATAAAAGACACAATGGGTTGTATAATCATGTAAGTCAATATTTTACCCATACACAGGTACAACTACATGATGTAGTCATCCCTTGTGCCGTAGACCAGGGCGAGTGCACACATAGAAAGCCAGTTTAGGTTTACAAGGAATGGGGGGAGGGCAGTGCAGAAATCTTAAAATGAAACATGTAATTATGTACTGTTCAATAACAAAAGTGTGTGTGTGTGTGTGTGTGTGGGCGGGGGCGGGGGCGGGGGGGCACATCCTCTTGCTCTCCATTGATTGATTTATACTTGGTGGGCAAGCCAAATGGATTCTCCCTTGGAATCTAACAAGTTTAGTACCTGTCACTCAAATAAGGGGGGTGTTAGAACTTGGCCAAACTAGGAATGTGAATATCAGAGAAGCATAAAAATGTAATTTGAAAAGGTTTTTACAAAGTAAGACATCTGTTCAGCTTCTAAATAAGGCAACAACAATGCAGACACTAATGCCAAGAAAACTGTAGTATATTATACAGTATATATTAACTGCTCAAGAAGAACGCCACTAAAATCTACTGGGGAAACAAACTGCTTATAAACTACTGGAAATACAACAGCATCAAAAGTACAGCATGGGCACACCTTCAGAACATTCCTTGCTTCTCTTCCTTTTCTTTGTCTCATCTTCAGCATTGTGCCCGTTCTGATCTCCATTTCCATCTTCCTCACAGCTCCTCTTTCTCTTTTTGTCCTTTTTTTTCTCCGTGCAAGTCTGCTGTTCCTCCGGCTCTTTTGTGGTGCCGTTTTCAGCACCTTTCTTAACCTTCCCGTTCTTTGCCTGACGGGCCTCTTTACGCTCCCGCTTGTTCAGTTTCTTCTTTTTCTCAGGGGCTGGTTCCTCTGATGAGCCATTATGCTCTTGACCTCCATTGGTCTCCGCCTTGGCTTTAGTTACCATCTGTTTAGGTTCTTCAGTCTGCTTGGAGGCCTCTGGAC
Organism: Hoplostethus atlanticus; assembly: GCA_034670405.1. Lineage (NCBI taxonomy): Eukaryota > Metazoa > Chordata > Actinopteri > Trachichthyiformes > Trachichthyidae > Hoplostethus > Hoplostethus atlanticus. The sequence continues at coordinate 40,784 of JAXDDX010000142.1, read as the reverse complement.
CCTGTCAGATTATAAATTGATAGTAAAAGTCACATATGATTTTGATGTGACTTTTGATTTCTGATTTCTTTTTAAATTTGTCACAGCAAGACCATTTAGAAGGAAAATCACTGTTGTAACCACTTAAAGGAGCACTGTTTAACGTTTTTTCCTCACCATGTTAGCTTACCTAAATGCCTACTATTTATCATTTCAGCTGGTTTTAGTGGAGATGTGCTCACCTCGTGGCTCCAAGTGACTTTACAGGTCAAAAGTGTACCTATTTAAATCCATCTCAAATGCTGTAAAGAGTCTTTGGCTTGTGTAACATGGCTTGTGTAACCATTTAGATGGTTTTTGGAGCCACTGGGAGCTATTGATTACGTCTGTGTCATTTCAGAATTTCTGCTTTGGTGGAGCTAAATTTATCATGGGTAAATAGACAGTCATTGCTAGTCACAGGAACTGGCAAACAAACGAACACTGGAAGTATCATTTAAATAGATGGACTAACTTACATTGTTGGTGGCGGCAGAGAAGATGTCCCACACTTCTTCATGTAGACCGGGATTGGCAATTTTCAGACTGTTCCTCATCCAGTTCTGAAGAACAGTAATGTTAGAATGAAGATTGATTAGTTAATGTTTGTGAGTAGACAATAGACAGATAGTTTAATCAATAACTTATCAAATTACTGGAACTGGTTAAAAATGAATATCAACCTGAAACTTTGTCTTCTTTCTTGGGACGTTGTCATATGAACTGACTTGACTGAGCACATCCTTCAGCTTTCCACTGATTCCTGGTTTGTTCATGGCTTCATGGATTCTCTTAAGGGAAAAGATAACCAGATTAGTAAAAATCACATTATCATTATTATTATTTAGGCTAAAATATTCTAGTGGGCCAAACAATCCTTTAGAATTCCAATGTAGTTGAGCTCTTTTCACATCAACATGCCTGTCAAGACCTTAATGATTCAGTACTTTTCCAGTTGCTGGTCCACCAACTACATATACAAGATACATACAGACAATTTAAGAACGCCACCAAGAGCACTGAGTTGTGTAAAAATAAGGTGAGAGAGAAAACACACACGACAAACTGAATCTACCTGGATCCATTGCTGTTGTTTCACATCGCCTTTGTTTGACTTGGCCTCATAGCCTTTGCCTCCATACTTCTGGTCTTCACTGATACATTTTATGTGATTCTTGTAGTCATCACCCCTATTTGCCACAAACAAAGATGTAGACAAAATATTACACACACACACGTGTGAATTTGACGGCTAGTCGCAGGTAAAGCTAGATCAACGAAAAATAGAAATAAACGCAGTCACACTATAATACAATTACCAGAAGTCTTTTCCGCAGTCTATGCAGGATAGGACCTGGCAGCCCCGGCACATGTTTACGTGTTTATCGACTTGGGCTTTCTTGAGGGATTCGCCACACGCGTTGCAGGTGAAGAAGACCATTCTGAACGATACTTCTGGCTAGCTAGGCTATAATGCTATCGTTTAAACACTGAATCTGTGACATGGAATCTAGCTTTGCAAGTGTCTAAAAATATAAATATCCCGCATGCGACAGCGAGGTCAGCAGCGCGGATAGGAGCTAACGTTAGTTAAAGCTAACTAGCCAACGTTAGCTAGAGGTAGCTACAGGGAAACGGTGACTGCAGCACCAACGGCTCGATACTAATAAATAAATGTGGTGGGTCGTGATGCTAACTTGCTTCGCTTGCTTTGTGAACGAGTCCGAATGTGCTCTGCTATACTCGTAAAACTTTTCAAAATACACGTGACAACGTAAGACTCGGTAGCTGCATTATTTACGTTCCGGGTGCAAACACAACTGAAGATGATTTCCGACCAGAGTTGATCCGACTCTTATACGCTGCGTTTTTATATTTAACATATCCGTAGTGAATTTCGCCATATGTAGTTCGCTGTGTTACCAGTTGACGATTTATTATATCATTATCGGTTTTGCGTCTCAAAATCAATTTTTCATAATCATCTGCTCCATGTTTAGGCTGGGTGAAATACAAGCTGTACCAGGAAGTGACGTATACCATTCGAAAAGTGACCCGTCATCCAAATAAAAGGTAAGTTGCTGTGACACAGTGCGGGTTTATATTCCTCTTCTATGATCACCTAGCTTTGTTGCCGGCTGACAATACTGGAGTTTGACGTTGTTTTTGCATTACTTTACCTCATGTCTGTCTCCGTTGTAAGTGTCACTCTATTCGGATTTGGTGTAGCACCGATGCACACCACATACTCAACCACGTTAGCTTTATGGCGATTTTCGTCCAATTTTTACATGGTTGGTCTCGAAGCACAGAAACTGGAGTCTACGCGGTTGTTGCAATATGTATGTAACGTATTTGATGCGGTATCCAGTATTTTAGTGAATAGTATTGTTTTATATGCGAGCACCTGCATCATTTTTGTTAATTGTCTGTCTGTTTGTAGTCAAGTTACTGGATAAATAAATGTTGATTTGTTGTTTTGACATGTACCCCTTAGTCGTTTTGATGGCCAGAGCTCCGTGGTTCAGCAGCTGAGCGACCATGGACACATTGTCCAGTCACAGTTCATACCTTCTCCAGCAGCTACAAGAGCAGAGGATTCAGGGGCTGCTCTGTGACTGCATGCTGATGGTCAAAGGTGTCTGCTTTAAAGCCCACAAAAATGTCTTGGCTGCTTTCAGCTCCTATTTCAGGTGCCTTCAAAGTTTTAAGACACATTTAATGTAGTGCAACATCAGTGTAAATGTAACAAGATTGGCTTTGATCTTTCTAGGTCTTTGTTCCAAAATTCCCCCAGTCAGAAGAATGACGTGTTCAACTTGGTTATCCAGGATGTCAGTGGCATCGGCCAAATATTGGACTATATGTACACCTCCCATCTCGACGTTAACCAAGATAACGTGCAAGCGCTCCTGGACATTGCCCAGTGTTTGCAGGTTCCCAACATCCAGAGCATGTGTAATGCTTTTCTCAAGCCCTGTCCTCCACCAGTGGAGACCCCATCTTTCACTCTGCCAGGTGTCCTGACCTCAGAACATGACTGCCTCCTGGGAGATGTGGACCTCCACCTTCCTCCTCCTGAAGCCCAGAGGTCTGGCTTCAGCAGTGACCTGGACCACTCCAAAAGGTTGCCTGTTTCAGTGCCTCATAGCAGCTCAAACGGTGAGACAGCTGGTGGCATCCAGGCACCTGTAGAGAAACAGCTAGTCCATGAGCTAGTCCATGGCTACAAGCTCCGTAACTTTTACAGCAAGCAGTACTTCAAGCAAAGCGCTTTGCAAACTAACAATGCAGCCTCAAATCAAGGCCCCAGCCCTTTGGTGGTGGTGGAAGAGCAGCAATGTCAACTCGGGGTCAGTCAGGGAGCCAACCACACCCCTGTGTGCTCAGGAACCCCAGTTCAACCTTGCCCTCCCTGCACCTCTACACCAGTAGAAAAGAACCCTGGCTCTTCATTACCACCCTTAGAAACGTTAACCACTCCCAACTCTGACCCAGCAGACTCCATGTACAACAAGCCAATGCGCCCAAAGAAGACTGTCTACCTGAAGAAGAACAACTACCTACGCTCTCAGAGGGCTTTGGAGGAGATGTGTGCTGAACCAGTCAGTGAACCAGTCCTCAGTTGTCCCAAAGAGAGTCCCCAAGAAGAGTCTTTGGTCCAGACTGAAGCTCCAGAAGCTCCTGTTGAGTGCCTCACAGAAGTTAGAGAGGAGGTTCCTGAGACTGCAACAGATACCCAACTTCCCGGTTCCCCACCTGTGGAAGAGGAACAAGACTCAAAGACCGTGTCAGACCCGACACAGGCAACAGGACACAAGCAGTATTGCTGTGAAGTGTGTGGAAAGATCTTCAAACACCCGAGCAACCTGGAGCTTCACAAGCGCTCGCATACTGGTATTCCCATTTCATGATTGCAATATAATCACCCGTGATATATAATATCAGAATTAAAGCAAAGGTTTCATATTTTTTATAGTAATATGTTTTCACGGACAGTTTTTATTTCTTTTTTGTAGGTGAGAAGCCCTTTCAGTGTAATATTTGTGGGAAAAACTTTTCACAGGTACGGCCTGATTCTCCATTCTGATTTGTCACAGGTATTGTTATGGGTTCGGATTCGGATGGGCGAACTAAACTATTTGTTTTTACAGGCTGGTAATTTACAGACACATTTGCGACGACATTCTGGAGAAAAACCATACATCTGTGAGCTATGTGGAAAAAGGTAAAACATCCCCCCATTTCATTATTTATTTCTGTTGTCTCCCTATCCCTGTTTGTCAGTTTGTACTATACATTTTAAATTTGTAATATATAAAAGTCAACTATGCTTTATTGTTTTTATAGTCAATTATTCTTGTGTTGCGTTACTTTAATATTAATCTGCGATGTCCAGCTTTGCTGCAGCAGGGGATGTTCAGCGTCACATTGTCGTCCACACAGGAGAGAGGCCACACCTGTGTGACATATGTGGTCGAGGTATGTGACACCTCTAAACAAAAACAGTAGTGTTCATCATACTCACCTTAATCCATTTAGTCTTTACCATGTAATGGTGTCATGATATTTCTATGGGTGAAGTGTTTTTGCAAATGATTGATCAGAGCTTGACCTGCCAATTACAGAGGCCCCATTGGGAAAATTGAAACGATGTTGCTATTTCACTCACCATGCTTGTGGGTTTCCCAGGGTTCAGCAACTTCAGCAATCTCAAGGAGCATAAGAAGACTCACACCACAGACAAGACGTTCACCTGCGACCAGTGTGGAAAATCCTTCAACATGCACAGGAAGCTACTGAAGCACAAGGTCCGCCACGCTGGAGAAAAATCACACCGTTGTGACACCTGTGGTAAGGAGCAGCTTGTGTGTTTCGGTTATCCACATTTCTGTTTAGTAGTAACTGACTCCAGCACAGACCTAGACACATGCAACACTGTTCAATCTGACATGTTTTTTTTGCATTCAGTATGTACTCCTTGTACTGTCTGTATCTTAAAGTCAGAATGTGATTTAAATTGATGTAGGGAAGTGCTTCATCGGCTCAGGGGACCTGCGGCGTCACATGCGTTCACACACTGGTGAGAGACCCTACCTCTGTAACGCCTGTGGCAAGAGTTTCACCCGCTCTGCCCTGCTCAGGAGACACAGCAACATGCACTGCAAGGGGGCTCCAGACAACAGCCCTGTCACAGACAACTCTGACCAGCCCAGCAGCTCAGATGGAACAGCCTCGTTTCCCCAAGGCTGTCAGCCACAGCAAACCTCCAGCAGCTTCCACCGAGCAGCCTTTCCCCAACATGATGCCCCACGCAGGGTTAGAGAAGCCCTCGCCTCCCCCTCCTCCACCACCACAGCCACCATCAAATGTAGAGACACCACCTCCCAGTGTGCACCTCAATCCAGCATCTACCTCCACTTCCCTCCCAGAACTGCGCTCCCTGGTGCCCCATCACCTCCTCTCCTCCAACCACCAGGAGAGGAGTCCAGCTCTACCTGCCCCAGACCACATGAAGCTGGCCAAACCCCACGTACCTGAGGAGGCTGTGTATGGTCCCTACGTGGAGAATGGGGCCATGGCTGCGGAGATGGGGGGAGGTCCGGTGGGGAGGTCATACCTGCCTCCAACAGACAATCACTGTGGTTCCCTTACAGCGTCTAATAGGCCCAATAGTGGCTCGTACAGGTCTAGTGAGGGTCAGTTTATCTCCAGTGTAACTTTATGGGGCCTGGCAATGAAAACGCTGCAGAATGACAATGACATGGAGCAGTGAAAGGCTGGATCATGTTCACATGAGCACAACATAGCTTGTTCAGGGGACTTTTTCACTGATATTTACTCAGTATGTATGTTGCAATTGTATGATCATAAGGATAGCTGCCTGGTACCTAACAACAATATGTGGTAGCTTTTATGATAAAACGAACACAAAAAACAACAATGTGAATCGTGCATTACTGTGAAGACCTAATTTACTGGATCCAAAGCTGACATTAGTCAATATAAAAGTGCTTCCCAGTTTATTCTTAACTAAATAAAATGAAGGTTTCAGCTGTATTTGCTCTTCTTAAACATGGCCCACCATTGCAGTAGGGAAGTCAGCTATGGATTATCCAGCTAAATGTTCTAATAATCTAATCACAGCTAATAAGTGTAAATTGCGCTCAGGTATTTTCAGTTTGTATACATTGCACTGCGCTTTATAACATAAACAATGCAGACCTATTTCAAAAAACTTCTGTTTGAAAACCTGTTTTGAATATGTATGTACTATATTCATATATTCAAGACAATAAAAGATGCACATTCTACTTCATTTGTATGATATATATATTGGTATTTCATGGAAATGTATGGCATTTTGCATCATTTTTTATTTTGCACACAATCACATGTAGGCTAGCAGTCGCCTTTCTCAAGATCTTTGGTGTACACTTCTCTCAACAACTCATCTTTTGGCTTCTCAATGAATAGCCTTTAAATAGCACATAGCAGTCAAGACAAATTGCAGCAGGACACTTAAAGACCACTTGGCTTATCTAGAGGGTACAAAGAGGTAAAGGATTTCCACCTGTTTCAACCATTAATCATTACAATAAATACTGTGAGAGGTGTGAAGTAGGTCCACAATACTGTACAAAATCAAGATGATATTGTCCTATATGAACAGTAACAGCGACAGTTATATGCATGTCATTAAAATATAAAATATATTTTGATTATTGAAATGTTGTGTATTAGTAGATTTTATACTGTAATATTTATATAGACCAATAATGGTAATTGCAATCAAAATCATTTAACCCACCATATTGACCATGTATTTACCACAATCAGGTGTTTCAGTGGTCATAATATTCAGAGTAAAATGACAATCATATTCCATTTGCCATAAGTAGGCTCATCCAGGTGCTATATAACATCAGCTATGCTCCTTGTGCAGATCAATTTCCAGATCATGGCTCATTGTAAGTGCCACCCAGTTATTGCATGATGAATCTACAGCCTCTGTGTGTTCTCCTGGCTCCGATGTGCCTTGCTGAGTGAAATCAAATCCATGCACGTCTTATTATTATGTCATCAGATAGACTACAGGGGGAGCCAGAAACCACATGCTACAGTGTATGATATAATGTATGGAAAATATTTGGCAAACTGCAAGTGTAGCTCAGACAAGTTGGTCTTAAAATGCAACCCTTACTCCATACACTCACACTTCTTATATGAAACAAAACTCCCCTTTGCCTAGTGTAAGGCAACATAAGTCTATGCTTAATAGCATATTGTGTAAGACTATCCACGTTATGAACATTGCTTATGGGCTTGACTTGTTTTTTTTTATGGAGATTGAGTATGTTGATGATATGATCTGTAACCTACACATGTCCAGTACACACTGTGCATCACAGCTGCAGAATTGGAGAATTGCAAACAGTGCATTGAGAAGTGTCCTGCAGGAAGATAAGCAGCTGATAATTGGCCACCATTGTCACAATATACAGGCCCTGTTACTCTATGCCCACCGGATTAGTTGCCTAGCAACATAGGATAAATCTGTTTTCATGGCGTTCATTCTCCTTCAGTGCCCTTTAGATGATTCCTCCCATCGATGATGGACAAGAGATGGGAATTCTGGGTAGTAGAGTATACTTGATCCTGATGCTTTACGCTCTCTGAAGACACCTCAGGAGAAATCTGTGGTGTTTCTGTGTAGTAGAGACTAACATAATGTCACTCTGTTCCTGCATCCTCATCTGTAGTAAAGATGAGTAAAGTACATCTGTTGCATTTAACATAGAAGACAGACAAACAAGAGGGTGAAACACAAAGGAACACTTGACTTTCTGATGCAGAGAAATGTACTGAAGATCCCAACTCTCTAATAGCATAGCACTAGTGCCGTATCAAACATTTTTATTCAAAATGTCAGTGCTTAGCAACACTCTTCCCTGGATATATACAGTTTAAAAAATCTAGCTGACATGCATCACACTGAAGTGTGCTCATCACACTAGTGAAGGATGAGGTGAGAGATCCCTCTCAAGAAGTCCATGTGTCTCATGTTGAGACAAGCAAGGCAGCATATCTACATTCAGACCTGCAATCCAACATTCCTGCAGTTGAACCAAACAACCTAAAAAATTGAAGCCATGTTACACAAAATGCTATGACATGAATTTGGATGGTTTTTTTGCCTGCATTTTCATTCATTCATGCTCTTAAAAAACACTGAGTCCAACTGCTGTGGACTTTGATACCAGGAACCAAAACAGTTCCATTTAACACGAACGATACGGTAACAGTGAGTATTCAGTATTTATCACATATTCACAGCTGCACAAGAATTGCTATCTATCTGTCACCAGGCTGAGTGACTTTGAGGTTATAGTCTCTCTTCCCATGACCCTGTCTCTCTCTCCCTGCTCTCTCTCTCTCTCCCCTCTCTCTCTCTCTCTCTCTCTCTCTCTCTCCCCCCCCCCCCTCTCTCTGTCTCTCTCTCTTGCTCTCTCTCCCCCATCATGCTAAAGTTAATCCTGATTATGTACGCTGTCTAACTGGTGCAGAATGAAACCAGGGCTAATGCCATTTTACCCTTAACATTTCCAAAGCTTGCCTTTTGTTTCAGTGTCTAATCGTGTTTCATTGCTTTGTGTTTTCACAGGCATGTGATGATAGGTTTAATTGACAACTGAGTGTGAAAAATATGATTCCATCCCAAATCAGCCGACTGTGACATTTCAGTGCAGAGAACCAGCAGGAGCACAGTCAGGTTTTCCTGAGCCTAAGCCCAATATTTCATATTTGTGTTTCTAACCAGGGCCGTTAACTAAGTCTGACACAAGCAGTTTTTGATTACAGCGATTACATCAGACTCTTTAAGGCCGAGTCGTTTAGAGTGAAGTCTTATGGACCATAACGTTGCTTCTCTTATTGGTGTTATGGCATGCTGGATCCCTCAGTGATCCCATGACTAATGACACAGAACCATCTGTGATTGTTTGTATTGAATATCGGACATTATGTTTTTTTGTCTTTTGTTGATTTTTTTCCGGTCTAGCGCTCATCACCTGCATCAGCACCAGATTATATGGACGTGCTCTGGCACCGGTTCCAGCCGAGCAGTAATTGCTGTGAGAGTTGTGGCATGTTGCATTGTTGGATGAGATGGATAAGTGGCTGACCTAGTCTCTGTGCTATAATTCCTCAGTGTGTCGCAGAATGAAAGAGGCTTAAGCAGAGGAGAAGAATGGTGATTGTTCCTACTGTCACTCTGCTGTCTGCTTACTCTGTCTCTCTCCGTCTGCCCTCACTCTCCTCTCTATTCCCCCCCGTCCCCTTCTACTCAAGGAGTACCAGCTTAACTCCATCTGTTGAAGTCGCCTCTCATGGTGTCACTCACGCAAGAAACACTACCCTGACCCTTCCTCTTAGCACTTGCCTATTTGTCTTCACTTATTTGTCTGAGCTCTTGTTTATTAGCTCCTGTTTATTTGATTTTACTTTTACCTTAGCACTGTTTCTGCTCTTAGTTGTTTGTTTAGGAAGGAAATGCACTTACGATTTCTGGTGACTAGTAGTTCTCTTGCCTACCTATGTTGAATGCACTTACTGTAAGTCGCTTTGGATAAAAGCGTCTGCTAAATGCCTGTAATGTAATGTAATGTAATACACAGAGGACCCATTCACACACTGGTCTGGGTGATAATATGTAGTTACCTTATAATGCACACACATCATGCACAAATACCGGTGCACATCAGTCATCTCCCCTCTTCTTTCTCCCTGCTTATTATTTATACTGTTCTACTCTCTCTCTCTCTCTCTCTCTCTCTCTCTCTCTCTCTCATACAGACACACACACACACACACTGGCCCTGAGCTACTGTGCCCAGGTGTGTTCCTCTCTGGGTCTGCAGTACATTTTCAGTTCCTTGAGATGCGTTTAGACACCTGTCAGTGTGTGTGACAGGTTATTCTCTGCGTTGCCCCCCTCGGGCAAGGAAATTATGTTGTTTCAGCACATACACATAGGCTCCCTCTAACCTCTGGAGAAAATGGGAGAGGGAGGAAGGGAGTCAATTTTGCTGCCATATAGCTGGATATCCACATTCACCAAATGTATTTTGAAACTTCCCCAAATAGTAACAGTAACACACTGAGGGAAAATGGAGAGTTCAGAGATGATTGGCTGCATCTGGGATCCCTTCAGGTGCTTTGTATCTATTGTTGCTCATGCTAACTACCCAGTTCTTTTTCTATTTATTCCAAACTGCTGTTGGTGCTACTGAAAATGTAGAAACGCATCACTTCCTGTGCACCAGGAGGATTTTTCCCAGGAAAGACCTACCCGACATTGAATGTTTTTAACAGCAAGTGGAGCAAATGTAAAAGCTTTCATGAACTGGGTAGAGGTTGAATCACTATTGTGTTAATTAGCGATAGAGAGGAGCAAAACAGACATTTATTTACATGAAAATGTTGATGATGAAATCACACCGGAAAACATGCCTCACAGAAACCGACTATGACTGTGATGCTCCCTTCATTTTGACCATAGTCTACTCTTGTGCATATTTCCGCATGATCTCAAACTGTACAGTCACCGCAATACAGCCACAGTACAGCCTTCCATGAAAGCCAGTAGCTGTGCCTCAGCTCGTTATCTGAAACAGATCCTAACTAAGTGGATAAAATACACATGAGAGACTCTGCTCTTCTTGCTCGGATCCTTTTTATTTCCTGTGGTGAAAATATTAGCCAATCAGATCTAACAATTCCCTGATCGCATGGACAGAGCCCTTCAGGCAGGGAGTGTGTGTGTGAGAGAGAGAGGCAGAGAATGAAAGAGAGAGAGAGAGAGAGTGGAGAGAGTAAAAGCGAAGGAACGATAGGAGAGATGTTGTAAAATTAGACACGCTGTCAGAGCAGTTTGCACTTGGCTGTACAGGAATTGTCATCAGCGTAGCAGACTCAGGGAAGCCCCCCTCGCTCCTTATCATCTCGCCTGTAGTGAGATTCACAGCCTCACTTCTCTCTCTCTCTCTATCTCTCTGTCTCTCTCTCTCTCTCTCTCTCTCTGCCTTGGCAATCTAATTAGATGACAAATTGCTTGTCTATTGGACGTGGCCAAGAACAGCAACCAGACAGTGAGGAATTATCACATCAGGTGAAGATGAAACAAAAATTAAAAAAAGAACAAAGAGTTGAGTACCTGAGAATAATATATATACATGAGTAAAGTTACCTGTATGTGTGTCTGTGTGTGTATATGCATGTGCTGCACATGTACATACACACTCGCTGTGTGTGCCTGCATGCATGCAATGGAGACCAGGCCTGGAAATTGTTCCTGGTTGTCACAGATTGCATAACGTTATGTCTCCAGTGAGTCACATTTCCAGTGGGGCAAATGTGACTTGTGGCTGGGACTCTGCTGCCTCTGAGCCATTATTTAAAAGTTTGGGAGGCAGCGAGTGGGTTAGGGTCCCCACAGCATCCAGCTCCACAAATGAGCTTCAGTTTAAATCTGTCATTATGCTTTCAAAGTTGCTCTAAATGTTATTTCAGCAGAAGCCTTGCCTTACGCGTCTCAGGTCTAATCTAGACCCTGGACTCTTTCTGTAAGTGTACAAATTTTAACCTTCAAATTGCAGAGCAGTTGTGTGCTGTCTAAAAGCCTGGCCTCCTCCACCTCCAAAGCTGAGTTTGTTGGTTTTGGCTTCAACCAACAAACATTCACACGCACACACATTCTGTATTACTCTCTGCCTCTCTCAGCTAATTATCAGCTAATTTAGCCAAGGCTATATGACAATGTGGGTTAATTACATAATGCTTTGAATATTTGCAGTTCAAGGTTGCAGTTTCATTCAGGCATGAGTGAGCCTCTTCCTGTTCCAGTGTATTTAACAATCAAAAGATGCATAAATCCAGTGACTCCTCTATGCAGACTTTTCAAGATTGCACTTGTATTATATTATGTTATATTGTATTGTATTGTATTATATTATATTATATTAACTTTATTGATCCCTGTGGGTGATAGCAGCCATAGAGAGTATAGTAGGCCTATAACGTTACTGTATAATAAGACAGAGAGTACTTAAGGTACATTTAATTATAGCAACTGGCCTTATTGGAAATAATACAGCAAACATTTCATATGAAGACGCATTGTCTTCGATTATTTAGGCCTAGAAGTCGATTTCAGCAGATGTTGAAATGCAAGACAGCATAAAGCAGTCCCAGAGTTCATTTATTTGGGTTACAATTGCACACATTTAATCCGAAATGTAGTTTCGTTTCGGTCCGTCGATCCAACCACTCGCCTATAAGACCTTGAGCTGATAAAAAGGCATAAAGGAATTCGTCATACTCGTTACGATCAGTGTGAGAGGGAGAAAATAACAAATCAATTCCGTCCAATGGCAAAATAACGAAGGCGTCGTTCTTCTTCGTGGAAGCCAATCCCTGCCTTGTCTCCGTGGCAATTTATATCTTTCGACGTCGCCGAGCAGGACTCGGTTTTTCCCGTATGGAGTCGGAATTAGAGCCGAGAGCCCCCCGCGCCACATATCAATCGGGCTTTGGCTTGCGTGTTGAAATTGTTTACATCCAATCAAACAAGTAAGAAAGTACTCCTGACATGGACACCGCTAATCAGGTTAGTGAATCAATCAATAACAAGAGAATTTTGTTTCAGAGATGCGTGTAAATTACCTGTTAAATTGAACACGTTTGGTTAATTGATAATAGGAATGAGAATGTCTTTATCTCTCTCCGTCCTTCTGCAGCTTGCATCTGTGGGAACATTTCAAGTGCTCAAATTACCTCTGGGATTTATCCGTGTTTTGGAATGGGTAAGTTGGAAGTTTGCTTTTTTTTTTTGCACGTAATAACTTCACTACGCCGGTATCCGTGCACCAAATGAATTTCATGATGTCTGGTTTATTCTGTGAATAAACACAGGGGGTATATGTGTGTATGCAGTGTGGTCGTGTTATTTACAAAGCCGCTGAACCCCAGTAGTTTCCCATAAACACAGCTGCGCCTTGATGACCACATTCAGTGCGACTCAAACAAACATCTGGGTTTGGACTTGTTAAATTCCCGCGGCGCTGTGGTGAAACTTCGGTACCTTTTGGGTTCTTTCTCTGGTAATGATGATGTTGGGGCAGTCACAGCGCACCATCCGTTTTACCGTGACCAAATGGCTCAAGTTTATGTAATGGTTTGTGGCTGCGTGAGAACTACACATGCCAGGGTGAACCGTTATGCAGCTTTACCGTTGTGCGTCTTGTGCCTGGGCTCGAAAAATGCCCAATTATTCCCAGGGGTCAAGTGACTGGGAGACCGAGGTGTCCCAGCTCTTATTGAATCATAGCTTTATTGCTACCTCTTTTTTTCCTCCGTGCAGTTTGTAGTCTTGCAGTTCTATTTCTCTCTTCTATTCAGTGCAGAATAACCCAGGGGGAAAAAAAGAGATAAGTGATTTTTCTTTGATGTGAATTTAGAGAAATTATTGTAGCCTTGGGGGTATTCAGCTCATGCACAGATATGATGATGATGATGTGTGTGTGTGTGTGTGTGTGTGTGTCCATGCTCATGCCCATGCTTGTGTTTGTCTTTTATAAATGCCATCGAGTGTGCAGAGATTCTTCAGTGGGAGCGCTGAACCACAGATTTCTTTTGACGCGCAAAAGGAGTGAACCTTAACCTAACCAAAACTCACTTCCATCACACACATGTGACATTTTGCCTGAGATAAGGTAGATCTCTACCAGTGAGGTGAGGTAGTGAGTGCGTCCCATCGGCTGTTTGTGTGTGACTAGATTCACTGTGATATTTGTGGATCAGAGCCAAAGATCAGGCAGATGATCCAAAGCACCATCTGTATGATGAAGATAACGCTCACTCCTTCTGTTTGTGGGTGTATGTGGGGGTAGTGGGAGGGTAGTGATATGTAATTGTGGGAGCATGACTACATACCATCCAGTGACATCCTGTGCCATGTATTGATCCATTGATCACCTGGTGGTGGTTTTAACAGTTTGATATAATCATACAGAATCTTACATAAGCCAAAATAATTTCCCTCCACACACATACACACACACCACACCACACCTTCGTGACACTATTATAAATGTGACCTTTTCTTTGCAATGCCTTTTTCCCCTCACCCATATTTCAAGAGAAGGAAACTTTCCCAACCGGCCCTCTGGCCAGTAGGCTTATAAATAATGCAAACAATTCAAATCATGACCCAGGTACTCTGATTTATTCAAGAACACAAATCAGTCCTCCACAGTGGTGTGGGAGAAGGTGGGTATAGTGCTATACTATAGTCACACCATCCTATTTCAATGCTGCTCGGTTCAGCTACACCAGCGGTCACAGAATGATTCTACTGTATCCGTCTGCATCTGGAGCCTAAATGATGTAGCTACTGTACATCTGCCCTCATTTAGTCTCTGACTCCATCTCTGTTCTGTTTCAGCCTCAGGAAACTCTGATGGGCACAGATGTAGGATCTGATGTAGCTTTGCAGATTCGATTGGAGACTTGGGCTTTTTATTCTCGCTAGTTTTGTCAGAGTGAACAGAACTTTCTCCTAAACATTTTAAGTGGAACTTGGATTGGAGCTGACACGGCAGTCGCTTGTTACGAGTCTGTAAAACCTTGACAACAATGTCAGCCATTTTTTTGTCTGTGTGTGTACAGCAATCATGCTTCATTATCAAGAACCCTAGACAGACATGCTGTAGATTACTTTGCACTTTATGACACCAATAGAAATATATAGAATTGGTTGTTAGTTAGGTTTGTTTTCATGTTCCCAGGCATTAAAGGCATTTGTTTAGATAGCAATTGGCATTTACTGCTAATAAGCCTTTGAATATATGGTTGAATTTTCATGTGGGTGAAAGGAAGAGAAGGTCCTTTAAAGGTTATGCTGATTTAAGTCAAGACAGTTGCAGTAGACCAATGGGCTTCCTCCATCAGAGATTTTATCCAGGTACTGGGTCTGCACAAGGATAAGGAAAATTCATAAACGGCCATGTCTGTGGGAGAACTGTAGAGCATGGCTTACCGCTCAGTTTCTGTGTGTCTGTGTGTGTGTGTGTGTGTGTGTGTGTGTGTGTGTGTGTGTGTGTGTGTGGGCGTGTGCGCACACAGCCTCTTGGCCTGTTTGGCACACTGTCAGTGGCTGGCATATTCGGCTCCAAACAGCTGTAAGGTCCCCTCCTCTCCTCCATCGACCAACTCATGCAGAAGCTGTCCTTTGAGATGTGCCCAAACCCTTCACTGTGTGTGGGTGTCTTTATGTGAGCGTGAGCGTGTGTGTGTGTGTGTGTGTGTGTGTGTGTGTGTGTGTGTAAGAGAGAGAGAGAGCAAGATTGTACAGTTGATTGAGCACATGATGCAAATGACATATATGCATTTTTTCTTGTGCATTAAAGAGTCATCGTGGCCAATGTATCATCACACACAGTCCAGTTAATTCTGCAAATGCTCTATCAACTCAATTGCCTCCTAAATCTAAAGATGAGTCTCAAGGAATGAGTCCGTCGTGGGTCTTAATTATGAGTAAGGGTCCTCCCCGCATCCAAAGTCCCAGGACTGAACCCACTGTCCTATGATGTCATCCTTAGTACTCTACTGTACGCCTGCTGAGCTTGCCCCCGGGTGGACAGAGCCCTTATACAGTGTACAGTGTACGTGTGTGTGTGTGCCAGATAAACACATGCCACAATAGAAGATTATTTGTCACAAGGGGTTCAGCTATTGTTTGGCCCTCACCAGAGTCTTTAGTCTGGGAAGCCTCT
The DNA here is from genome assembly GCA_034670405.1 of Hoplostethus atlanticus. Taxonomy (NCBI): domain Eukaryota; kingdom Metazoa; phylum Chordata; class Actinopteri; order Trachichthyiformes; family Trachichthyidae; genus Hoplostethus; species Hoplostethus atlanticus. The sequence continues at coordinate 24,933 of JAXDDX010000142.1, read as the reverse complement.
TTGATGTTGTTTACAACTTGGAGTCAGCAGCGAGAAAGTTAGTATATCATTGGTCTGATTGGGGTACACCCTCAGTTTTGCCCTCACCACTTGGCTGTGTCACTCCCCATGATGACCGAACTGAACTGCCAGTGTTAGGATTCATATTATTCACCAACCAATTAGTCACACCACTCCAACATGGCATGGAATACGGCTCAGCAAGGGATCAAAATCCCTCTCTGTAAACCCCCATCTGACATTGGACTGTCAGAGAAGTCTCATTCGTTAGGTCCTGTCCGTCGGCCGTGAGAGAAACCAACACTTAACAGATGTCTACACACCACAGTTTTCTGAACCATAACACAAATTGATCAGCAGAATTCAAAGTGAAAAGTCTTCAAGCTCTACAGGTCCTGCAGCTACAAACTACACGCATTATTGTAGGATTGTGTTTATTTAAGGGCTTATTACTATATTTGTACAGAGTGTGAAAATGGAGCCAAGCTGATTAACAAGACCACATCCAGGACATATCTAGAACTGTATGTATCCCAGGCCATTGTGCCTGCAGTCAAAACTGTCATTTATATTCCTTGTCCTTTGCACTATTTGAAGTTAAGACATACATGTTCATGAGAAACTGTGAAATCAAAGTCTCTTAATGTAGATGAGGATTTTGATATTGCAAAGGAGTGACGAATTTGGAATGGAGCCCTAATCCCCAAACAGTTTGCCAAACGAACTCTAGTTATTTTCTTTTGGAAATTGGGGGAGACGGGCCAGAATTCTTCTTTAGTTATGCAAATGCCGTAATGCTTCACAAGAGCAAATGACGTCTCAGATTAAAAAGATGTTGAATGCAGAGGGATTGGCAAAATTAGATGCAACTTCTCTTGGAAAAAAAAAGCAATCCCTCTCTCGGTCTCTGTCTCCCTCTAGTCTGTTTCTCTCTCGATTCGATGTGTCATCTGTTGATTTGCTCATCACCTGGGTAACACGTGTTATAGTGTTGGGACAGATTGCAGCACGGTGCTCATAATAAACATGCTATCACTGAGGCTCAATGTTGCATCGTACAACATTTGCAGAAAATATCCTGGAAACTCTTTTGGATCACAAACCTTACCTGGATCTTTTTGGTCTTTTGTTTGAATTTTGAATCCAATAATTCTTACAACTGTCAGATTTTCTGATCTGGATCAGGAGTATAATTCACAGTACACTGTTTGAGCCAGTCATTGCCATGGAGAGGCTCAAGTACAGGTACCCAAATAGCTTGGGTCTCGCTGGGTGAGTGAGAAAGAAACAAGGAGCTTCCATAGAAGCACTCCAAGCCAAAGCAGCCTTCTATAAGTGGACAGATTCTAGTCATTTGACATTTCCTCCATCTCTGAGGAGACCATTGGGGGGCTGAGGAGGAACTCAAAGAGCAGGGCCAGCCCAATCAATCTCCAATAAGAACTATACCCAAAAGAGGAGGATGCTCAGACCTCCCTCATCACCCACAATGTCTCAGGAAAAGGTTACCAAGGCCAGTCTCCTTCTGAGAAACATCTTTATGAAGGAGAAGGTTAACAAGAAGGCCAAGGTGGAGCGATGGAGGTGGATCGCTGGAAGCCTGAAAACTCCAAACTCCATTTTGCTTTGGTCTTTTGAGACAAAGAACCATTCTGTATGTGCTTTATCTGCACATGGCTATAAATTGGCTCTGCCCAGTTATCTATACCAATATTTGAACCACATTTCCAATGATGGTCTGGTCCTAAAGTGTGCTTGGATTGGTAGATGACGAGCTCCTGGGTCTGACGTGGCCTTTCCTGACCCGTCAGGTTAGAGTCTGGCTTCTGTCTCCCTCTCAACCCTGAGACGATGGTTTGTCTGTGACTCAGACAGGGAAAGGTTTGCCCGTCTTCTCCTGTTGGTGGACATTGCTGGACATCTGGCCAAACAAGACATCTCACACACACACACACACACACACGTACATGGAAGAAAATGGAAGAACACAGGTATAGAGAAAGAATTCACACATGTACAATACAGACACACACACATACCTGTTTATATTACTACACACACAAGGGCGTTTGATTGGCTACATTCATTCCCTAACCCTTAAACCTCACCACTTCATGTCTGACCTTAATCCTAATTTTAACCCCAACCCTAAAGCTGGTCCTATCCTGGACCTGGAAATACAGCCTTGTTGAAAGGAGGACTGAGGAGCTGTCCTCACTTTGGAGCACTTTCTTCATCTTTCTATCCTTGTGAAGATATTTGGTCCTCACATAACACAAATAAAACCCACAAACATAGACACATATAAACACACAGTGGGGTTGTGTTACATTCCTGTTGGGTGGCCCCATCTTAGTAAGTGCAGTGACAGTCACTGCAGGGCACAGGGGCCAGGCTCCAGCTAGGTCACCTGACCAAGTAGCCATGGAAACCCCACAGGGAGAAGAGGAGCACCAAGAAGAGACACTGTTACAAAAATAAATGGAGACTTTCTGCCTGCTTGTGGTCAGTCAAGCTTACAGAGCGGGAGAGCAGAGAGATGGAGCAAAAGATGAATCGGGACTATCAGCCACCACTAAATGAGCTTCTGATTTTGCTCTGTGCTGCCATTGCCGAAGCGAGGATCAGACTGCTTTCACATGAACGCCTGTGATCCTAGCTCCTTTGTGAAACTTGTAATATAGTCAGTGAAGTAGGATTTTTCTGACTAATATAGCAGCCAAGATCCATATCGTTGGAGGATTACCTTCAGTGAGCCACAGCTGTGTGACACATAGTAATGTACTAATAAAAGGTTTAATTAATCCAGTTCAAGTGTGCATCTGTCTGCACTGTTGTCTCTGATAGGCGTTCTGTTCTTAACTAGCTGGCATAAAATTGCTCATGTTAGCATAGCAGTGGGAGCAAGAGAGACACTGTGTGTGTGTGTGTGTGTGTGTGTGTGTGTGTGTGTGTGTGTGTGTTGTGGCTAATTATTCTGCCTGAGTGGAGCGACAGGGATATTTTTACCCTACATACAAACATATACATACACTGTGAGAGGCTTGGCTTGCAAAAGGCACTCTTTAGTAGGAAATGCAGTGCAGAGGTAGGGGGGTCGGGGTTCAAATTAAGTCAGGTTCTTCCTGGACCAGGAGGTAACACTGGTGTTAGACCCACAGTCCACAGTGACAACTCCCAGAGAACCCATCAAACCAAACACAGTCCAGGCTTCAACCGTTCTTACTGTTGTCGAGCAGGGGACTCTGAGGCTAGGGGGAGACTGTGGGGCATTTCTACATGCAAGGTAATCATTGAGATGGGCTGCAGCTGTGCCTCACCCCCAGGTACGGAACAGCTGCCAGTGATAGCACTGATCGTTAACTAACCTTGCCCAGCCTCAGTCTGTGGTGGGACGGCAGCGGAAGTCTCTCCCCAGCCTGTGGAGAGTGCCTGGCCCCTGACTGGCACTCCACAACACATATGTACACACATGCATGCACACATTCACGTCCTTAAACACACACACAGATAAACACGCGTGTGCAGGCATATAGAGGTTACACACATTCTTAAGCACCCATGCAGTCATGCACACACACAAACATAAATATTTAGAAACACTGCACACACACATGCATACACGTACACAAAATGTAAAAAAAAAAGAAAAAATATATATATACAATGAGATAATGAGCTAAACATGTCTGTGATAGACATGTTTTGGTGTGTGTGTGTGTGTGTGAAAGAAAGTCTGGAGTGGCGCTGATTTTGCTGATTTGCTTCAACAGTATCTCAGACAGGCATGTCATAGACCTACACACATCCAGGGTAGCTGTGATATGAAATATGAAAAAATTATGAAATATGAAAAAAAATAATTGATCTAAATTTCAGGTCTTAAGTATTAAAATGTCTTAAATAGAGTCACCAGATGTCTTATCTTTTCAACATGCAGTGACAGATTTCTTTGCAGTGCATGTCGAGGTTGAGTGGGCTTAAGTTTGCCAGCTTTGTTTTTTATTTAGTTTTTCTTAAATTCAATTCCTGGTAGCATTATAAAGGTCTCAAAAAATCTTACATTTTGCTTTCTGAAACCTGCACATCAGTGTTTGGTCCCGATCCAAGCCACACAGCTCCAAACGGTTGGTTGTTCTAGCTTTCACTCTAACAGTTACAGAGTATATGGCTTCTTTGATTCTGGTAATTATAGTGGAGGATAAGCACATTTAATGAGATAGGCCTCCCTCTCTCACTCTCACTCTCTCTCTCTCTCACTCTCTCTTTTCCTTTCTTTCTGTTTTCATAAAGAGTGTTCCAGATTTTTCCTCCCAGTCAGGAGGGGCTGAACATTTGAGGTGTTTTTCTCCTTCTGAGGCAGGCACTCGACAGCGCAACGATTCCTATCAACTTGAATAGAGCAGGTGGACGGTGTGGCATCTGCGGGGAGGTTTGCAAAAATGTCAAGTGTAGCTCATCAGTGAATGCACCTTTTAGCCTGTCTGCCACTTAACATGATCTTCACCTCCACTCTCAGTACTCCCTCCATCACCTCCTCTGCCGCTCTCATCTCATCCTCTTATCTAAGCTCCTTCATTTGTTCTCTGCTAAACGATAATCTATCTATCTATCTATCTATCTATCTATCTATCTATCTATCTGCCCATTCATACACCGTGTTTTCCTGTCCTTCCACAATGGTGACTGAGTGTGTTGGTCTGTAGGTCTCAGTGCTGGTGATCAAGCCTGAAGCCAGTGGATCAGTTTCATAATCCCCAGCCAGTCCACATTCAGCTCAGTCTGCAGTTAACTTACATTTTCATCTGTGTGCCTTAAGAGTAACTCTACCATACGTGGATTTGAAAGCAAGTGATGGTCCTTAACCTGTGCCCTTATGCCAGTGCTGTGCTCTTACATCCCATGTAGGTCAGTGGAGAAGAGGGCATACCGGGAAACTGTTTTAGAGCTTTGTTTGCATTGCAGACGGTTTTCATTCCTGTACCCGTGCCCCTCACTCAATCTCTCTCTTTCTCTCTCTCTCTCGCTCTCTCTCCATCTCTGCTTCCCCGAGGAGCCCAGCTGGGAGAGGCAGATAAACACACAGGGGCGCGGGGCTTAGCACCCACCCTCCCTCCACAATGCCACGCTCTCCTGTTCAAAGGCCCCAGCCAGAAACGAGAGGGGCTAAACCCGAACCGAAAATCATAGGGAGAGGAGGCAGCTGCAGGGGAGAAAGAGAGGGAGACAGAGAGAGAGAGAGAGAGAGAGAGAGAGAGAGAGAGAGAGAGAGAGAGAGAGAGAGAGAGAGAGGCAGAAAGCAAGCAAAGGGGCGTGTCTCCGGGGTTTGTGATAATTGAGAGGGAGTATTTATCATCTCGCTTTCTCTCTCGCTTTCTCTCTCGCTCACTCTTACTTTCTCAATCTCAATTTATGTGTGTAGATAAGCACATATTTTGCATGCACAATGATTGTGAGATTTTTAGTTACATATGACTCCCTGGTAAATTTGTAAAGCGTGTGTCTCTTGCCTTGGAACCAAAAGAAGAGAGGGAATTACTAAAAGACACTTCAGTAGAAGAATTGACTGCAGTCAGATGCAGTTTCTGGCATAGGCAATATAGGCAGTTGCCTAGGGCGGCAAATGCACGCTGTGTGTGCACACAGCTCTCTCGACACACACACACACACACAAAATCACCTGTTTATTTTTGTTCTTCTTTTGTGTACGTTATTTTTTATTTCTGTGTATCTTGTATCTTAGATTTCTTGCAGACATACAATAAAAGGGGTGCTTATTGCAACATGTATGGTGCCAATCACCTATGTATGCAACATAGGTGATTGTGTTGTGTGGCCTGCCTTGGGGAGGGGGAGCGCGCGGGGGTCCTAGGTGATCTTGCCTAGGACACCAAATGAGCCAGGACCGCAGTCCCAGCTGTGTGCCAAAGCTGGGCAAGCAGCATTTAGCCTACACCTGACGCCAGAGCTGCCGAAAAAGAGTAGAATCCAAGCCCTTGGTTTATCGTACAGTGTTTGGCTTTGATTGGTGCTGTCCATACTCAGCCAAACCTGGTTTAGCCCACTGTGGCCTAGATTAGCCCTGCAAAGCACAGTCTAGTATTGTCCAAAGCTCTGTACTTGACACTGTGCCACTGTGATCCTGGCCCCTCAGGAGCACCCAGTCCAGAGCATTCCTCAGCAGCAGGAGTCACTTCCACATTGTGTGTGTGTGTGTGTGTGTGTGTGTGTGTGTGTGTGTGTGTGTGTGTGTTTACACAGGACCCTACTGCCACTTCCCTTTACTACCTGTGACAAGACTATGATGTACTGTCAACCAACCGTTCTCTTGACCCACTCTCATCTTACAACATCTACTGATTGAGTGCTTTATAGTACCCTTACAGTGCTAGAATAATCTCAGTCCAAACTGTAATTTGTCCACACTGTGCTTGAGAAGCACTGAAGCATTGAATTACACTATATTGCAGACCCTGCACACTGTGTGCAATACATCTGGTCCATCCACTAAATGAGTAGTTAATGTTTGCTAGCCTGGCTTGGCTTGAATTCCACTCACGTAACACTTTGAGGTTGCATTCATCTGAAAATAACATGCTTTTAATGTGCTCAAAGGTACATGAGTTCCCAACTACTCTCAGTATCTTCTCTCAGCCACAAGGTGGCATAAACCAGCTGATAATGTACTTCAGATAATGTACTGTGGCAATAGCTCCATATGACCCAAGTGTTCAAAACATGACATTGGCCTTGAGCCATTCAGTTCCTGAATTCTAAAGGTACGTCACATCAGTACCTTTTTACTGCTGTTGCAAGTTTATACCTTATACACCTTTCCTTTTCTTACATCGAACTAAACTCAGCAGGGCTGGATTTCCCTAAGCAACAAGGAAGGTATTTAATTTTTGCCTTAATAAATAGAATAACCACACCATGATGCTTCCTGTTTGTACGCCCTTGATTGCATGTTATAAAAGATTTTTAGTTCAGCACAGAAGTTAGCTGCCTCAGAAAGCCCAGTCTGTGTTGTGAAGATCATAAACTGGAGATAATGCAGTTTGGGAAGACTGATCAGTGAAATTACTAAAGAATTCACATTTATTTCAGAGTTTCATTCCAAAATAAGATATGCACCATTTGAAAAAAACGGATGCATACTCTTACAAAATGATGGCTGGCAAGAGTGGGAAGTAAATGTGTTACTTTATGAGTCATCTTAAGACCTTTGTTTCAATTTTCGATTGAAAGATTAAAGATTTTTTCCAAATGGATATGTAGCATATTGAAATGAAAGTCTTCATATACCCTCCGACAGGGTTTTCAAATGAAAGCTGTGTGAGACAACAGATATTGTGGCTGCATAACATAACTCAGCCAGCTAGTGTGGTCTAAAACTGAAAACATTCCAGTGTCTGCCGCTCAATTCTAGCGGCAAAATTCCAGTTTGCGCGGTAAAAGAGCCTCACCTCACCATTAATATGGCCGGGCCTAATGTAGTGTTCAGTGATATCAATGAACAAAGAAGTGGTCAATACCAACAGGTCAACGGGCAGACAGAAGTAATAGTACTTGCTCCGTAAATGGGTCGGTCAAGAACTTACCTGAGGGGGAAGTATAGTCCCTTTTCAAACACAAACTAACTGGAAAGACAGAGCTCTTCCTTCCTACATCCTGTATCTTCCCTCCTGGTCAATCTGATATTCCATGCCACCGTGGGTGCCTTGATAAAGCTGTGGTTTCTCTCAGTGCTTCAATTCCGTCTCTGATACGCGATATCCCTGCAGTATCCCTGAAATAGCAGCATATACATTTTCTGCTGCAATTGTATGAACCGCGAGCCAGAGGAAGTGAGCGTGTCAATTTGACTGATATCAAACTTTTATTAGCGTGGAATTAAAACTGATTGTTCCGTTTAAGCAGGGGCCATGTTTCCATGGTAACACGGGGGTATCAATGACTAATATGTCTTAAGATTTTGCCGATGTTATCTCTTCAAATTAAAAAACGCTTGAAAAGCTCAGCCGGAAACAGATTCATGAAGGAAAATTTGATACGGTACTGTACGGTGATATCTGTTGGTTGTGTGTGTGTGTGTATGTGTGTGTTGACTTGAGCTTGAGAGCATGTACGGGGCATTATTCTCAGCACGAAATACATATTTTTCCCAAGAACAGGGTCATACTCATCACAACAAATGTCATATATGTATCCTTATACACACCATACTCACAGCATGTCCACCAGTACCTAGAATTGTTATATCCTGGCAGAAATTTAGATATTTATTTTGCTGTGTTCGGTGCTTATTTATATAATGTGTACGCAAACAGATGTCCATGCACGACACAAACACACACATACACACACACACACTTAATCTTAATGTTCACACATATTCTCAGGATGAGTATGTGTGGTCAGGCTGAACGATCTAATAATGGCTAACCACAGTGCATAAAGCTCTCCAGAGGCTGAGGGCCATTCAAAGCAAATAGACATCTCCCCTACTGCTGCTGGCAAGCCGTGTATCCAGCTGCCTATAATATGGGAGCGGGGAAGCTCATGCTAACCAGGCGTCAGCTCTGATTATGGTGATCACGGCTCTGAGAACTCTGGAGGCTATAGGAGGCTATATGGAAAACTGGGCTTAGAGAGAGAGAGAGAGAGAGAGAGAGAGAGAGAGAGAGAGTGGTAAGGGCAGAGTGAGGAGATGAGTATATATGTGTGTGTGTGTTACACGGTTGGGTGGCTACACATGTCTGTGTGTAAGTGTCTGTGCTGTGGCTGTGTGCATGTTTCTGTTTGCTGGTTAGAACCGGAGGCCCTGTTATCAAGCTGATCCTGTTTCCAGTCCTCAGCCCCAAACTCCCAAGACACAAGACAAAAGTACACCCTGGACCAGCTGCTGTCTGCTCCCTCAGCAGTCCACTGTCCACTGTTTCCCAACCAGTCCAATGTCCGTCTTTCCTCCTCACTCTGGTACAGCGATAGCCTCATCTCTGGCCTGTCCTCTCCTGCCCTCTGCAGTCCTGCTGTCTCCCTCCTCGCCATCGACGAGCCTCCCTGCCTTAAAGGAATACACCAATGTTCTTGGGAGACTGACCCGTTGAGTGATTAGCCAGAACTCTCTCCTCGTTCGTTCCCAAAATGCAGCAGAGGTGTATTTCAAAATGAAGATTAAGGAAAAAGGCTTGGAAATGCTTAGTAAAATTGAGCAGCAACTACACTCAACCAGTCATCCCTCTCCTCTTCGTCAAATGAGGCAGGCAAAGCTAGAGAATGTTTTCAGCACCTACCTACCCTGCATACAGCCCCATAATGATGTCTCTTGAGTGTCATTGGAGTGGGCACATGCACATTCCTTTAGCAGCTTTGGCATGTGTGTGTGTATGTGTGTGTGTGTGTGTGTGTGTATATAGGAGGGGAGAGTCGGGAAATACTCACTAACTCAATGCAGCCTCTCGATCTTTGTGTTTATAGAAGAGTGTGCTGTTTTTGACACATCATCACTTGTGGTTCACAAACTGTCTGGAGAGATATACTATGAGTAGGAGAATAAATTCCCTATATGAGCGCTGAATGTATATGACACCTTTCTGTGTGTGTATGTGGACACTAGCAGTATGGATTATAATAAACAGAATGGGACCATGTCCAGTCCTTAGGCTGATGAGGTGTTACCAGGAGTGATTAAGAAGATGAATTATTACAGGGGTTTGATCAATGGCACCATAAATGGTTCAACAAAACATAAACTGACTGTCAAACTCTCTGTCATTGTTTGTACTGTGTTTATTCCTGGGATAATGGAATGTGATGGCGCAGGTCTGGTTGTTTCCTTTCAGATCTAAGATTTATTATGGGAAATATGTTTTTCTTTTACTTTCACAATGGAAATCTATATTGTGTATTTATCCATTTTGCCCTTCAAGAAGTATCTAATTGGTATTTGCCTTTGGACTGTGAGTTGATCTGCAATTTATAATGAATTAAGCTGCTGATGTTTATATAATGAATCAACTTGGCACTTCCTGTTCTGCAATCAAATATCTGAGCCATGTTCTTTAATCAGCTGAAGAGCTTTCTGCAGGGCCGATTAGTCATCCGTTTCATTATAACAAGCATACTGACATTGTGTTATGAGATCAGCCGGCAAGGCAAAATGTCTTCCCCATACTAACAAAGAGATTAGTAAACAACGGTGTGTAGACTTTGAACAATATCCCCCACAGAAACAACATCTAATGACAGCTTGTCGGAGCAGAGACTGATTAGTCAGTACATAATACTTCAATAAGTACACCTGAACCAATTGAGGTACCATGAAAACGTGAAGGTAAAACCTCCAGGACAGGGGGTCCTTGAGGACTGGATTGAGAACCACTGCTCTAGAGTGCTGATCGCTCTGTCCAGGTTAGGCTTGAGCAAATAGGTACTTTGTTAGTCTGGTCTCCTCGAATAATGATATAATATTCTCTTTTCTCGTTTCCCTTGAGAGAGAAGCCATACACATATTAGGGCATATTTGCATTAGTTTTTTACCCACATGAAGGATGAAGCTACTCGCCCTGCAGACTCAGGCTCATGAAAACGTTACCATCAAGTGAGAACCCGCGTGAAGTAGGCCTGCAAATCACGTCCCAGCACATAATTTGGGTGTGGCTACTAGCATCGCATTCAAAATCCTGGTCCTGGTCCTGGTCCTGGTCCTGGTGCTGGTGCTGGTGCTGGAGCTACTACTGGGCACTTGGCATTCCCATCTCTGCAGCAACCTGATCAACTCTTCTCCTTGGCTCTCCTTGGCTCTCTTCCTTCCCTTCCTTCCCCAATCAGGACTGCAGTTATATATATATATATATATATTTACTTTGTGGGACATGAGAATATTTGTTTCTTCTGTTATCTATTATTTTAGGTTATTCTATTGTTGCTGGTCTGGATAAGAGTGTCACCAATTACATGTCAAAAATATGACATGTAATTTATTAAAGCAGACTGCAGGTCAATAGGGTGATGATGCATGCTAGTGGTCCAGGTGTATAAAGATGACAGCCTCCTGGTTTGACATTAATCACTCCTCCTGGCAGCATTCACCCAGTTTCAATTCTTCCTCTACATTTAGTGAACATACAGTTGTTTAGTTAGTTTAAAAGTTTAGTTGTTTAAAAGCTTTATGCTAAAAAGTTGCCTTCTTTAGGTACTCGCCCATTTAATTGAATCTCTCTCTCTCTATCTCTCTCTATCTCTCTCTATCTCTGTCTCTCTGTCTCTCTCTCTTTCTCTTTTTTGGTGTCTGTCTTTCTTTGTCTCTCTCTCTTTCTGTTTTTGTCTCTTTCTCTCTTCTTGCTTTCTCTCTCTGCCTCTCTCTGGCTATTGCTTTTTTCTCTCTCCTTGACACCCTCCCTCTCCCCCATGATAACCGAGGTAGAGAATGAGAGAAGTAGGAACTCACACACAAACACACACTCCTGTGCTTTCTTCGGGCAGCCTCTTCGGTTTCATTATCAGAATGCTTCTGGGAGTCCTGTAGTGTAACAAAGCTGGATTAGATCTTCCGTTCTTCAATGTGTATGGTTATATTTGCTCCGGTAAGTTCAACTTTTTTATAGTGGATGCAGCTGCAGTATGAATCACATGTATGTGTCACAGTGCAACACTGAAGATAGTTTTTAGCTACAAATGGGATCAGTATGTGAATTGTCCAGACCATGTGTGATCATGAAACATTTTTGTGTTTGTATCACTTTATCCAAACCTTTATAAAATCAGATTATAAATCAAACTGTTACCTGATGATGAGGTCCATATTTACAGTTAGTATAATGCAAAAGAACCTGTGAAGTTCATTAAGTTTATATTCATTAAGTCTGAGAATCTTTATTTGGCGTATTTCCCTCTCTGCCCTATCACTAAAGCAGCTCTTTCAGATTTCATCTTTTATTTAATATTTCATCTGTTGAATTTCATCGATCTCATATACTTTATCCTTGTATTCTCTTTCATTTTCTGTGTGTGTGTATCTGTGCATGCACGCAAACTAATTGTTCAGAGTTTCTCCTATTTCCCTCCGGTCACACTCCCAGGAGAGAAAGAGTCAGCACACGTATTACGATGCCAATTTCAAATGGAGCGTATGCTTAATAATGTACAGGTATTTCTTCTGCAAATTAGTGTGGCGAAGATGAAGTCATCATCAGGCGTCACTGGAGGGATAGAAGGATCGCTTTCACCAATTGTTGTGAAGAATTTGAATTTATGTGCAGTGAGCATTCCCTGTGATATCAAAATCCTGTATATCATGATGTCATGATGCATGAAAGGTACAAAAAGGAAAAATGCATGTGTCCAAAACACATAATAATTGGTTACTACTGAAATTTACTGTAATCACTGAAGATAGACAAATACAGAGCCACTCAAAATATCTGCATGCAACAAATAATGCTCATGAAGCATTTCATATGAGATACTGTCTCCAAAGTATTTTTTGCTGAAATCCGCTCACAAGAACAGTCTGCACAACGTGTGGATAACATTTTAAGAAAATCAAATACTTCTCACATTCTTCAGGAGAGTCATCAATACTACTAGTCACTGGATCATGAACAACTTGATTAATAATAGAACAGATCAGAAATAGAATTCTAGGATTATGGTGGCTTTCAGAAATACTTGTCCTTGGCTGCCTTTGGTGCAGTTTTGAGTCCAAAGGTAAGATTTTGGCAAGTTAGTTTGGTTCTTTGCACTAAGAGTTTTGCACATTGAATCTCTGCTGTGAAAATTGGTCCAAAGCATAAAAACTGTAATAGTTTGATATTTTTTAACCGGGGACGTTTTGCTGAACACACACTCTTTTTCAACTATGCCTTACTTCACATTCATACATTCACATCTGGGAGCTGCCCAGTACAACCATAGTCTTCTACTGTTGTCCTTGCTCAACAACACTGTGATGGGATTTGTTGAAGGAGGGATGGTGCTACTTATCCACACTCTCCGTCTAGATTTTACCAGCTGGTCCAGGGACTTGAACCAGTATCTTTCCAGTCACAAATCCACTTGTAATGGGTAATGGGTAAAGGGTAATAAGAGATATTGAAATGCTATAAAATATGAGAGTCTCACAATGGATTCTGCACATTTTATAGGCATTTGTTTGATGGAAATCAGTCGAACATGGTCTGATTGATCAAAAAGTGAAAGTTTGTGGTGTTTAGCATTCTTGGAAGCCAGTCTTTGGCTGTTACCTGTTACATGAGCCGACACATTTACTGTACAGTGTGATAAAAAGATTAGTAGACTAACATCCTTTTTGTATGCTGCACATTGGTGCCATCTCAACAGTGAATGGAATGGTGCAGATAGCACTGAGAATAATACTCCCCATAGATCTATTTGCTTCATAATGGAGCATTGACACCTGACTCATGGTCTGGGTGGTAATCACGCCTGCTTCCACACACTGCTGAATGGCCAGCTCAATATCTGCTCTACAGGCAAGCTAGCAAATGCCCTAACCTCCAAGCAAGAGCCAATTCTGTTCTCAAGGCTCCACTAATGCATTTCATTAGAACTGATGCTCCTATTCTCACATGGGCCTCTCAGTGGGAACAGCATGTTGAAAATAGAAACAAGTGGTTGGAATTGATGATTTGTGTGTGTGTGTGCGTGCGTGCGTGCGCGCAAGCATATGGTGTTTGTGTCTGCGTAAGGTGGCAATATAACAGTGCTTTGCGATACGTGATCCCATAATTAGCAGTATGGGAACATAATTGCTTCAGTTCAATTCAATAAACTTAATTTGTCCCAGCAGGGCAATTGTCATGGCAGGCATTCATTTAAAACCTTTTGCTTTTGTGTCTCTGCAGCTCTTTGCCATCTTTGCATTTGCAACATGTGGGGGCTACACTGGCCAGCTGCGGGTTAGCGTGGACTGCATGCAGAAGTCCAGCAGCAACCTCAGCATCGGCATCAACTTCGCCTATCCTTTCAGGTGAGTAGGCTTTCTAATTGAGGGGTAGTCTAACAAACACAAATACATTAATGCAATGGTGGATTTTTTTTTTAACACATTAAAAGTTGATTGCCACCTTTAATCAATCCGGTGATAAAAAAGTATACAAATAAATACAAGGAGGAAGGCAGTGCAAAGTCACGGTTTGCAATGGCATGAAGGAAATAATTTGCGGTAACAGACTTACTTAGTGAAATAGACAGGATATGTGACAAGAGAGGCAAACGATTTACACTGTGTGTGGAGGAGATTTCCCGCCAGTCACCGTACCCGACACCACAATTTCACTTGGGCAAATTGGGCGAATCTATGGGGTCTCAATTACTGACAAAACAGGTGTATTTTTACATGAACGTCTTGCCCAGTGCAGCTTTAAAAACAGAAACATTATCATTGACACCCTTTTGGAATCAAATGACTCGGATAGAGGCTGCTGGATTTGAACCCCTGAACCTCCCTCTGTGTGTCAGGTTGCACCAGGTGTCCTTCGAGGCTCCCCTGTGTGAGGGGATGAGGAGGGAGCGCCTTTTCCTCATCGGAGACTACTCATCCTCTGCAGAGTTCTTCGTCACCATTGCTGTCTTTGCCTTCCTCTACTCCCTCATGGCCACCATTGTCTACATCTTCTTCCAGAACAAATACCGCGAGAACAACCGAGGACCACTCATTGTGAGTACAGTAGCCTTTGACCTGTGATCTTTTGAGGTATTATGAGGCAAATATGCAATAGGACAGACAATAAGAAAAGACAAATGTTATTACCCTGAAATTCTTATATAGCTCTGTTGTTCTTGGCATCCTATACCAACTCAGTATCATGATGTCAGATGACAGACAACATTTTAACATTTGTACTAAGCATTTCTGTGATTTTTGTTTTAATCTTCTCTCTGCCATGCCATCAGGACTTTATTGTCACCGTGGTGTTCTCCTTCATGTGGCTGGTTAGTTCCTCTGCTTGGGCCAAGGCTCTGTCTGATGTCAAGGTAGCCACTGATCCAGATGAGGTCCAGCTCCTCATCTCTGCTTGTAAAGTCCAGACCAACAAGTGTGGCTCTGTGCATGGGCCACGCTGGTCGGGACTCAATACCTCAGTGGTAGGTTGCACAGGATGTGTTTCGGGCTCACTCCACTGAAGAAAAAAAATTATCTTCCCTATCTTTGTCCTGGTCTGACTGTTGGCTTTGTTCTCGACCCCCCCCCCCCTCCCTCTCCAGGTCTTTGGGTTCCTAAACTTTGTCCTGTGGGCTGGGAACATCTGGTTTGTCTTTAAGGAGACTGGGTGGCACAAGGGTGCTGCCAGGTACCCAGGCGGGGCACCTGAGAAACAGGGCGGCACCTTCAACCAGCAGCCTTACAACCAGGGTACCTTTGACCAGTCAGGGGGCTACAGTGCCCAGGGAGATCTCGGCCAACCATCTGAATACAGCCAGGTGGGCGGGCCCACCTCCTACTCCAATCAAATGTAGCTGTGCCATGTAATTTCGGTGAATGGTATTTTCTGCATTGTAAACCAGGGAAATCAGGGGGGGGGGAAAGGAGAGAGGGAATTAAGATTAATTTAGACCCTCTGCTCCATCAGTTTGTCATCATTCTGTCTGTGCAAAAATAAGATGGTCTTTGTTGGTGACAAAGGAAGTAATTTGCCAGTTGATACAAATTGTTAATTGATAGTTACACCAGTTGTATAGGAACACGTATTGTTGGGTATTGTACAAAATTATTAGAAATTGTCTTTTACTCCTACTTTTTCAGAGGTGTTGTTTTGCGGAATGTTGTATTGCTTGTAGTTTGAAATGTGTTAGCAATAGTTTCTCTTTTTCTGTGCTTGCTGCATTGCCACTCACCTTTTTGACTGGATGTCTTTTTCAAACTGGTTTGCACCATTGTGGAAGGAAAAATGTGCTCTATGTTTGTATAATTCTTGAGGTTTCTAAAATGGTGTTGACTGTGCATGATGTTGTGTGCTACTATGCTATCTGTGTTACTAGTAAAAAATAACAGCATTTTATCTTTGAAAGTTTACAAAATTCACCCGCACTGTCCTGTGTATTTAGAATAATATTTTTTATTCTATCAAGAACCCCATAATATATTTTGATAACGGATAATTATAAATTATACACATTCAGAATATTATTAAGCATAATTTCTATGTCATGTTTGTTAGTACAAATACACGTCATTCCAGCTTCTGTCAGTCTAAATACGGGTTTCTGACATTGGTTTTGATAATGTCAAAAAGAAAAACTTGAAGCAACAACTGCATACTACAAAATACACTATACAAGGTCTCAATATGCAACTGTTGCAGAGTGTTTTTCTATTTCCATCATTTTCATTTCTAAGTTGCATCTGCACAGACATTACCATACTGTCACTTTTTTTGCAATAATGTAAAGAGGAAGATTGTTTCTCTCCCTCTTTACAAATGTCCGCTCCTGTTTCAAATTATTTTCTATGCTGTGCTCAGGCTACTGTGAAATAATAAACATAAATCATACACTGCCTCAAGTATGTCCAGAGAGTCCATTGACAACACTAGAGCATAGCAAATAAAGGATGCAAAGAGTGATAATAAATGAATAGGGACCAGTGGGCTTAGCCAATCATCTCTACATAACTATTTCTGAGCATCCATAGGATCTTTTGTTTACTTTAAAATAATGATTCAGGTTTGCACAACTTTGGAAAATCTGTGCAATTCATGAATAGTAATAATCAAAGGACAATGGTTGGTTGCTGTTTGTTTACATTGACATGAATTGTGCAACCCCGTTTCTTGATCTCCTAAGCATGTGGCTTGCATCCACGTAATAAAAAAAATGTTATAAAAAGGATTGAGCATCCATGTATGTATAATATTCTACTGTGATGATGATAATGTGTCCATATACTGGCACTTGTTAGTTCATGACTATTGTGTGTGGATGATGTTTTGCAGGCATTTTGATTCATGCTAATAAAGATGATGCACAAATACATCCCTAAATGATGTATTATAATGTATCTGCTCTGATCCACGTTTCTCTCTTTTTCTGAACATTTTGATATAAAAAAAAAACATACACTGAAATTTTGAACAGTGAGGCAGTCTGTCCGTGTTGCACCCAACTCATGTCTTCTACCAAAGTGAAAAGTAAGTCACCTTTGACCTAATGTCTTGGTTACCATAGCAACAGGGATGGTCTGTGAGAGTCTGTCAGGTAGATTCAAAGCTCACAGTGACAGGTTGGATTGTTTTCCCTTTCTGTTTCTCATCTGGAACAGTGACATATGTGTATTTTCAAGGTTAGGCCCCGGTCACAAACCTTAATGCATTTAATGATTTAACACACAGACTCTTCAGTGTCCAACTAGTAAAAGGTGCAGTTGAGATGCTTTAGTGTGTTGTGTCATTTCCCTGACACTAAGGAATGAAAACTATAGCTGTCTTGGTTTTATCAGGTTACTTTGGCACTCTTAACACAGGTCATATGCACTGACTTGACATTCCAGAAGGTTATTGGAAAACAAAATTGCCAACCAGTGAATCACTGTTTGTGGGAACGAATGAATGAACTAGATAGATAGATAGATAGATAGATAGATAGATATTATGATATTAACACAACAGTGATTCAACCTTTACCCACTTTATAAGAGCTTTTACATTTGCTGTTCTAAACAACCAATGGCGGGTCGGTCTTTCCTGGGAAAAATCCTCTGGTGTACAGGAAGTGATGTGTTTCTGTTTCCAGCAGCAGCAACAGCAGCTTGTTTGGAATAAACAAACCATTTTCTGACACCAGAATTTGATTTGGGTGAATAGGATGACTCAAGGAGATCTCTGCCTAGTGCAGCTTTAAAAAATATCTGTATCTCATGGAAATTAAAATAAAATACCATAGAGACAACTTCAATATACAAACAAACTCAAACAAACAAAACGTATGCTTTAGAGCTCTCTTGGTTTCCTACTGGAGCAAGATAGCCACCCAACAATAAATATCCTCTGGTTAGTGCCTGCACACTACTTTCTATCCTGATAGATGTATACTTTCTGCACAACGTTAACTCTTGGTATATATATCCCTTTATCCAATTACTCCTTTTTCCACAGCAACCCCTCCAGCCCAGTACACTGCTCCCTCGGAACTCAGCAACCATCACACCTTCAGTAACTGGATTCCAGCGTCACCTGCTGGGCATTTGAAGTGTTACGTTATTCCCACTTGAGCTTCCAATTTTTACTTTCTCATTTGATATGCATGCGTGATGGTGTACACTGAAAACACTGAAAACCTCAATGCCTGAAATTCTGCTTCTCTAACGTGCACCTTATTTTTGTTAATGTTTAGGGAACATTACAGGAAACTTTCTGGGCAGGCAATACAAAACAATGGACATAGACTGTAGAAAATAACACCAGGGAACACAGGAATCTTTTCATTTCATATGAAAATAATTATTACTGGTATGACGAGGCCACCTTGTGGTTGTAGTACATCTATGCCTGTGCTTACATGCAACATAAAATCCATTCAAATGTCCTAATTTAAGTTTATTGATAAACTGGGGAAAGGGAGACTGCCCTTACATTTAGCGTTGGAGGTTTGGCGTGACAGGGATGCATTGCCATGCCACAGAATACTGGGCAGGGATTGTGAACTAGGAATTAAGTGATGTTCAAATGTTTACGAAAGGTGACCAGTATTTGAGGGGACTGGTAGTACAATTTTCAGTTAATTAGTTCACTTCTCATTACTACTTGTTGTAAACTAATGTTAGAACTGAAGGACATACAGTTGGGAGAAAGTTTGTGAAGAAATAACGCACAGAAACTTGTACTTTTACATGTCTTTGTTGAACATATTGTTCAAACGTTAACAGCTTGGATTGGAAAAAGTATGTGAGTCATGAGATGAGCAACTGTAACGTTACATACATACACAATTCAACATTTATCCAATACGTGCCAATCAAAAGACACCCACATTATAATAAATAATGGCAAGGCGGCTGTATAAATGACTATGAAGAACAGAAACAGTAGCCTATATGCACCAATTCTTATTTTTGCTTCTCTTCACTCAAACGCGAAAATCTAAACTGAGTTATTTTTTTCATAGATTCAACGGAAACGAAACAGTATATGCACCAATTCTGAACGGATATTTCCTCATAGAAAATTCTCATTTTTGCTTCTCTTCATTCAAACGCGAAAACTGAAACTGAAAGTTATTTTTCCTTGTTTCCTTCCACGGAAACGAAACCTATACTACCAGCCAGATGTGTTCCGCCATTCAGAAGGTTTCCGGTTCGTTCTTTTCAGGATAAAAGCTTAATTTTTACAAATCCACAGCACTCAAATATTAACTACAAAACCTTTATTTTGCACAAAAACAACAAAATGACGCAACACATACAACTATACAACATATAAATTGACTTTCTTTAGTAATAATTGTTATAATCATGTAATAATTTTAAATGCAAAAAAATGCATTTTTGGACTACATAGGCTACACAGGTTATTATGCCATATGATTTGCAATTGCTTCAGCCTAAATGTTAGTGTATTGTGAAGGTACAGGTCTGTAGGAGTAATTTGAGATAGATCCTGAAACGTTTGATGATTAAATACAAATAAATTGGCTTAAATCTATACTTTGTACAATTAGATTTTTTGTTTTACCTTTCGCGCATTTATTTTGAAAGATAAACGCCCAAACCGGAGGTCTGATTTTGGGTTATTCTGGCAAGCCTGTCCCACTGGCAATTTACCCTCCTCCTGACTACTAATATTCAGTCAGTATCTCCACAACTCTTATAAATTAGACCTCCGATAATACATCACCCTATACTTTAGTTTTCCTTTCCTGCAATCTTCATCCATCCCACTTTTTCCAGGAAGCCACGTAAGTTATTCTTGACGAGAAATCACTTGATTATTATTATAGGAAAAATCCTTTCAGGTGTTTTTATCACTAATATTTCTATTGTTTACCTGTGATGCGTAGAAGTGAGTTCATAGTGACCTTATCATAGTTTAAGGTAGACTTGATACAGGACCCTTTGGGAGTCTTTCATCATATGGCTGTTTACCTCTCCCATAGGGTCCTGTATTGCTCCATTGACTTTTTACCGCACGAAAGTCAGCGAGCCGGATAACGAAACCAATACGTCGAATTTCACTTACCTAAACAGACGTCCATAATCCTTCACTTATCTACTTGCATGGCGGTGGGTGGCGCTTCATCTCCTATGCACAAATAAACTTTTATACTTTGTTAAAACAGGTATACTTTTCCATTGTAATGAAATCCAAGATGGCTGACAGACTTTGTGCGGAAAGTCTGTCAGCCATCTTGGAATGTTCTGGTATTACTATGATTTCTGTGGTATATTGTTTTTTACCTACTGTATAGTAACTCTAAAGTTGTGGTAAGTATTGTTATAGTAGAAGAGAAATAGAGTTACAACGGAGGCTGTACAAGACAAGTTGAAGTAGACCAGGCAGGTTGAGGGAAAGTGCTTACAATAAAAAGGTAAATCACAAAACTTCATCACAAAATAACTGCATTGAACATCACAGTAGTGATGGGAAGACCGACTCTTTTAACTAACTCGATTCTTTCGAGCCGTCCGATAGAAGTGCATCGATTCTGAATCGATTCATTATGATTCACAAAACAAAAACATACCATCCCACGTGAGATTTGAACCTACAATCCTCAGCATGAGAGTCTGATGCTCTACTAACTGAGCTATACGAGTGCCACCCCTTTCAAACCAGATGTGTAACCAACTGTAAAACACCAACTAAACCACAGGTTAATGATAATAATATTTATAGTATTTACACAGAGTATTGCTATTGATTTCATTTTATTTCGTGTGCGCTTGACTTTCTTTTTCTAATAGAGACATTTTTGTTGACCAATGTTAAATGGCTTATGGTTTACCCAATTACCAGTTAATTTATTAAACAACATCTTAAACAACAAAAACTGTTGACTTTCTTTTTCTAATAGAGACAGTTTTGTTGACCAATGTTAAATGGCTTATTGTTTACCCAATTACCAGTTAATTTATTAAACAACATCTTAAACAACAAAAACTGTTGTCAATGTGTGCAGAATAGATCACTACATTATTACATTGGCTTTTTTCACGATCTAATATGGCTCCTTGATCCGGCAGGTACGCGGAAGTAGTCTCTCTCGTTCATCTGCTCTCTCGACTCGTTCGCGAGCCGCTCAGTCTCTCTCGTTCATCTGCTCTCTCTCTCGACTCGTTCGCGAGCTGCTCAGTCTCTCTTGTCTCATTCGCGAGCCGCTCAGTCTCTCTCGTTCATCTGCTCTCTCGATTCGTTCGCGAGCCGCTCAGTCTCTCTTGTCTCATTCGCGAGCCGCTCAGTCTCTCTCGTTCATCTGCTCTCTCGACTCGTTCGCGAGCCGCTCAGTCTCTCTTGTCTCATTCGCGAGCCGCTCAGTCTCTCTCGTTCATCTGCTCTCTCGATTCGTTCGCGAGCCGCTCAGTCTCTCTTGTCTCGTTCGCGAGCCGCTCAGTCGGATCAGCGGTTCTTGTCCGATGAACGCGAGAGACTACTTCCGCTTACCCGCCGGATCAAGGAGCCATATTGGATTATGAAAAAGGCCAATGTAATAATGTAGCGATCTATTACATTCTATATACATTGACAACAGTTTTTGTAATGTTTAAGATGTTGTTTGATAAATTAACTGGTGATTTTTTAAATAAATTATTTTTTTTCTGGCGCTGCTATAACCACAGCTGAATCAATTCAGTCGCGTGTGCGAGTCGAATCAACTCACTCACTTAACTGATTCGGTTCTTTTGAACGATTCGTTCGCGAATCGGCCATCACTACATCACAGATTCAAAGCCAGAAATCTCAGCACCTGGTGAAGTAAAGGTCATTGGCATTAATCAACAACTCTATAAACTCCCAGATATATTATGGTCATTGTGTGCTATGGGGCAGTAAGACGTTTACTTATTGGCCCTTTAAATGTTATTTTGATCTTGTATTAGACTAAACCTGGTGTTAATAAATTGCTAATAAAAATCCTTTCCTCACCAGAAAACAATCTAGTATGGATAACACCCTGAACCAGCATTATGAGGAGAAAGTGCGCCCCTGCATTGACCTCATCGACTCCCTCCGCTCCCTGGGTGTAGAGAAGGACCTGGCGCTGCCTGCTATCGCCGTGATTGGGGACCAAAGCTCGGGGAAGAGCTCCGTGTTGGAGGCGCTGTCAGGAGTGGCTTTACCCAGGGGAAATGGTGGGACCTCCTACACCTGCAGCAGTAGACAAACTATTCTTGTGTTTTGGACTGAATCAATCAATACACAGTACTGTGCAAAAGTCTTAAGCACCCTAGATTTTTTTAATATAAATTTGGTCTTAGATGTTTTGTTTTGTTTTTTTCTTCATTAGTCTTAGAATTTTTGATATTTAGAGACTTTTCATTTCATTATTTTTGAAAGCATCTTTACTGTATACCGACTGGATGGCCCACTCCTGTTTATTTATTCAAGAATCAGTAAACAAGCCTGGGCTGTTCTGCCCCAATAGTTTTAATATCCCTATCTCCCTCTGCATTATATGCAGGTATTGTGACAAGATGCCCTCTTGAACTGAAGATGAAGAGGAAGAGAGCGGGAGAGGAGTGGTATGGAAAGATAAGCTACCAGACCTTTGAGCAAGAGATAGAAGACCCTGCAGATGTGGAGAAGAAAATCCGAGAAGGTACGGTCTCTCCAAACTGCATAGGAGACATTCTCACAAGTCACTATTAGCTAACAAAAGCTAAGTATGGATGGTGCTATGTAAATTATTAAGGTCACAGTTTGAATAGCTGTATTAGTATTTCCATTTTCTTGTAATCATGATATACCATATCTCCACAACAGCTCAGGATGAAATGGCCGGGGTCGGGGTGGGGATCAGTGACGACCTGATCAGTCTGGAGATTGCCTCTCCCGATGTTCCAGACCTGACACTCATCGACCTGCCCGGCATCGCCAGGGTGGCGGTCAAGGGACAACCAGAGAACATTGGGGATCAGGTACAGCTATTGGTGTCTTGTATCAGATTTTTGAGTGTGCATGAAAGAGCGAACATGGGAAAAATTCTCACAGTAGACGCCGCTACTGTAGAAATGCATGGACAACTAGATTCTCAACTGAACTGTTCAATAGATGTAGATCCACAACTTCCCGAAAGTGCCATTTTAATCATGTTGTCATTTGTGTGTATGTGTGTATGTGTGTCTTGTGTTTCAGATTAAGAGACTGATTCAGAAGTTCATCACAAAACAAGAAACCATCAGCTTGGTGGTTGTCCCATGTAACGTTGACATAGCAACCACAGAGGCTTTGAAGATGGCGCAAGAGGTGGATCCTACCGGAGAGAGGACTTTAGGTGCTGTGTATTTCTGTAGCATGTCTATCATTCATTGTATGATGTTGATTTTACTGTTGATGAGGCATCAGTCAATGGAGATCCAAATAAATAACAACACACGTAACATAAATCCTCTCATGGAAATCAATATGTACAGGTATCCTGACCAAGCCTGACCTGGTTGACAAAGGCACAGAGGAAACAGTGGTGAAGATCATTCAGAATGAAGTCATCCCCCTGAAGAAGGGCTACATGATCGTCAAGTGCCGGGGTCAGAAGGAGATTATGGATCGAGTCTCCCTGAGTGAGGCCACGGAGAGGGAGAAGACCTTCTTTGAAGAACACACACACTTTAGGTCCGACTCAGATTTTTGCATGGTCAAGAGTGATGGTTTTTAAAGCTTTTTGTTTGAGTGTAGTACAAGTTTGAGTTAGAAGTAGTTTGGAAGAGCGCAAGTATAAACACAACTAGAGGCTGTAAAGGCAGGACTAGTGAGTAGATGAGTTACCGTGTTCGGCGTGATGGCGTTTAATGTCCCCAACAACCTCTGTAGTCTCATTTAGCCACTTGTTAGCAACCACCTTTTTTAAGACACGTAAAAGCTTCAAAATTCACGATTGGGGTATTTACTGACGTATTTTATGTCGTAGAACAAAACGTCAAAACTTCTAAAGCTTGTTAACCACAGACCTTATTTTAGGCATCTAACCAAAAAACAATTAGAAAAACCCATAGACTTCGAGACGAAGGAACCCTCCCGGGTTTTAGGACTCATTCCTGCACCACTCTATTGGGTGCAGATGTCAAGGTGCATAGCAGGTACTCTCAGCCATTATGAGTATTGTGAACTGATTGTCTCAATTAGGAGCATTTTGAAAGCTGCGTAATGGAATTACCACTGCTTTAGTCTCCCCACGGGCAGATACAACTAAAATTCTAGTAGTTTATGGTAGACTTAACTATTGCCATGTTTGTAATTCTCTGGGTGGTAAGGCAACATGCTCAGTGTTTGGTCATTTCTCCATTCTTGCTACACAGCCCACTGATTGGTGATGGCCAAGCCTCCATTCCCAAACTGGCTGAAAAACTAACCCTTGAGCTGGTGAACCACATTGAGGTAATTTGTTTTATGTCGCTTTATTCAAAATTACACTCTTAAATTACACGCAATAGCCTGTGTTACACATAAAACGTCCAAGAATTTGTAAAAAATTACTTTATTTTCCTCTTTTTTTCCGATGTGTAGAACTCCTTGCCTCGACTGGGGGAACAAATTGAGGGGAAAGTCATAGAAATACAAAATGAGTTAGCTAAATATGGCACTGGACCCCCGTCTGAACCATCAGAGAGACTCTTCTTCCTCATTGATGTGAGTCTGCTTACTGTTTAATGTCTTTTCAGTAGTTACATGTACAACTGTCCAACCAAAATCAACACGATTTTTTTGACCTCTATGTTGAAGAGCTTTTGACGTCAGTCCACAAAATTATTGAACAAAAGCT